>CM042177.1:13745872-13777533 GCA_023376005.1 Doryteuthis pealeii
AGAAATAATAAATAATAATAATAATCCTACTATATTGGGTTTAGAAAAATTGAACTCTTTGTAAAAAAAATTGGTAGCTGTGTGTTTTTTTTTTTTGTTTGTTTTATTCTGTGTGATAAAATGTATATGTAAAAAACAAAAGCCAGTAAAAAAATAAAAGAATATTGAATAAAAGTATTTTACCACTGCAAGCCTCTTTAATAGAAGAATAGCCATGGTGGGCAGTTTAGGTGCATGTTGGTGGTATATGTACTGGGCAACAGTCAGAACAATATGCTGTTCCTGCTGACTGGCGGCTGGCAAGGATAAGGCTCGCTCCACTGGGGATACGGGAAGGTCGGGAGCCTTCAGCAAGAGGAGACGGTTTAAGACTGAGAAGGAGATCTGGATTAAGTCAATCAGCTCAGTGCTTTTGTTTTCAAAAAACCTTTAAGAAAGAAAAAAGAAAAGAATACAGTTATAGACAATACAAAGGTATGGATGCAAAAATGAGGCTAACACATGATGCAATCATTTCAACTTCTAAATACTGTTGTCTACAAGTACAGTGTGATAAATATTGGAGCATGAAAGTTATGTGCACATAAATTCTATCCTTAGGCTTACCCCCTTTATGATACATCCTCTGTAGGTGTATATATATATAAATATATATATTACAATAGTATATACAGGAATAACCTACTCGAGTTTCACCATAAGGATCTTCAGTGTTAAATCCACTGAATCAATCAAGATATTGATTAATTCAGTAGATTTAACACTGAAGATCCTTATGGTGAAACTCGAGTGGGCTATTCCTGTATATACCATTGTAATAAATTTGCTCTTCTTACGTATTGAGCACTTTATATGCATCCTCATTCCATAAACATTTAATCAAATGCAAAAATAAGGACAACAATTTTCTGTTAAAATAGAGACAATAATACGCAACATTAGTAATCTCAGAATTAGAGAAAGTTTATTGATAACTAAATTAGGTCCTAATATAAACAACAGATTAGAATTAAACAAGGAATACATAGTTAACTAATTACACATTCCATATATAGCTTATAGTTCTTTGGATACTTTTCACTATGTGAAATGTAAACAGTCTCATCCAGGAATTGAACTTAGGTGGTTGTGTCCATTTCCTAAGATGTTAACCATTATACCACACAAGTGCCTCTCTAACGTAAACTGAAAGAAATTTTAATTCTTCAAAACAAATAATTTCCATATTTTATAACGTAGTCTTCAATTTATTAGACATTAAAAAATGACCTTTTCATTTGCATTGATTTGGATTCATACCTTTCCCAAGGGTATTAACACTATGTGTAATGTAAACAGCCTCGCCCAGGATTTAAACTTACACTATGACTATTGTATTCAAATAAATACTGTATTTAAGTCATAAGATCATGTTGACAGGTATGCCCATCCCCAGATTTGAATTGAATGATAATACTTACCCCCCTTGTTCTGTTACTGTATCATTGAAGGCATCAACACCAATGGAGATGACATTCAAAAGTGATTGTCCAGCCTCTGTGTATAATAAATTGTGCACACACATTTTCTGCAAATTTGGCCTGAAGGTGAGAGGGAGAAAAAAATGTGAGAATATAGAAAAGATTATAAATAATATCAGATTAATGTTAAAATAGCAGGTGTTAAGAAATGAAAGTTTGAGTTACTCACAGTTTTTTCTTGGAGACAACTTTTGGTTTGGCCATTACATCTAATATCTTATGGAATATCTCCAGACATTTGTGACCTGCAAAAGAAATAGATATGACAAAACAAAATCAAAAAAGAAAAATACAAAACATAAAATCTCTCTCACTAATTCTTCATAAATAATTTTAATATAATTTCATAATGTAGACTTCAGTTTATTATAGACATTAAAAACTAACCCTTTCATCCCTATCAAGAAATCCTTCTCTTTCTATTTTATCATCTATTAAAATCTGCTGACCTTCCTAACTTGTTTAGTTATCCTTTGAATGCTACTATACACAAGGTTCCAGGTTCAATACTGACCCTTGCCAACTCAGTGTATGAGTAGCACAGTTTGGATAATCAGATCTGTCCGGTAAAGTGGGGAGCTGATGGTAGGTGAGGCATTCCACCTCAGCACAAAAAAAAAATCACACTAATCTACTGCTAGTGAAAAGGTCATAGACTCCCTCGCTGTTTGGCTGATACTGACAATAGACCACTCCACTAATTTTACAACTTTTACTTTTTTATACACATATATCCATGTACATACATACACATACACTACACATGCACCTATATATAAATATATAACCACTATGCCTATATGCATACATACTCCTATAGACATACTTACACCTACACAGATATGAATTATTGCATCTAGGGATAGAAGAGCTTATAGCGTTACAATATTCTGTCTGTAACCCAACAGTGTTTCTAACAAAATGATGAAAAAAAAAGAAGATGAAATGCGATAGAAGAGAGGGAGAGTTCCACTTACCAATTGCTTCCCTTCTTGTGGCATTGTAATATCTCCATTTATAAAATGATGGAAACACTTCAGTCAAAATGAAAAGTACTGTAGCTGATATTTCATCATCAACAGGAACTTGGGATAAATCCTGCAGGAAAAGACAAAGACATAGATAATTAAATATACATACATACATATATATATCAGGGTGTTCAGAAAGTAATCATGTTTTAGCAGACAGGTTATAAATTAATGGAAAAATACCTTATTTAATTGAGTAAAATTAATTAAAATTTAAATCAAACACACACACACACATCACATAGCATAAATGGGGACGCTAACATAAAATAAATTTTCCATTCATTAAAATTAGTTTCCAAGAATTTTCGGGAAAAATTATGTCACATAGTTTTAAAATTAAGATGCTGACGTTAGTCAGCATTTTTAAGTATGTATTTTTTCCCTCATATTTGAATATCAAAAGCAGCCACATACCAAAAGCAGAGGCTTGCAGACTTTTGTTTTCATTAATAATTTATTTTCCTTAAACCAACAAAGGCACCGAGGAAGGTTTGTTAAACAAACCAAAACAGTGCAGTGTCGGCTTATTAAACATCATTCGTTAATGAAACTTTTAAAAATTTTTTTATAATATTACACACACACATATATATATATATATATATATATATATATATATACACACAAACACAAAGTATATTTATAAATATATTAAATCTATTATTATATTACTGTGATGTAAACTATATAAATAAAGTTAAATAATAGTATGTGAGTATATATATATATAGTCAAACATATATGAAATGTCACCAAATTTTGCTCATAGAAAAAAAAAGTTTACCATTGAAATAAACCTTTATCCTTATATTTACATAATGAGGCAGAAAATGGGATGAAATAATTCTGTAGTAGATTTGATTTGTGCAAATGATTCAAATTCTCTAAATTCTTGGTAAGCATTTCATATATTTCCTCTTGCAGAAATGCCTTACAAACAAATGCATAAGAATTCTTTTCTTTTTAGAAAGACTTAGAAGATAAAGAAGAGCATAATAAAAACTTTTGACATAGGAGATGCCAGTGAATACTTACCATAACAACAGTAGATATAAAATCAAGAAAAGCCAATGACAGAGGGTATCTTCCTTGGGGACATTCAAAACCAGCCAAAAAGGTTCCATACATCCCTGGACGCAGACCTTTGGAACTTAAAGACAAAAAATAAAAAAATCATAATCATGTATTCAGCCAACCCCTCTGTCATGAGCAGGTTTAACACAAGGTCATTTTATTTTCAAATAAAGTTTAACAGGTTTGAAATTCAGAGTTTTTCTTCAACTAGACTAATTGTCAAATTATAAAACCACAAGGAAACATCCCTTCATTCATTATCTTTTAGATAAAGTATTCTAAATTGTTAGAATATTGTCAGCTTTCTTTTAGTAATCTTAGCAAAAAATAAAAAGATAAAACATTACAAGGAAAAGAACAATCTAAGATGTTTACAATTTATTTATTAATTTATATTCCAGCCAATTAAAACTCTGATCCATCGCAAAGTTCATCAATTTCTTTTCAAAATATCACTAATTGTTTGTATCCATGTGAGCAATAAATCCTGAAAATTGCAGTTCAATAATATTAATCATTTTATTTTATGACCATTTAAAATTTTAGGAATTTTGTTGTTGTGCTGTACACAATTTACCATTTAAATGAAGACATATACACTTTTTAATTAAGACTAGTGTGAAGTGAAGTAAGCTAGATAATCTGGATACAATCTTCAAATGCATATTACAATATATAACTATAAGATAACGAAAAAGAAAAAAAAATGAATACATTAAATAAAAATTAAACTTTTCTTTGTAAGGTAGAAATTAAAGTTAAAGAGCCCAGTATATCCTATTTACCCATAGCTGGAGGGAGTAAGATGCATACCTTTTCTAAGGATATTAGTGCTATGTGAAATGCAAACAGCCTTTTCCAGGACTTGAACTTGGATTGCCATGATTATTTCATTAACTGTTATACCACGAGTGCCTACCTATTCAGTGAAAAAGACTCTAAGCTGATAAAGTTCTAAAGATTTATCAACGTCTCCAAGGTGGCAGGTTCAATACACGGTCAAGTTTATAGCAGGGCTCTTCATGTGTATACAAAGAGAGAGAGAAAGACAAAAATTGTGCTGAGGAATTTTGTAGGTATTTCCTGTTTTAAGATGTATACCATATCAAGGACTGACACTGACCCTTTAAATATAATAAGGAGGGAAAATGCTTAGATTTGAAGAAAACTATAACACTGAAATTAAACCCACAGATTGGAACTAATAGTATTTACTTGACCCCTTCACCATTGGTAAGATGTGACACAAGGTCAGTTTTTGAGCAGAGCAAAACTGGCTTGAATTAAGAGTTTTCCTTCTAGACCGGTTCCCTAACAAAGAATAAAGGACACAGTCTGCCTCACTATTTCCCCATAGCTGGAAGGAAGTGGGGGGGGGGGAGTAGGAAGAAGAGAGAGGAGAAGGGCATTAATACAAAATGAAAGGTAAATAGCCTTGTTGAGGATTTGAACTCTGGTTGTCATTTCCTATGATGATAACCGTTACACGAAGTGCAACAAATTTTTCACAATGATCAGGCATCACTGCACTCTGAAAAATTACAAGTAGTACTACATTCTCAGCAACCTTCTGTCTCCATGATCATTTTCACCAATAATAATATATAGAATCAAACACTAATATATATATATATATATAATATATATATATATATATATATATGTAAACAAGGTTTGTTTAGAATGGCTTTTTGCCGATAATTTTTTGGAGAATAAGTGCTTAATTGGAGTCGTACCTAATTTTGAAAATTAATTAATTAATAATGAATTAGGCGGGAATACCTATTAAATGTATGGCTAAACAAATCGAGAAAAATTGATTTTTCTCGATTTGTTTAGCCATACATTTAATAGGTATTCCCGCCTAATTCATTATTAATTAATTAATTTTCAAAATTAGGTACGACTCCAATTAAGCACTTATATATATATATATATATATATATATATATATATATATATATATATATACTGACAATGACAGGCATGCTATCCTAACATATCTATTTTACTTTAAAAATCACTTATAAAATTTTTTAAATTATTAATTTTCAATTTTTTATAACCTTTTATATATATATATATATATATATATGTATATATATATATACACACACACACAAAAATAAAAATAATAACATCAACACAAAAAAAATCAGAATCAAAAGATAATAGCTTCAGGGGAGATAAATTCTATTTATCCTTTCAGAGTTGACTCCCTTGATAAAGTAAAACGCTATAAATTACCTCCCTTGATTACCCCGCCATGTTTTTTTATTTTCAATGCACTTGACGTTTAAGTTCTTAATAATTTCTAAAGAACGATTTTGTGGGTGAAGACAAAAATTTACTATTATCATTATTATCATAATAATACTCTTTCCAAGTTTTCACAACAGTACAAGCCAGTGATCTTCATTAGTGACTCTCCTCAATATTCTAGCCAATCTGAGTCATGCTGTGGTCTGGACAATCTCAATGCATTCACAGATCTCAATTTCTCCCACTCTCTTTTTTTTAGGTCTTTTGGGATTGTTTCAAGGGCTCTGACTATGATTGGTATCATTTATCTCCATGTGCCATATTTTTTTTTCAATTCTATAAGTCCTGGTTGGTCTATCTTTGTTGGGTTATTTAATGCCAAAGTCAGTTTTTAGTAAACAATTTCAAATAACAATTCCTATTTCATAATTCTTATTTTCAAACAATTATAGCTTCAAGTAAATATTCTTAATTTAAATAATTTGCAGTTTCATGGTTCCAAGTAACTTTCTATTTAAGATTAATTTGTTAAAAATTATATATTTTCAATTAACTTTTCCAATCTGATTCTAAGAATTTACAAGCCTTTTATGTTTAGTTCACAATCGTTTTAAACAGATAAATACTTCATACTTAGAATATCAATGTTTTTCGAGCCAATATATTAATAAAGTTTATAATCATTTTAAATATTATCTCAAACTGATATATTTGACCCATAGATCTCAACAAGTACTATCCCTATGGGTCAGAGTGGACCTGGGAGTAATGACAATGAAGGGGTAATCCACACTCCCCAAACTGCCAGAAATGAAGCCTCACCACAGGTTGAAGTATAGTGTCATACCTAGGATACAAGAAGATGAAGGATAATACTAGTAAAAATTAATAATGATTGATAAAGCAAGTAGAATTAGGAAAATGAAGGATAATATGAGTCAACATTATTAATAATGAGCAAAAAAAAAAAAAGTGTAAAAATACATTTTTGAAAGATATTGCCTGGGGTAAATAAATAAAATAAACCATTTAATATTTTTAAAAAATTACTTACTTAAAAAAACATCATATTCACTCCACTGAGATATTTGTTTTACAACAGAAGGGACCTCTAAAACATTTCTAAAAATTTCTGATTTAATTATTCAAACTTTAATCTTTAGAGAAAAATTAAAAAATCATACGAGTAAAATATATTTTATTTGGATTTCATAAAATTAAATAGGGGGGGGGGGACCGACCTAATAAAAAAAAATATTTCCTCTAATATATTTTAGGAAAAGACTATTTTAAACATAAATTCATCTAAAGGTGAATAAGTATAAACATTTTCATGAAAATTTGAGAATTGATTTTTCATAGAATTTTAATATTTTTATGTAGTAATGATATTGACTATGAATTAAATACTCATTGATAAACTTACTTAATTCCTGAAATGACGTGACATAAGCAGTGACGTAGTTCCAGTTACAGACAAATAGAGACTGAATCTATTATCATTAGATACTGGGAAAAAAAATGTCCTTACCTGAAAACATCTGTATTTCCAAGATGTTCTGTGAAGTAGGGAAGCAATCCTGTTTGTTTTATATTTTGCCATACCTATAAAACCATAAAGAAACATACACTCAGTTATTATCTTTTAGATAAAGCATTCGCAATTGTTAGAATATTGTTAGCTTTCTTTTAGTAATCTTAGAAAAAAAAAAAAAAAAAAACATTTCAAGGAAAAGAACAAATGCTGTATTGTAAAATCTAAGATGTTTATAATTCATTGGAATGGATTTTCCAGCCAATTATAACTCTGCTCCTCTCCAAAGGTTATCAATTTAAAAAAAAAATTTCACTAATTGTTTGTATCCATGTGAGCAATAAATCCTGAAAATTGCAGCTCAATAGTATTAAGTAAAGTCGTTGGGGTGGACTAAAGTCGGTATCAGCCAATCAGTGAGGGAATCTATCCCCTTTTCACTAGCGCTAGACCAAGGAGATTGTTTTTGCATCTGAAGTGGAGCACCACACCTACCATCAGCTATTTACTTTACTGCACAGATCCCTGTGCTACTCATACACTGAGTTGGCAAGGGCCGGTATCGAACTAGGAACCTTGTGGTTTTTAGCCGAACGTTCTACCGCCTGAGCTAACTCGGCCCTTCAATAGTATTAATTATTCTTATTTTATGACCATTTAAAATTCTAGGAAATTTTTTTTCTGTACTGTACATAATTTAACATTTAAATGAAGACATTCACTTTTTATTTAAAAAACTGATGTGATGTGAAGCAAACTAGATAGTCTCCATGTCAGCCTGGATACAATCTTAAAATGCATATTACAATTATTACAACAGAGATAATAAAAAAGAAAACATTTTTTTTTTTTGAATACATTTAATAAAAATTAAACTTTTCTTTGAAAGGTAGAAATTTTACCTTGTGGGGATGTTTTTTAGCCACTTGGGTAAGCGTTTCAACACACACAGCAATGAGATCCAAGGGCGGAGAGGTGAGTCCAGCAAATCTACAAAAAGCAAACAAATGAATAATAATTGTTTAGAATATTGGACTGTTGACTGAAAGGTCCAAGACTTGAGTTAAGGAAGAGACCTGAATTCAATTCTTTACACCCCACCCCACACATTGAGGGGATCGGGTGAAAGTATATTTATTACTATCTGGTTGCTTTATGAACAAATATCTGAATTAAGTTAAATAACCGATGTTTAGCATCCTATCCATTTCTAGTGATTTTATTAATCATTGGGTGTTCAAATCAATAAACCAAACTTGGTTAAATATCAGAATAGCTGCAATGGATAGATGGAAATGCATTCCAACAGAAATTGTTCCTCACTGAGTGTTTAATGAAATAATGAAATACAAAAATAGTTAAAATAATGACAATCATTTAATCAAAGTTTTACTACAGAGTCTGAAGGACACCAGCCTTCTAAAAGAAGGTGGACTGTTCATTAGGAAATAATGGAAAAATGGCTGAGTTTTAGGGACAGTACAAAGGAGCGGGTCAGTAAGGTGAGAGAGAGAGAGAGAGAGATCTTAAGACTTGAGCAAGTGTCCCTCTTTTGTCATGTATTGCTGAACTTGGTTGGTGGTTTGTTCTGTCTTTTTTTATGTTCCACATTTTCTTTTGGACTGTGTATCTATGTTGTTCCTGTTTTTGCTTTATTTTCAATATTATACTGCCAGCAACCTTTGGATTGAAGTCAACCACTTATTGAATAAAAACAGGAAGATTTCTTTCCTTCATGTTATTAAGCTTTATTTATTTGGTCTTCATGTTTTTGTTGTTGCTCTTAATTTTTATCTGTTTGGGTTTTAGTGAAATTTTGGCCACTGTTCGAAAGTTATTAAGCAGTGTAGCTTTGAAAGGCAGTTTAGTAGCAGAAGTCAGTTTCTTATATATATATATATATATATATATATATATATATATATATTTAAAAACCGTTGCATAAATCCAGGAATACTAAATAGATTTAATAAATATCATAATAATAATGAAATTTCACATTCACACACACACACACACACACACACACACCTAAGCTATCAGCCGTTTGAGTAGTGGCTGTGACATACGTTCCATTTCAATGTTCCTGTATACATTTTTTAAAATCCAAGAACACTCTGTTTTCATCAAAAATTTCAAATAGACCAACCGACCACAAAACAAAACGGTCTCGGAGATTTCTTATTTTCTGTGATACTTTTATTTTTTGCCCTCAAACTAACAAAAGCCCTGATGAAAATTTATTGAAACAGATCGAAACACTGCCGTATAGGTGAAATAAACATCACTCGTTTTTATGAACTTGTTTTTTCAATTTTTCACTATATTACATAATGTTGGATTCACTTACATTTTCTCTTCACACACACACACACACACACACACACAATGTCTACAAAATAGCGAGATTTTCAGGAGTTCAAGAATATCTAAAACAAATCTCACCTGTGAATGACTTGGTAGCATAGATCTAAAATGTCTTGGAAATGGTCAATGGATTGGGGAACATTGGACAAAACGGATTTTACAAGACTGACCACTTGGCTGGCTTGGCATGTCTGATCAGCAGTGATCATATCTGAAGAAAGAAAAAAAAAGTCATCAAACAACAGTTATTTCAAACATTTACTAACAAAGTTTACATTTTTCATATAGTAAATAAGAAAAAAATTGCTCTATCTACCAGCGTTATTGTGTTCCCTTTACAGTATTGATGATTAATTAATACTACTATTGTGTCCCAATTACGCATTGGTCATACAAGACTAACACACTCCTATATACTCAAACAAGAACAACAACCACAATGTGGAACATGTCAAACACCTTTGACAGTTAAACACTTATTCATGGAATGCAGCTTTTTTGCTCACATCAGAAACCGTTATTTTAAAGCAAACAATATGAAAGATCTGTTTGAAAATGTCAACATGGAGGATATTCTCTCTTTTTTGAGAGAAATAAAATTATACCATAGAATATAGACATGAAACAAATCAATACCATACAACATAATCCCCAATAATGCTAACACATTGATAAAACCAATTACTAAAAAGTATAAATATAAATACACGATATGTATTACTTCTTAACCGTTAGGCATGACATAACCCCAACCGAGTTGATATGCCATTAAAATCAATAAACAAACAATCAAATCTAAATAATAATTTTATAAATACTAAATTTTCTTTATTATTTAAATTATCTTCTTAACCAAAGATACTGGGATTTTATTATTTCTAGTGTAAATATTAATATAATATATAATATATATATATATATATATATATATATCATCATCATCCTCAGGTTGCACTGGCAGCATGGATATTCACAACTCTTTCTCCAACCATTCTATGGGTTATTGCCTCTAGGAAGTCCTCTGCACAGTGACCAGAATCCACACAGGGCTGATTGATATAGGTTTTTGCTGGTCCAGCCTGGTGAGTCCATGTGTAGGTGTCCACACAAGAATGAGTTTGTTTTTGTTTCTCCAGCAGTATCCAGCATGTTTTATTCATCTTAGTTTGTGTGATACGTCATGGTGAAAGTGCAGATAATTTTTGACTCTCCCTTGAATGAGTTGCTGATACCATTAATTTCGTCTAATCTTATATACATTCTACTTTCAGCAAAAAATAACCAAGCACAAAAAAAAAAAATCAGTTTTATTGTAAGACACTCTTTACTGTATGAAAAGCTAACCAGAGTACCCAGCATTGCTTGGAATAAAAACTATGCTTTTTTACATTTAATGGCATATCAACCTTTGTGGGTTATCTAATGTCAAAAACTGGCCTTGTAGAAGAACAGTAGTAGTAGTAGTAGTATTGCTACTATTCAACCCATAGCTGGAAGGATTAAGGGGTTCATACCTTTCCCAAAGGTATTAGTCTGAAAGTGAATCTAATAACATGACTGGAGTTTGAACCCACTAACTATGATATCGCACTCCAGCATGTTAGCCATTACACCACAGAGACTTCCTCACTAAAATATATAAAATAATATTTTAATCAAAAATTTATTCTAAAAAAGCTTTGGAAGATTTTCTGCATGCATGTTTTTTGAGGAGCTATGTTGAAGTAACATTTTGAAATTTCCCTTTTAAAAGAAAATTAACTAAACTTATCAAAATTAAAGGACAAACATATGAATTAAAAATGTCTAAATCTTCAAATATTGTCTATTTAGGCAGCAATCTTTCATTAGAAAAAATTTGAGTAAAAGATGGTAGACAAATTAAGAAATTATTGTCCTTCATCTTATTTATTTACTAAATCCTCAGCACAAAACACAGGGTCAACACAAGCGGTTCAACAAGTTTGAATTCAGAGTTTTCCTTCTCCTAGACCAGGAGTCACCAAACTATGGCCTGCGGCTGGATCTGGCCCATGAATGCATTTTATCAGGCCCGCTGACATTATTTAAATATTGCATTCTTTGATAATGTTTTGAAAATAAATAGGTTGGTTAAATTTGTTTTTATCTTAAGCCACTCATCCATAAATATAACCTGGAAAGATAAATTTTGTTTTACATCTTTTTCTCAGAGCTTTTGTTCTGGCAAGCAAATATTGAACACAATAATAATGTGGCCTGCACTCGTTATTTTATCAATTATCCTAGACCAATTTCCATACCAAGATTAAAGATCCCAGTCTGCCCTATTTATCCATAGTTAGAGGGAGAATAATTGGATTCATAACTTTCCCAAGAGTATTAGTATAATACAAAATACAACCACAGCCTCATTCATGATTTGAACTCGTGTCATGTCCATTTCCTATGACGATAAGCATTACACCATTATTTCATCTCATCAGTTATAATGACTATGTCATATTAGGCAAGGATATAAAATCGAGATATTTCATCTTTCTTATATTTGCTTTCCAGATGAATGGAGACCTTCCTGATCAATTTCAAGCCAAAAAATATAGCTCTTTGCTATAAAGTTCAGGGGTTGGGATGAGGGTGATTATGATCCTTTGAATGTCATTTTTTTTTTCTCTGGGTGAATTAGACCTTCTTGTCTCATTTTAAATGAGAATGTTCCCAATAACTCTGGAGGTAAGAGTGACCTGTCCTCTCCCCTCAAATACATTTAAAACACTCCTTGAATTGGAAGGAGTTCACATGCTTTGTTTCATCATTAGCCAAAGATCAATAGGCAGTTATCAAGCGAGGAAACAATGAGAATTATAGATTAATTTTATATAAGAAAGGCAATTCTATTTCTCTGAAATGAACACAATATGGGGAACCTATAATTAAAAAGGCTAGATTAGATTAAAAAAACAAAAAACAAAAAAACAAAACACTCAATATAAGTCTAGCCAAAACAAGACATTCCCAAAATTCACACTGGATTATCCAATTGGACACCTGGCCTGGTGGATAAAGGAGTTAGGTTAAGACAGTTCTAAGTGACAGTTATCTCTAGACTGCAGGTTCAATTCTGGTCAGGGGCAGCAGTAACATAGAATAATAATTAACACAGGTTAACGCCTCTACCCCAGCTATAGTTAGCGGAATGAGAACAGGATACCCCGTGGACTGAATAAAGGGTTAGGTTCAAAGTTCTGTGATGGCTCCTGATTATGACAAGAAGGTTCCTGAGTCCGACAAAAAAGGCCAAGGGGCACATTGGCTGAAACGTTGTACAGATAACAATGAAGATGAGGACAATAGTCTGAGTAATACAAATAATACAAAGGCAATTCTTTAAAAATGAAAGTTGTGTGTGTGTGTGAATAAGGTCCCTTTTTTTCTTCTTCTATTCCCTGGTTGGTGTTTAAAAACAAAATAAGTACAGCAAGTTGGTAAGAGCAAAATCCAAAGTAAAAAGAAGAAAAGAAACGAAACTCACTTGGTGAACGAGACACCTGGAATAACAACTCCTGGATTTCACATGTTAGCACCTTCCAACAGTTATAGGTAAACACCCACTGAACTAGTTGACCTCCTTTTGTAGCTAGACAAACATAAATAGAAAGGATAAAAACAACAGATTAGCAAAGAAAATGGATTAGACAAGACATGTTAGCATTTTTTGTTGAGAACAAGAAATAAGAGAGGATTTTTATAGAGCAAGGGAGAAAGAAGGAAGTAAAAAATATACGAGAGAGAAAAAAAGAATGTGAAAGGAGGAAAGAAAGAAGAGAGGGGGGGAGCTCTCAAAGTAGTTTTTCGACAAACGAGAATAGATCCCCTTTGGTTTTGAATTTAGAGTTTTCCTTCAGAAGTTTTCCTTCTCCTAGACCAGTTGCCATACAAAGCTTAAAAAGCCCAGTCTGTCCTATTTTACCCATAGCTGGAGGGAGAATAGTTGGAGAGAAAAAGAAAGAATGCCAAAAGGCAGGGGGGGGGAGGAGATCAAAGAGTTTTTTCCTCTTTGGTTGCTTTCTTTCCTGTTCTTTCCAAAGAGAAAAAAGAAATTGTAAAAGAAAAAGGGAAAAAAGGAAGTATGAAGAGAAAGAAAGAGAACTATGAAAGATCAAAGAGATAAAAAAGAAGTGGCAGAAGAAAGAGGTGAAGAAGAAAAAAGAAAAGGAAGGAAGTATGATGAGAAGGAAAGAGAGCCAATAGAAAGAAAAGTGAAGAAAACAGGTAGAGGAGCTCTCAAAGTAGTTTTTTTAATATAAATGAGAAGAGATCCCCTTTGGTTTTCTTTCTCCTAGACCAGTTGCCATACCAAGGTTAAAGAGCCCAGTCTGCCTTACTATTCACCCATAACTGAAAGGAGAATAGTTGGATTTATACCGTTATTTAACATATTGACACTTGATACAAAGTCTTGTAGAGAAAGACTTAAAGTTTATACTTAAGGCTTTCAGCTGCATCAACTCTTTCATTATCAGTCAAGGGGACAAAAACTATAACTGTTATGAAGGCAGCTTAAACTAAGCAAAATGAATGCAACAGCATTAATGTTTCATTCATTGTTACTTAGGGTCATGTTGTTTTGTTTTGGTGAGGAGGAGGAGCTCTCAAAGTATTTTTGATTTATGAGAAGAGATCCCCTTTGGTTTGAATTTAGAGTTTTCCTTCTCCTAGACTGGTTGCCAGACCAAAAGTTAAAGAGCCCAGTCTGTCTTACTATTCACCCATAGCTGGAGGGAGATTAATTGGATTTGTACCTTTCCCAAGGGTATAAGCACTATGTGAAATACAAACATCTGGATTCAAGATTTGAACTTTTCTCGCTGTTTCCATTTTCCATTTACATCACATGCCTCCAACAAGTGGCAGAAATAAAGAAAGAATGATGAGAAAGAAAGCACAAAAAATGAAGAGAGAAAAAGCAAAGAAAACTGAAGAAGAAAGAGAGCAAAAAGAAATGAAGGAGAGAAAATTGTGAAAAGAAAAAAAATTGAATGAAAATAAAGGAAAAGAAAAAGAATCGAGAGAAATAAAAGTTGAAAAAGAAAGAAGAAAAAAATGAAAAAGAGCAAAGAGAAAGAAAAGAGAAAGAAAAGAAAATGACAGATAAAAAGTGAAAAAGAAATAAAGAAGAATAAATGATGAAAGATTCAGAAAAGCAAAAAGGAAGTGACAGAAAGAAAAAGTGAAGAAGAAAGAAAGGAGAGCAATGATGGAAAGAAAAAGTGAAGAAGAATCAAAAGAAAGGAGAGCAATGATGGAAAGAAAAAGTGAAGAAGAATCAAAAGAAAGGAGAGCAATGATGGAAAGAAAAGTGAAGAAGAATAAAGTGAAGAAGAATCAAAGAAAGGAGAGCAATGATGGAAAGAAAAGTGAAGAAGAATCAAAAGAAAGGAGAGCAATGATGGAAAAGAAAAAGTGAAGAAGAATCAAAAGAAAGGAGAGCAATGATGGAAAGAAAAAGTGAAGAAGAATCAAAAGAAAGGAGAGCAATGATGGAAAGAAAAAGCGAAGAATCAAAAGAAAGGAGAGCAATGATGGAAAGAAAAAGCGAAGAATCAAAAGAAAGGAGAGCAATGATGGAAAGAAAAAGTGAAGAATCAAAAGAAAGGAGAGCAATGATGGAAAGAAAAAGTGAAGAATCAAAAGAAAGGAGAGCAATGATGGAAAGAAAAAGTGAAGAATCAAAAGAAAGGAGAGCAATGATGGAAAGAAAAAGCGAAGAATCAAAAGAAAGGAGAGCAATGATGGAAGGAAAAAGCGAAGAATCAAAAGAAAGGAGAGCAATGATGGAAAGAAAAAGCAAAGAACAAAAAAGAAAAGAAAGTGAGCAAAAAGAAAAAAAAAAGTAGATGGAGAGGCAAAAAGAAAATGTAAAGTAATAAAAAGAATGAGAAGATTTGCTTTTTTTGTTTAATTGCATATCAACTCCTTATGGGTTAATTAATGCTAAAATTCTATTAATTTCTAAATGCTTAATTGTTATATATATATATATATATATATATAATATATATATATATATATATATATATTTCAATGTACCATTGAATTTTTTAAAATTGCACTTTTCTTATCTATAATCATTTGTTTGCATACATATGTAAGACTTCAAGTATTCCTATCTAATACTAATTTATATTCAATTATATGGTTTCCATTATTTCTATCTAATACTATTGATTTATACAGGGTTATAGGGTTTCATTATCATGTTGCGCTGTCAGCATGAATTCCCATGTCTCTTTCTCGCCAACTGTCCCTATCGTCATTGCTCCTGGGAAGTCTTCAGCACAAGTTTTTGCTGGTCAGCCAACAACTGATGTGTCTATGTGTAGGTCTTCACATGAGAACATTACTTATGAGTTCATCCTTGTTTCTCCAGCTGTGTACAGCATGTCTTGTTCATCTTACTTGGATGGTTTGTGCAATAGGAGGCTGGTGACCGTACAGCTGTTGTTTTGTGGAATACTACTTCCAAGATTTGTTCAAGACAGCATGCAACATCCTTGTGTAGCTTCCATCTAACTGTCTCTCCAAGTGTTTCATTAGGGTCCATGTGGTGCAGCTATACAATAGCACTGATACAGCTATGGCTTAGAATTCTTGCTTTATCTTATCAGTGAGATCAGATTTCCATATGATGGATGATTTGTCAATATCTTTCATATGTGTGTATCTAAAAAATTTTCAGTAGATGAGATATTACTACATAGGTATGTAAAATGGTCTACTAATTTTAGAAGCTTACCATCAAGCATGGAGATGTCTCCATTTTGATTAAAACACAGAAACTTAGAATAATCATTTGTTTGCACAATTATATGGTTAAGTATTCATATATGTTAAAGGTTATCATGTATAGCAATCTACACAATGATAATGAATGGGAGACTAAAAGGAGGAAAGGGGTGGAAGGAAAAAAAACAGTTGTTTATTGATAAAACAAGGGCCCTTTCATCTCGTTAAGTATTCCTAATTAATGCCAATAATTTGCAAGCAATTATATACTTTCAATTAACTAATAATAATAATCCTTAGTAAATAATTATAGCTTTCTAGTAACTATTATTAATACAAATAATTTGCATAAAGTTAAATGGTTTAAGATCTTCCTAACATTGATAATCATTTGTTTGCACAGTAATATGGTTTCAAATTTCTACTACTACTAATAATTCTTAATAATTATAGCTTCAAGTAACTATTTTAATACAAGTAATTTGCATAAAAATTAAAGATTTCCTAATATTGATAATATTTGATAATAATCATTTGTTTGCACAGGTATGTGGATTCACATATTCCAATCCAATGCCAATAATTTTCAAACATTTTTGACCTAGAGGTGGACATGGGAGTAATGGCAAGGAAAGAGTACTCCAAAATTCTCAGAGCTTCAGCACTGGAGCCTCACCATCGGATGCAGTTTAATGTCATACCCAGAGCACAAAGAAGAGAAGGAATAGAAAGAGAAAGAAAAAGAAAAAAATAATGAGAGAGAGAGAGAGAGAGAGAGAGAGAGAGAGAGAGAGAGAGAGAGAGAGAGAGAGAGAGAGAGAGAGAGAGAGAGAATGTAGAAAAAGAAAGAGTTATTGGGTAAGAGGAGAAATTAAAAGGTTGAAGGAAAAAAATAACATGAGTGAATCTAGAGAAGGAAAAAAAATACAGTAAATCAAAAATTGAGGAAGAAGAAGAAATTAGACAAAGATAAAAGGAAGAGGGAATAAATGAAAAAAGAAAGAAGAAAAAAAGAAAAAGAGAATGAAGAAAAAAAAAGAACAAAATACTGAGAATCAGAAAATGATGAAAATAACAAAAGAAAGAGAATAAAAAAGACAGAAAATAAAGAGAACAAAAGAAAAGAAAGAAAGAGAAAATGATGAAGAGAATAAAAAAATCAAATGTGGAAGATGGAACAAAAAAAAAAAAAAAATGTCCAGATTATAACACAGACATCAGCCAAACAATCTGCTTATCCAAAGTTCAATGCATCAAAAGGTTTCCAGCCTTTAAAAAAAAAAGGAAAAAAGAAAAGAAGTCTTTCTACTTATCCATCAAACAACAAAGCCATCAGGTTTTGATTTGATTCAGAAATTATGCGTCATTGCAATTATAATCATCTGATCTCTCTCTACGTTTCATACAGCAACAACAGCATATTGTAGCTCAGTTTTTGATAGTGTAATCTACTCAACTTTGGGAATAAAGCAATTTCCGGTCCAATTTCTGATTGATTTTAATGGCATGTCAACCCATCCAGGGTTATTTTATGCCAAGTGCTGTTGTGAAGGATGGTCAAATTCATTATGTCTTTTTCAAGGATTTTTCTTGATTTTGACAGTCGATTGCAGTTATAGTTTTGTTATTGTCATTTAGTAGGATAACAGTTTGGAGAAAGGATCTAGTTTGTTTTTTTTACGGCATATCAAACCTTGGTGGGTCATTTAATGCAAGCAAAGTTTTGAAAAATTTGTAGCAATAGTTTGGTAGAAAATCATTTAAACTCATTTTTTTTTTATAAACAAATTTTCTATTTAACCCATAGATAGGACCCTAACAAGTACTACCACTCAGTCAGAGTAGACCTGGGAGCAATGGTGATGAAGGGGTACTCCACATTCCTCAGACCTAGAACTTCACCATCTGATAGAATTTAACGTCATTCCCAGAACATGAAGACCCTCAGACACAACCTTCTAGCACATACATGATAAGGGTTGGAGCTTGCCATAAGGGCAATAGGATTGGGATAACCATATAGGTGCTAGGGCTTGACATGACCAGCCAATTGATCACAGGGGGCCTTTCAATCTAGCCTAAGTGAAGTGTTGCATGTCATGGACTGCTCATACACAAGGATTCCGTCCTTAAGCATCACGGGTTGCCAACTACAGACAACCGATGGCTCCATTTTCTTACCCCTCTGCAGCGGAGCAGTCGGTATATTCTAAAGGCCCAGCCAACAGAGCTGTTCAGCTATTTTGTCAATAGAATGGTGGACAAAGCTGTTTGTTGTTGATCTGATTAGATTATGGCATACATTAGTTTAGTGACCACTATGGATCTGAGTGGCCAAGCAATATTTTAATATACACAGTAGGCCCAATATTTTTTGCCTAGCACTATTTTACAATACACTGCAATCCCAATACTTTGAGGCAAATACTATTTTAATAAACATTATAAACCTGATATTTTATACTTATCATAAAAGATTTAGTAATTATTCGCAGCCTTTTAACAGAATAAGAGAAGAGAGTTTTAAACAGAGATTCAATGTTTGCTTCTTTTTTTTTTTAAATGCTTAATATGTTTGCAAATTCAGTCAGAGGGTTATAAAAGGGCCAAGGATTAAAAGAGGTACAACAGATAAACGTTTTGTAGAAGAGAAGATGGCTTACCTCTGGGAATAAAGCACGGACACATATGCCTGGTGAGCAAGTAGAGTGAAAAACTCAGAAAAAGGAAAAAAAGAACATGATTGATCCACAGTCATAACTTAAAGAACATGATCTCAGAGCCAAACGAATCAGCAAGACTAAATTTTTGGCGTATGCAACTGAGACTGTAGAATAATCATACTAAGTTCCAATTACCGTTGAATTGGTAAGACAAGGAAACAAGGCGCCATAAGTCAATATGGATTAAACCTTGTTGCAATCCTACTGCAGAATGCCAGAGTATTTATGAAGCCTCATAACACCATAAAAACCAAGCAGCCAATCAGGACTCAAGGAATGGAATCACCCAAATACATGAATGAACTATTCTTGAGTTCCATAAGTACCAGCTGTTTTGGACACTAGTTCAGTTGTGCTTAGCTGTTGCCAAACCAACAGTATACTGACATGGCGATGAAGAAAACACGATTTCAACAGAAACTAGCCACACAATAAAAGAAAGCACAACTGACAGAACAAACAGGTATTTTTGGAACTTGGTATTGTGTGCATATCATGAAAGACTGCTATACTATTGTCGCAGAGTTCAGTGGTGGACTTTTGTCATTGGACTAGAACTCAATTGACCAAAAATTGAAATTGTTTAAATGAATCTATTTAACAACATCCTCTCAACATGATGGAAATACCAAATTATAATGTGAAATATCAGTGATTCCTGAATGGGTCAGTGATTTGCCTTTTTTTTAAAGAAAAACAAATGGCTACATTAATTTAAGAGACTTTAATATGTGAAAAAAAAGCAAATTACCTGTTTCCAAATGTTGATGACCATATGTACCAGCAGGGATTATAAAATTCCCTAAAAATGAAAAATAAAATAAGAATAAGTGACTGTACCAATAATAAGACAATATCTTTCAAAAATGTATTTTTTACACTGCCCAGAGGGTGTTTTTTTTTTCTAGTATAAGTCAACGGGGCGGCCTAAAGTCGGTATCAGCCAGTCAGCAAGGGAGTCTATCCCCTTTTCAATAGCGCTAGACCAAGGAGATTGTTTTAGCATCTGAGGTGGAGTGCCACACCTACCATCAGCTCCTTACTTTACCACACAGATCCCTGTGCTACTCATACGCTGAGTTAAATTATTGTACAAATTAACTGGTCTTACCTGCAACATAAGGTTTTCTATCTTTACTCAATTGACACAAGGTCATGTCATCCATCTGTTGATATTCAGCTGAGATTGATTTGTCAAAATTTTCCAAGTAGGTTGGCAACGACTTAAGAGTTGAAACAACCTAAGATGAACAGAAATACAGCAAAACATTAATGGTTTTAGTTGTAATATCATTTTTCATTTTTGAAGCATTATCATTTTTATTCATTTTTAACTAGTCTTTCTTTCATCTTATTTCTCTTGCTGCTTTACATTTAGTTGTAAAGTTGTCGGAATATCTTAGATAAAGCAATGTCATTAATATTAATTAAAAAAAAAAATCTATTCAAAAAAGAATAATGACAATGCTGTATCAAAGAAATTAAAACAGGTCTACTCATACTAGAATGTAAAGAAGCAAAAGAAATAAGAAAAGATAGTTAAAAGTTAATAAAAAACTCTACATAAAAAAATTGAAACAACCTCTTCAGTCTATTACTACTACTACTACTACTACATGTGTGTGTGTAAAAGAGAGATAAATATAAAGGTGTGTCAAAAAGTAATGCCATTTTGTTTAGGACAGGTATAATTACCAACACAGGAACATGTATCATACATCAAAATGAAGCTGATCCTATGTGGATCACATCCCTACTTCTCCACATAGTCACCATTTCTCTCAATAGCAATGTGCCACCTTCAAATGAGAGCATGTATCCCTGTATCATAAAATTCTGTTGACTAATCTTTGAGCCACTTCTTCACAACAGATTTCACTTCCTCATCACTGGAATAATGTTTGCCTTAGACTATCATCTCTTCGGACCCATAAAAGAGGGTTTGAGAGGCAAACATTATTCCAGTGATGAGGAAGTATGATACATGTTCCTGTGTTGGTAATTATACCTGTCCTAAACAAAATGGCATTACTTTTTGACTCACCTTTGTAAGATGAAAGAAAAACCAGTAACAAAATAATGACAATGCCTTATCAACAAAATTTGCATATTATTCTTTCAAATTGGCCATACAATAAACAAATTTGTCATTGTGCATTCAAAACTCAATTAGACAAAAGTGAATTTGGTAAAAAGAAAAAAGAGAATTATTCATTTTAGTGACTTTTTATTGCAACTAATCAGACCATCAGTCATTAAATATTTTCATTAAACTTAAAGATATTTTTTTCAATTTACTTTTTTACAGAAAACTGTCAAGTTTATGCTAAAAAAGCCTGAGAGTTCTGGTGGGAACACAGTAGGGTACAAGAGTTAACAGGTGAGGCTAGTAGACCATTATTAGTGAATTTGATAATCACTTAGTACCCTATACTTCTACCCTTTTGCAAAAGTAAGTCAACCTTAATAACCTAGCAATTCTGCTAAAACTATAATATATATATATATATTATATAATATATATATATATATATAATATATATATATAAGCTAGGATAGTTTTAGACAGAGTCAATGGCACTTGGTACTTGTCAATTTCCTTTTCTATGCCTTCCTATAGCTAACTACATTATCAAATATACATATATTATGGTGTATTGGTAATGTTGTAAGAATTGGGACTTGATGACACAAGTTCAAATCCTGGGTGAGGTTGTTTGTAATTTCACACAGTGCTAATACCCTTAGGAAAGGTATGCATCCAACTTATGCATTCCTCCAGCTATGAGTAAATAGTAGGGCAGAATGTGCTCTTTAAACCTTGGTGTATTAGCGCTAAATGAACGTTAACAGCTTTGTATAGGATTTGAACTTGAATTGCTGATTCCATTTCCTTGATGATAACCATTACACAGGACCTACACCCTTGAATTGCCACTTCTTCCCAAAGAAGGCCATTTCTACAAGTTCGGTTGGAGTGTGATCTTGCACTTCTGAAAGCCTTTCGGTGAGGATTCACGGTCTTTAACAGTTGCCCAGGAAATTATTTGGTACAGCTTGTTTTTCTCCTTGTTTGTTGATCCGTTGGTCATTCTATTGAGCCAGTCGTGAGGTTTCCATATGCTTCCAGGCTGTCAAAGCCTCCTGCGCACTAATACGGACTCTGGAAGGAGAACACGTTGGTGGCATGCCGCACAAGCACACAACAGAAATGTGTGCAATTCTACAGTCCCACGGCAATAGAGGTGGACGCAGGGAGGCTTGACAGCCGGAGCAAGGAAACCTCCACGACTGCTCAATTGAGAATGAACCAACGATCAACAACAAGGAGAAAAACAAGCTGACCAATATTCCTGGGCAACTGTTAAAGACCGTGAATCCTCACGAAAGGCTTTCAGAAGTGCAAAATCATCACTCCAACCCGAACTGTGTAGAAATGGCCTCTTTGGAAGAAGTGGCAATTATCAAGGGTGTAGGTCCCTTGGTTGTAATGGTTTCATCAAGGAAATGGAATCAGCAATTCAAGTATCAAATTCTATACAAAAGCTGTTTAACGTTTCATTTAGCGCTAATACACCAAGGTTAAAAGAGGCCACATTTTGCCTACTATTACTCATACTGGAGGAAATGCATAGTTTGGATGCATACCTTCCTAAGGGTATAGCACTGTGTGAAATACAACAACCTCACCCAGGGATTTGAACTTGTGTCATCAAGTCCAATTCTTTCAACAATTACCAATACCACATATATATGTAATATTGATAATGTAGTTAGCATAGGAAGCATAGAAAAGAAGAAATTTGACAAGTCCAAGTGCCATTGACCTGTCTAAACTATCCTAGCTTATATTAATATATAATTATATATATATATATATATATATAATTATATATATTTAGTAGCAGAATTGCTAGGTTATTAAGGTTGACTTACTTTTTGCAAAGGGTAGAATATAGGGACTAAGTGATTATCAAATTCACTAATAATGGTCTATAGCCTCACCTGTTACTCTTGTACCCTACTGTGTTCCCACCAGAACTCTCAGGCTTTTTTAGCATAAACTTGACAGTTTCTGTAAAAAAGTAAATTGAAAAAATATCTTTAAGTTTAATGAAAATATTTAATGACTGATGGTCTTGATTAGTTGCAATAAAAGTCACTAAAATGGGAATAATTCCTTTTTTCTTTTTACCAAATTCACTTTTGTCTAATTGAGTTTTAATGCACAATGACAAATTTGTTTATTGTATGGCCAATTTGAAAGAATAATATGCAAAATTGTTGATAAGGCATTGTCATTATTTTTGTACTGGTTTTTCTTTCATCTACAAAGGTGAGTCAAAAAGTAATGCCATTTTGTTAGGACAGGTATAATTACCAACACAGGAACATGTATCATTACTTCCTCATCACTGGAATAATTTTGCCTCTCAAACCCCTCTTTATGGTCCGAAGAGATGATAGTCTAAGGCAA
Organism: Doryteuthis pealeii; assembly: GCA_023376005.1. Classification (NCBI taxonomy): domain Eukaryota; kingdom Metazoa; phylum Mollusca; class Cephalopoda; order Myopsida; family Loliginidae; genus Doryteuthis; species Doryteuthis pealeii. The sequence goes on from CM042177.1 coordinate 13,769,629, forward strand.
ACATTATTCCAGTGATGAGGAAGTGAAATCTGTTGTTGGAAGAAGTGGCTCAAAGATTAGTCAACAGAATTTTATGATACAGGGATACATGCTCTCATTTGAAGGTGGCACATTGCTATTGAGAGAAATGGTGACTAGTGGAGAAGTAGGGATGTGATCCACATAGGATCAGCTTCATTTTGATGTATGATACATGTTCCTGTGTGGTAATTATACCTGTCCTAAACAAAATGGCATTACTTTTTTGACACACCTTTAATTTATCTCTCTTATTACACACACACATGTAGTAGTAGTAGTAGTAGTAATAGACTGAAGAGGTTGTTCAATTTTTTATGTAGAGTTTTTTTTAACTTTAACTATCTTTTCTTATTCTTTTGCTTCTTACATTCTAGTATGAGTAGACCTGTTTTAATTTCTTTGATACAGGCATTGTCATTATTCTTTTTTGAATAGATTTTTTTTTTTAATTAATATTAATGACATTGCTTTATCTAAGATATTCCGACAACTTTACAACTAAAATGTAAAGCAGCAAGAGAAATAAGATTGAAAGAAAGATAGTTAAAAATAATAAAAAATGATAATGCTCAAAAATGAAAAATTGATAATTTAAACTAAAACCATTAATGTTTTGCTGTATTTTGTTCATCTTAGGTTGTTTCAACTCTAAGTCGTTGCCAACCTACTTGGAAAAATTTTGACAAATCAATCTCAGCTGAATATTCAAACAGATGGGGATTGACATGACCTTGTTTAATTGAGTAAAGATAAGAAAACCTATGTTGCAGTAAGACCAGTATTATTTGTACATAATTACTCAGCTATGAGTAGCACAGGGATCTGTGGTAAAGTAAGGAGCGATGGTAGGGTGGCACCACCTCAGATGCTAAACAATCTCCTTGGTCTAGCGCTATGAAAGGATAGACTCCCTTGCTGACTGGCTGATACCGACTTTAGGCCGCCCCGTTGACTTATACTAGAAAAAAAAAACACCCTCTGGGCAGTGTAAAAAATAATTTTTGAAAGATATTGCTTATTATTGGTTACAGCACTTATTCTTATTTATTCATTTTAGGGAATTTTATAATCCCTGCTGGTACATATGGTCATCAACCATTTGGAAACAGTAATTTGCTTTTTTTTTTCACATATTAAAGTCTCTTTTAAATTAATGTAGCCATTTGTTTTTCTTTAAAAAAAAGGCAAATCACTGACCCATTCAGGAATCACTGATAATTCACATTATATTTGGTATTTCCATCCATGTTGGAGAGGATGTTGTTTAAATAGATTCATTTAAACATTTCAATTTTTTGGTCAATTGAGGTTCTAGTCCAATGGACAAAAGTCCACCACTGAACTCTGCGACAATAGTATAGCAGTCTTTCATGATATGCACACAATACCAAGTTCCAAAATACCTGTTTGTTCGTCAGTTGTGCTTTCTTTTATTGTGTGGCTAGTTTTCTGTGAAATCGTGTTTTCTTCATCGCCATGTCAGTATACTGTTGGTTTGGGCAACAGCTAAGAACAACCTGAACTAGTGTCCAAAACAGCTGTACTTATGGAACTCAAGAATATCATTCATGTATTGGGTGATTCCATTCCTTGAGTTGATTGGCTGCTTGGTTTTTATGGTGTTATGAGGCTTCAATAAATACTCTGGCATTCTGCAGTAGGATTGCAACAAGGTTTAATCCATATTGACTTATGGCGCCTTGTTTCCTTGTCTTACCAATTCAACGAGGAACTTAGTATGATTATTCTACAGTCTCAGTTGCATACGCCAAAAATTTAGTCTTGCTGATTCGTTTGGCTCTGAGATCATGTTCTTTAAAGTTATGACTGTGGATCAATCATGTTCTTTTTTTCCTTTTTCTGAGTTTTTCACTCTACTTGCTCACCAGGCATATGTGTCCGTGCTTTATTTCCCAGAGGTAAGCCATCTCTCTTCTACAAAAACGTTTATCTGTTGTACCTCTTTTTAATCCTTGGCCCTTTATAACCCTCTGACTGAATTTGCAACATTATTAAGCATTTAAAAAAAAAAAGAAGCAAACATTGAATCTCTGGTTTAAAAACTCTCTTCTCTTATTCTGTTAAAAGGCTGCGAATAATTACTAATCTTTTATGATAAGTATAAAATATCAGGTTTATAATGTTTATTAAAATAGTATTTGCCTCAAAAGTATTGGGATTTGCAGTGATTGTTAAAAATAGTGCTAGGCAAAAAATATTGGGCCTACTGTGTATATTAAAAATTGCTTGGGCCACTCAGAATCTAGTGGTCACTAAACTAATGTATGCCATAATCTAATCAGATTTCAACAACAAACCAGCTTTGTCCACCCATTCTATTGACAAAATAAGCTGAACAGCTCTGTTGGCTGGGCCTTTAGAATATACCGACTGCTCCGCTGCAGAGGGGTAGAAAATGGAGCCATCGGTTGTCTGTAGTTGGCAACCCGTGATGCTTAAGACGGAATCCTTGTGTATGAGCAGTCCAACATGCAACACTTCACTTAGGCTAGATTGAAAAGGCCCCCTTGTGATCAATGGTGGTCATTTCAAAGCCCTAGCACCTATATGGTTATTCCCAATCCTATTGCCCTTATGGCAGTAACCAACCCTTATTTGTATGTGCTAGAAGGTTGTCTGAGAGGTCTTCATTTTCTGGGAATGACGTTAAATTTCTATCAGATGGTGAAGTTTCTAGGTCTGAGGAATGTGGAGACCCCCATCACCATTGCTCCCAGGTTCTACTCTGACTGAGTGGTAGTACTTGTTAGGGTCCTATCTATGGGTTAAAATAAAAATTGTTATAAAAAAAAATGGTTTAAATGATTTTCTACCAAACTATTGCTACAAATTTTTCAAAACTTTGCTTGCATTAAATGGACCCACCAAGGGTTTGATATGCCGTAAAAAAAAACAAACTAGATCCTTTCTCCAACTGTTATCCTACTAAATGACAATAACAAAACTATAACTGCAATCGGACTGTCAAAAATCAAGAAAAAATCCTTGAAAAAGACATAATGAATTTGACCATCCTTCACAACAGCACTTGGCATAAAATAACCCTGGATGGGTTGACATGCCATTAAAATCAATTCGAAATTGGACCCGGAAATTGCTTTATTCCCAAAGTTGAGTAGATTACACTATCAAAAACTGAGCTACAATTGCTGTTGTGCTGTATGAAACGTAGAGAGAGATCAGATGATTATAATTGCAATGACGCATAATTTCTGAATCAAATCAAACCTGATGGCTTTGTTGTTTGATGGATAAGTAGAAAGACTTCTTTCTTTTTTTTCTTTTTTTTAAAGGCTGGAACCTTTTGATGCATTGAACTTTGGATAAGCAGATTGTTTGGCTGATGTCTGTGTTATAATCTGGACATTTTTTTTTTTTTGTTCCATCTTCCACATTTGATTTTTATTCTCTTCATCTTTCTCTTTCTTTCTTTTCTTTGTTCTCATTTATTTTCTGTCTTTTTATTTCTCTTTCTTTGTTATTTTCATCATTTTCTGATTCTCAGTATTTTGTTCTTTTTTTCTTCATTCTTCATTTTTCTTTTTTTTCTTCTTTTTCTTTTTCATTATTCCCTCTTCCTTTTATTCTTTGTCTAATTTCTCTTCTTCCTCAATTTTGATTTACTGTATTTTTCCTTCTCTAGATTCACTCATGTTATTTTTTTCCTTCAAACCTTTAATTTCTTCCTCTACCCAATAAACTCTTTCTTTTTCACATCTCTCTCTCTCTCTCTACTCTCTCTCTCTCTCTCTCTCTCTCTCCTCTCTTCTCTCTCTCTTTCCTCTCTCTTCCTCTCCTCATTATTTTCTTTTTCTATCTCATTCTATTCCTTCTCTCTGTGTGTCTGGGTATGACATTAAACGCAATCCGATGGTGAGGCTCCAGTGCTGAAAGCTCTTGAGGAATTTTGGGTTACTCTTTCCTTGCCATTACTCCCATGTCCACCTCTAGGTCAAAAATGTTTTTGAATTTGGCATTGGATTGGAATATGTGAACCACATACCGTGCAAACAAATGGATTATTATTCAAATATTATCAATATTAGGGAAATCTTTAATTTTATGCAAATTACTTGTAATTAAATAGTTACTTGAAGCTATATTATTAAGAATTATTAGTAGTAGTTTAGAAGAAATTTAAAACCATATTACTGTTGCAAACAAATGATTATCAATGTTAGGGAAGATCTAAACCATTTAACTTATGCAAATTATTTGTATTAATAATAGTTACTAGAAAGCTATTAATTATTTACTAAGGATATTATATAGTTTTAATTGAAAGTATAATTGCTTGCAAATTATTGGCAATAATTAGGATACTTAACGAGATGAAAGGGCCCTTGTTTTATCAATAAACAACTGTTTTTTTTCCTTCCAAACCTTTCCTCCTTTTAGTCTCCCATTCATTATCATTGTGTAGATTGCTATACATGATAACCTTAACATATATGATACTTAACCATATAATTGGCAAACAAATGATTATTCTAAGTTTCTGTGTTTTAATCAAAAATGGAGAATCTCCATGCTTGATGGTTAAGCTTCCTAAAATTGTAGACCATTTACTTACCTATGTAGTATATTCTCATCTACTGAAAATTTTTTAGATAACACACTATGAAAGATTATTGACAAATCATCCATCATATGGAATCTGATCTCCACTGATAAGATAAAGCAAGAATTCTAAGCCATAGCTGTATCAGTGCTATTGTATAGCTGCACCACATGGACCCTAATGAACACTTGGAGAGACAGGTTAGATGGAAGCTACACAAGGGATGTTGCATGCTGTCTGAACAAATCTTGGAAGTGTATTCCACAAACACAGCTGTACGGTCACCAGCCTCCTATTCACAAACCATCCAAGTAAGATGAACAAGACATGCTGTACACAGCTGGAGAGAAAACAAGGATGAAACTCATAAGTAATGTTCTCATGTGAAGACTACACATAGACAACATCAGTTGTTGGCTGACCCAGCAAAAACTTGTGCTGAAGACTTCCCAGGAGCAATGACATAGGACAGTTGGCGAGAAAGAGACATGGGAATTCATGATGACAGCGCAACATGATAATGAAAACCCTTATAACCCTGTATAAATCAATTAAGTATTTAGATAGAATAATGGAAACCATATAATTGAATATAATTATATTAGATAAGGAATACTTGAAGTCTTACATATGTATGCAACAAATGATTAAGATAAGAGAAAGTGCAATTTTTAAAAAAATTCAAATGGTACATTGAAATATATTATATATATAATAGTATATATATATAATATATATATTATATTTAACAATTAAGCATTTAGAAATTATAGAATTTTAGCATTAATTAACCCATAAGGAGTTGATATGCAATTAAACAAAAAAAGCAATCTTCTTTTTCTTTCATTCTTTTATTTTATTTTTTTTTTTTTTTTATATTTTTCTTTTTTTGTTTTGTTTTTCTTCTTTTTATTTATTCTTTACATTTTCTTTTGCCTCCCATCTACTTTTTTTTTTCTTTTTTGCTCACTTTCTTTTCTTTTTTGTTCTTTTGCTTTTTCTTTCCATCATTGCTCTCCTTTCTTTTTATTCTTCGCTTTTTCCTTCCATCATTGTCCTTTCTTTTGATTCTTCGCTTTTGCTTTCCATCATTGCTCTCCTTTCTTTTGGATTCTTCACTTTTTCTTTCCCATCATTGCTCTCCTTTCTTTTGATTCTTTCACTTTTTTCTTTTCCATCATGCTCTCCTTTCTTTTGATTCTCACTTTTTCTTTCCATCATGCTTCCTTCTTTTGATTTTGATTCTTCTTTTGCGTTTTTCTTTCCATCATTGCTCTCCTTTCTTTTGATTCTTCTTCACTTTTTCTTCCATCATTGCTCTCCTTTCTTTTGATTCTTCTTCACTTTTTCTTCCATTCATTGCTCTCCTTTCTTTTGATTCTTCTTCACTTTTCTTTCCATCATTGCTCTCCTTCTTTTGATATCTTCTTCATTTTCTTTCCATCACTGCTCTCCTTCATTTATTCTTTTCACTTTCTTTCCATCATTGCTCTTCCTTTTTTTGATTCTTCTTCACTTTTCTTTCCATCCATTGCTCCCTTCTTTTTGATCTTCTTCACTTTCTTCCATCATTGTCTCCTTTTCTTTTATTCTCCTTCACTTTCTTTCCATCATTGCTCTCCTTTCTTTTGATTCTTCTTCACTTTTCTTTCTGTCACTTTCCTCCTTTTTTGCTTTTCTGAATCTTTCTCATATTCTCTTTATTTCTTTCACTTTTATCTGTTCCATTTTTCTTTTCTTCTCTTTCTTTCTCTGGCCTTTTCAATTATTTTCTTCTTTCTTTTCAAACTTTTATTTCTCTCGATTCTTTTTCTTTCCTTTATTCATTCAATTTTTTTTCCTTTTCACATTTCTTCTCCTTCATTTCTTTTTGCTCTCTTCTTCTTCAGTTTTCTTTGCTTTTTCTTCTTCATTTTTTGTGCTTTTCTTTCTCATCATTCTTCCTTTATTTCTGCCCACTTGTTGAGGCATGTGATGTAAATGGAAATGGAAACAGCGAGAAAAGTTCAAATCTTTGAATCCAGATGTTGTATTCACATAGATGCTTATACCCTTGGGAAAGGTTACAAATCCAAATAATTCTCCCTCCAGCTATGGTGAATAGTAAGACAGGACTGGCTCTTTAACTTTTGGTCTGGCACCAGTCTGGAGAAGGGAAAACTCTAATTCCAAACCAAAGGGATCTCTCTCATAAATCCAAAAAAATACTTTGGAGCTCCTCCTCCTCACAAAACAAAACAACTGACCCTAAGTAACAATGAATTGAAACATTAATGCTTGTTGCATTTCATTTTTGCTAGTTTAAGCTGCCTTCGCAAACAGTTATAGTTTTTGTCCCCTTGACTGATAAGAAAAGAGTTGATGCAGCTGAAAGCCTTAAGTATAAACTTTAAGTCTTTCTCTACAAGGACTTTTGTATAAGTGTCAATATGTTAAATAACGGTATAAATCCAACCTAATTCTCCTTTCCAGTTATGGGTGGAATTAGTAAGGCAGACTGGCTCTTTAACCCTTGGTATGGCAACTGCTAGGAGAAGGAAACCAAATGGGATCTCTTTCTCATTTATATTAAAAAAAAACTACTTTTGGAGAGCTCTCTACCTGTTTTCTTTCATTTTCTTCTATTGGCTCTTCTTTTCCTTCTCATCATACTTCCTCCTTTTCTTTTTTTTTCTTCACCTTTTCTTCTGCCACTTCTTTTATTCTCTTGATCTTCATAGTTCTTTTCTTTCTTCATACTTTCCTTTTTTCCCTTTTCTTTTACAATTTCTTTTTTTCTTTGGAAAGAACAGGGAAAGGAAGCAACCAAAGAGGAAAAAACTCTTTGATCTCCTCCCCCCCCCTGCCTTTTTGGCATTCTTTCTTTTTCTCTCCAACTATTCTCCTCCAGCTATGGGTAAAATAGGACAGACTTGGGCTTTTTTAAGCTTTGCTATGGCAACTGGGTCTAGGAGAAGGAAAACTTCTGAAGGAAAACTCTAAATTCAAACCAAAGGGATCTATTCTCGTTTGCGAAAAACTCTTTGGAGAGCTCCCCCCCTCTCCTTCTCTCCTTTCACTTCCTTTTTTTCTCTCTCGTATATTTTACTTTTCTTTCTCCCCTTGCTCCTATAAAATCCCCTCTTATTCTTGTTTCTCAACAAAAAAATGCTAACATGTCTTGTCTAAATCCATTTTCTTGCTTAACGTTGTTTTATTCCTTTTTCTATTTATGTTTGTCTAGTACAAAAGGAGGTCAAACTAGTTCAGTGGTGTTTACCTATACTGTGGAAGGTGCTAACATGTATCTTCTCTCTTTTTTT
>CM042177.1:13777633-13832808 GCA_023376005.1 Doryteuthis pealeii
CTCTCTCTCTCTCTCTCTCTCTCTCTGCTCTCTCTCTCTCTCTCATTATTTTTTTCTTTCTTCTCTTTCTATTCCTTCTCTCTTTGTGCTCTGGGTATGACATTAAACTCCATCCGATGTTGAAGAGCTCCAGTGCTGAATCTGAGAAATTTTGGCAGTACTCTTCCTTGCCATGACTCCCATTGATCCACCTCTAGGAGTCAAAAATGTTTGAAAAGTTATTGGCATTGGATGAATATGTGAGATCCACATACCTGTGCAGAAACAAATGATTTATTATAATTATTATCAATATTTAGGAAAGTTTAATTTTTTATGCAATTACTTGTATTAAAATAGTTACTTGAAGTATAATTATTAAGAATTTATTAGTAGTGTGGAAATTTGAACATATTACTGCTGCAAACAAAATGATAAACTTCAATGTTAGGGAAGATCTTAAACCATTTACTTTATGCAAATTTATTGTATTAAAATAATAGTTTACTAGAAAGCCTTAATTATTTACTAAGTGATTGAGTGGATTAGTTGAGTTAATTGGAGGAGGAGGTGAGGTGAGTGAGATTGCGGTTGTGCAAATGTGGAGTGCAGTGTAAGTTGAGATGGAGGGATAGGCTGGTAACGAGATGGAAAGGGCCGGGTTGGTGTTTAGGGTCGAGAAGGTGGAGAGACAACTGTTGTTTTTCGCGTTCCGACCCCTGTCGCTGCCTTGTGGGTCGTCCCGATCTGGTATCGGGTTGGGTAGATTGCGGAGTACATGAGTAAACTGTAACATATAGTGAAGTACGGTAGGACCATATGATTGTGCAAAGCAATGATTATTCTAGAGTTGTCTGTGGTTTTAGATCCAAGGATGGAGACTCTCCATGCTTGATTGGTAAGCGTCTAAAATTAGTGAGACCATTTTACGATACGCGATGTAGTAAGCTCAGGTTACTTGAAAAGTTGGTTTTAGAGTACCACACATATGAAAGGATATTGACATAATCAGTCGATCAGTATGGGAAATCTTGAGTCTCACTGATAGGATAAGAGGCGAGAAGTTCTAAGCCATAGCTGTAATCAGTGCGGTATTGGTATGAGGCTCTGCACCACGATGGACCCTATGGAAAACCCTGGAGAGACAGTTTAGATGGAAGCTACACAAGGATGGTTGCGATGCTGTCGTTGAACAAAAGTCTTGGAGAGTAGGTATTCCACAAATAACAACAGCGTGTACGGTCACCAGCCCTCCGGATTGACAAACCATCCAAGTAAGTATGAACGAAGACATGCTGGTACCCACAGCTGGAGACAACAAGGATGAACTCATAGTATGTTTCATTGTGAAGACCTACACATAACACATCAGTTGTTGGCTGACAGCCACAAATGTGTGCGGATGAAGAGCTTGCCCAGGAGCAATGGACGATTGAGGGGGACATGGTTGGGCGAGAAAGCGAGACATGGAATTCATGCTGACAGCGCAACATTGATAATGAAACCCTAGTAACCCTGTATAAGAACAATAGTATTAGATAGAAATAATGGAAGAAACCATATAATTGGAATATTAAATTAATTAGATAGGATACTTGAGTGCTTACATATGTATGCAAACAAATGCATTATAGATAAGAAAGTGGCCCATTTTTAAAAAATTCGAATGGTACATTGAAATATATATATATTACTAATATATAATATATATATATATATATATATTATATAACAATTAAGCATTATAGAATTAAATTAGATTTTAGCAGTAATTAACCCATAAGGAGTTATATGCATTAAACAAAAAAAGCAATTGTCGCAGTCTTTTATTACTTTACATTTTCTTTTTGCCTCTCCATCTACTTTTTTTTTTCTTTTTGCTCACTTTCTTTTCTTTTTGTCTTTGCTTTTTCTTCCATTCATTGCTCTTCCTTTCTTTTGATCTTCGCTTTTTCCTTCCATCATTGCTCTCCTTTCTTTTGATTCTTCGTTTCTTTTCATCATTGCTTCTCCTTTTCTTTTGATTCTGCACTTTTTCTTTCCATCATTGCTCTCCTTCTTTTGATTCTTCACTTTTTCTTCCATCTTGCTCTCCTTTCTTTTGATGCTTCAATTTTTCTTTCCATCATTGCTCTTCCTTTCTTTTGAATTCTTCGCTTTTTGCTTTTCACATTGCTCTCCCTTTCTTTTGATTTTTCTTCCTTTTTCTTTGCCATCATTGCTCTCCTTTCTTTGATTCTTCTTATCACTTTTTCTTTCCATCATTGCTCTCCTTTCTTTTGATTCTCTCACTTTTCTTACCATCATTTGCTCTCCTTTCTTTTGATTCTTCTTCACTTTTTTTTCCATATTGCTCTCCTTTCTTTTGATTCTTCTTCACTTTTTTCTTTCCATCATTGCTCTCCTTTCTTTGTTCTTCTTCACTTTTTCTTTCCATCATTTCTCTCCTTTTCCCTTGATTCTCTTCCACTTTTTCTTTCCATCATTGCTCTCCTTTCTTTGTTCTTCTTCACTTTTTCTTCCATCATTCTCTCCTTTCTTTATGATTCTTCTTCACTTTTTCTTTCCATCATTGCTCTCCTTTCTTTTGATTCTTCTCACTTTTTCTTTTCTGTTCACGTTCCTCCTTTCTGCTTTGCTGATCTCATCATTTATTTTCTTTGATTTCTTTTTCACTTTTATCTGTCATTTTCTTTCTTTCTCTTTTCTTTCTCTTTGCTCTTTTTCATTTTTTCTTCTTTCTTTTCAACTTTTATTCTCTCGCATTCTTTTTCTTTCCTTTATTTTCATTCAATTTTTTTCGTTTTCACAATTTTCTCTCCTTCATTTTCTTTTTGCTCTCTTTTCTTCTCATTTCTTTGCTTTTTCTCTCCTTTCATTTTTGTGCTTTTCTTTCTCATCATTCTTTCTTTTATTTCTGCACTGTTGGAGGCATGTGATGTAAATGGAAATGGAAACAGCGAGAAAAGTTCAAATCTTGAATCCAAGATGTTTGTATTTCACATATGCTTATACCCTTGGGAAAGGTACAAATCCAATTAATCTCCTCCAGCTATGGGTGAATAGTAAGACAGACTGGGCTCTTTAACTTTTGGTCTGGCAACCAGTCTAGGAGAAGGAAAACTCTAAAATTCAAACCAAAGGGGATCTCTTCTCATAAATCAAAAATACTTTGAGAGCTCCTCCTCCTCACCAAAACAAAACAACATGACCTAAGTAACAATGAATGAAACATTAATGCTGTTGCATTCATTTTGCTTAGTTTAAGCTGCCTTTCATAACAGTTATAGTTTGTCCCCTTGACTGATAATGAAAGAGTTTGATGCAGCTGAAAGCCTTAAGTATAAAACTTTAAGTCTTTCTTACAAGACTTTGTATCAAGTGTCAATATGTTAAATAACGTATAATCCAACTATTCTCCTTTCAGTTATGGGTGAATAGTAAGGCCAGACTGGGCTCTTTAACCTTGGTATGGCCAACTTGTCTAGGAGAAAGAAAACCAAAGGGGATCTCTTTCTCATTTATATTAAAAAAACTACTTTGAGAGCTCCTCTACCTGTTTTCTTCACTTTTCTTTCTATTGGCTCTCTTTCCTTCTCATCATACTTCCTTCCTTTTCTTTTTCTTCTTCACCTCTTTCTTCTGCCACTTCTTTTATCTCTTTGATCTTTCATAGTTCTCTTTCTTTCTCTTCATACTTCCTTTTTTCCCTTTTTCTTTTACAATTTCTTTTTTCTCTTTGGAAAGAACAGGAAGAAAGCAAACAAAGAGGAAAAAACTCTTTGATCTCCTCCCCCCCCTGCCTTTTGGCATTCTTTCTTTTTCTCTCCAACTATTCTCCCTCCAGCTATGGGTAAAATAGGACAAGACTGGGCTTTTTAAGCTTTGTTATGGCAACTGGTCTAGGAGAAGGAAAACTTCTGAAGGAAAACTCTAAATTTCAAAACCAAAGGGATCTATTCTCGTTTGTCGAAAAAACTACTTTGAGAGCTCCCCCCCTCTCTTCTTTTCTTTCCTCCTTTCACATTCTTTTTTCTCTCTCGTATATTTTTTACTTCCTTCTTTCTCCCTTGCTCTATAAAAATCCTCTCTTATTTCTTGTTCTCAACAAAAATGCTAACATGTCTTGTCTAATCCATTTTCTTTGCTATCTGTTGTTTTTATCCTTTCTTATTATGTTTGTCTAGCTACAAAAGGAGGTCAACTAGTTCAGTGGGTGTTTACCTATAACTGTTGGAAGGTGCTAACATGTGAAATCCAGGAGTTGTTATTCCAGGTGTTCTCGTTCACCAAGTGAGTTTCGTTTTCTTTTCTTCTTTTTTACTTTGGATTTTGCTCTTACCAACTTGCTGTACTTATTTGTTTTTAAACACCCAACCAGGGAATAGAGAAGAAAAAAAAAGGGACCTTATTCACCACACCACCACAAACTTTCATTTTTAAAGAATTGCCTTTGTATTATTTGTATTACTCAGACTATTGTCCTCATCTTCATTGTTATCTGTACAACGTTTCAGCCAATGTGCCCCTTGGCCTTTTTTTGTCGGACTCAGGAACCTTCTTGTCGATAATCAGGAGCCATCACAGAACTTTGAACCTAACCCTTTATTCAGTCCACGGGGTCCTGTTCTCATTTCCGCTAACTATAGCTGGGGTAGAGGCGTTAACCTGTGTTAATTATTATTCTATGTTACTGCTGCCCCTGACCAGAATTGAACCTGCAGTCTAGAGATAACTGTCACTTAGAAACTGTCTTAACCTAACTCCTTTATCCACCAGGCCAGGTGGTCCAATGGATAATCCAGTGTGAATTTTGGGAATGTCTTGTTTTGGCTAGACTTATATTGAGTGTTTTGTTTTTTTGTTTTTTGTTTTTTAATCTAATCTAGCCTTTTTAATTCATAGGTTCCCCAATTGGTGTTCATTTCAGAGAAATAGAATTGCCTTTCTTATATAAAATTAATCTATAATTCTCATTGTTCCTCGTGCATAACCTGCCTATTGATCTTTGGCTTAATGATGAAACAAAGCATGTGAACTCCTTCCAATTCAAGGAGTGTTTTAAATGTATTTGAGGGGAGAGGACAGGTCACTCTTACCTCCAGAGTTATTGGGAACATTCTCATTTAAAATGAGACAAGAAGGTCTAATCTCACCCAGAGAAAAAAAAAATGACATTCAAAGGATCAGTCAAAAATCACCCTCATCCCAACCCCTGAACTTTATAGCAAAGAGCTATATTTTTTGTGAAATTGATCAGGAAGGTCTCCATTCATCTGGAAAGCAAATATAAGAAAGATGAAATATCTCGATTTTATATCCTTGCCTAATATGACATAGTCATTATAACTGATGAGATGAATAATGGTGTAATGCTTATCGTCATAGGAAATGGACATGACACGAGTTCAAATCATGAATGAGGCTGTGTTGTATTTTGTGTTTATACTAATACTCTTGGGAAAGTATGAATCCAATTATTCTCCCTCTAACTATGGATAAATAGGGCAGACTGGGATCTCTTAATCTTGGTATGGAAATTGGTCAGGAAATTGATAAAATGACGAAAACTGCAGGCCACATTATTATTGTGTTCAATATTTGCTTGCCCAGAACAAAAGCTCTGAGAAAAAGATGTAAAACAAAATTTATCTTTCCAGGTATATTTATGGATGAGTGGCTTAAGATAAAACAAATTTAACCAACCTATTTATTTTCAAAACATTATCAAAGAATGCAATATTTAAATAATGTCAGCGGGCCTGATAAAATGCATTCATGGGCCAGATCCAGCCGCAGGCCATAGTTGGTGACTCCTGGTCTAGGAGAAGGAAAACTCTGAATTCAAACTTGTTTGAACCGCTTGTGTTGACCCTGTGTTTTATCCTCCTTGTGCTGAGGATTTAGTAAATAAAATAAAGATGAAGGACAATAATTTCTTAATTTGTCTACCTCTTTTACTCAAATTTTTCTATGAAAGATTGCTGCCTAAATAGACAATATTTGAAGATTTAGACATTTTAATTCATAGTTTGTCCTTTAATTTTGATAAGTTTAGTTAATTTTCTTTTTAAAAGGGAAATTTCAAAATGTTACTTCAACATAGCTCCAAAAAACATGCATGCAGAAAATCTTCCAAAGCTTTTTTAGAATAAATTTTGATTAAAATATTATTTTATATATTTTAGTGAGGAAGTCTCTGTGGTGTAATGGCTAACATGCTGGAGTGCGATATCATAGTTAGTGGGTTCAAACTCCAGTCATGTTATTAGATCACTTTCAGACTAATACCTTTTGGGAAAGGTATGAACCCCTTAATCCTTCCAGCTATGGGTTGAATAGTAGCAATACTACTACTACTACTACTGTTCTTCTACAAGGCCAGTTTTTGACATTAGATAACCCACAAAGGTTGATATGCCATTAAATGTAAAAAAGCATAGTTTTTATTCCAAGCAATGCTGGGTACTCTGGTTAGCTTTTCATACAGTAAAGAGTGTCTTACAATAAAACTGATTTTTTTTTTTGTGCTTGGTTTTTTTTGCTGAAAGTTAGAATGTATATAAGATTAGACGAAATTTAATGGTATCAGCAACTCATTCAAGGAGAGTCAAAAATTATCTGCACTTTCACCATGACGTATCACACAAACTAAGAATGAATAAAACATGCTGGATACTGCTGGAGAAACAAAAACAAACTCATTCTTGTTGGACACCTACACATGGACTCACCAGGCTGGACCAGCAAAAACCTATATCAATCAGCCTGTGTGGATTCTGGTCACTGTGCAGAGGACTTCTAGAGCAATAACCCATAGAATGGTTGGAGAAAGAGTTGTGAATATCCATGCTGCCAGTGTGCAAACCTGAGGATGATGATGATATATATTATATATTATATTATATATTATTATATATATATATTTACACTAGAAATAATAAAATCCCAGTATCTTTGGTTAAGAAGATAATTTAAATAATAAAGAAAATTTAGTATTTATAAAATTATTATTTTAGATTTGATTGTTTGTTTATTGATTTTAATGGCATATCAACTCGGTTGGGGTTATGTCATGCCTAACGGTTAAGAAGTAATACATATCGTGTATTTATATTTATACTTTTTAGTAATTGGTTTTATCAATGTGTTAGCATTATTGGGGATTATGTTGTATGGTATTGATTTGTTCATGTCTATATTCTATGGTATAATTTTATTTCTCTCAAAAAGAGAGAATATCCTCCATGTTGACATTTTCAAACAGATCTTCATATTGTTTGCTTTAAATAACGGTTTCTGATGTGAGCAAAAAAGCTGCATTCCATGAATAAGTGTTTAACTGTCAAAGGTGTTTGACATGTTCCACATTGTGGTTGTGTTTTGTTTGAGTATATAGGAGTGTGTTAGTTCTTGTATGACCAATGCGTAATTGGACACAATATAGTATTTACATTATTCATCAAATTACGGTAAAGGGAACACAATAATCCGAAAGAAGAGCAATTTTTTACTTTACTATATAAAATGTAACTTTGTTTAGTCAAAATGTTTGAAATAACTGTTGTTTGATGACTTTTTTTTTCTTTCTTCAGATATGATCACCTGCGATCAGACATGCAAGCCAGCCCCATGGTCAGTCTTGTAAAATCCGTTTTGTCCAATGTTCCCCAATCCATTGACCATTTCCAAACATTTTTAGATCTATGCTACCAAGTCATTCACAGGTGAACATTTGTTTTAGATATTCTTGAACTCCTGAAAATCTCGCCTATTGTAAATTGGTGTGTGTGTGTCGCTGTGTGTGTTTGAAGAGAAAATGTAAAGTGAATCCAACATTATGTAATATAGTGAAAAATTGAAAAAACAAGTTCATAAAAACGAGTGATGTTTATTTCACCCTACTACGGCAGTAGTTTCGAATCTTCAATAAATTTTCATCAGGGCTTTTGTTAGTTTGAGGGCCAAAAAATAAACAGTATCACAGAAATAAGAAATGCTCCGAGCCGTTTGATTTGTGGTCGGTTGGTCTATTTGAAATTTTTGATGAAAACAGAGTGTTCTTGGATTTTTAAAAAAGGTATACAGCGAACAATTTGAATGGAACCGTATGTCACGCCACTACTTCAAACGGCTGATAGCTTAGTGTGTGTAGTGTGTGTGTGTTGATGTTGAAATTGTGAAACTTTCAATTATTATTATGATATTATTAAATCTTATTTTAGTATTCCTGGATTTATGCAACGGTTTGTAAATCTATATACATATAGTATATATATATAATATATATATATATAAGAAACTACTTCTGCTACTAAACTGCCTTCAAAGCTACACATGCTTAATAACTTTCGAACAGTGGCCAAAATTCACTTAAACCCGAAACAGATACAAAATTAAAGAGCAACAAACAAAAACCATGAAGACCAAATAAATAACAGCTTAATAAACAGGAAGAAAGAATCTTCTGTTTTTATTCAATAAGTGGTTGACTTCAATCCAAAGGTGCTGGCAGTATAATATTGAAAATAAAGGCAAAAACAGGAAAACAAACCATAAGATAGCACAGTCCAAAAGAAAGACTTGGGAACACATAAAAATATATCTAGAACCAAACCACCAACAAGCTTAGCTAAGCGTAATACATGGACAAAAGAGGACACTTGCTCAAGTCTTAAACTCTCTCTCTCTCTCTCTCACCGTACTGACCCGCTCCTTTGTACTGTCCCCAAACTCAGCCATTTTTCGATTATTTCCTAATGAACAGTCCACCTTCTTGTAGAAGGCTGTGTCCTTCAGACTGTGTAGTAAAACTTTGATTAAATGATTGTCATTATTTTAAACTATTTTTGTATTTCATTATTTCATTAAACACTCAGTGAGAACAATTTCTGTTAATGCATTTCCATCTATCCATTGCAGCTTTCTGATTTTGAACCAAGTTTGTTATTGATTTGAACACCCCAATGATTAATAAACATCACTAGAAATGGATAGGATGCTATAACATCGGGTTACGGTTTAACTTAGATTCAGATATTTGTTCATAAAGCAACCAGATAGTAATAAATATACTCCTCCCTCACCCGATCCCCTCAAGTGTGGGGTGGGGTGTAAAGACTTGAATTCAGGTCTCTCCTTACTCACAGTCTAGGACCTTTGCAGTCACCAGTCCTAATATCCTAAACAATACATCATATCATTGTTGCTTTTGCTAGGATTTGCTGGGACGACCTCTCCGCCCTTGCCACTCTCATTCTGTGTGTGTGAACGCGCTTTACCAAGTGCTAAAAACAACTCCGCACAAGGTAAAATTTACTACCTTTCAAAGAAAAGTTAATTTTATAAAGTATTTCAAAAAAAAAAAATGTTTCTGATTATTCTCTGTTGTTAACTAATTGAATATGCAGTTTAAGATTGTATCCGCTACATGGAGACGATCTAGTTTGCCTTCACATCACATTCAGTTTTTAATAAAAAAGTGAATGTCTTCATTTAAATTGTTAAAAATTAAAAAGTCAGTACAGAAAAAAAAGAGTTTCCTAGAAAAATGGCTCATAAATAAGAATATTAAGACTATGAAGAAGCAGAAGACGCCCACCAGAGAGAAAAAACGAAGAGAAGAAAAAAAAAAAAAAAAAAAAACAAAAAAAAAAAAAAAAAAAAAAAAGCAAAAATCCGAGGAGCGTTCCCAGCGGGCGGCCGTAGAAGTTCGGCTAAAAACCCACAAGGTTCCTAGTTCGATACCGCCCTTTCAATAGTATTAATTATCTTATTTTATGACCATTTAATGCTAGGAAATTTTTTTCTGTACTGTACATTAATTTAACATTTAAAGAAGACATTCACTTTTTATTTAAAACTGATGATGTGAAGCAAACTAGATAGTCTCCATGTCAGCCTGGATACAATCTAAATGCATATTACAATTATTACAACAGAGATAATAAAAAAAGAAAACATTTTTTTTTTGAATACATTTAATAAAATTAAACCATTTCTTTGAAAGGTAGAAATTTTACCTTGTGGGGATGTTTTAGCCACTTGGGATAAGCGTTTCAACACACACAGCAATGAGATCCAAGGCGGAGAGGTGAGTCCAGCAAATCTACAAAAGCAAACAAATGAATAATAATTGTTTAGAATATTGGACTGTTGACTGAAAGGTCCAAGACTTGAGTTAAGGAAGAGACCTGAATTCAATTCTTTACACCCCACCCCCACACATTGAGGGGATCGGGTGAAAGTATATTTATTACTATCTGGGTGCTTTATGAACAATATCTGAATTAAGTTTAAATAACCGATGTTTAGCATCCTATCCATTTCTAGTGATTTTATTAATCATTGGGTGTTCAATGAATAAAACCAAACTTCATTAAATATCAGAATAGCTGCAATGGATAGATGAAATGGCATTCCAACAGAAATTGTTCCCTCAGCTGAGTGTTAATGAAATAATGAAATACAAAATAGTTCAAAATAATGACAATCATTTATCAAAGTTTTACTACAGTTCTGAAGGACACCAGCCTTCTAAAGAAGGTGGACTGTTCATTAGGAGAATAATGGAAAAATGGCTGAGTTTTTGGGACAGTACAAAGGAGCGGGTCAGTAAGGTGAGAGAGAGAGAGAGAGAGATTTAAGACTTGAGCAAGTGTCCCTCTTTTGTCATGTATTGCTGAAACTTGTTGGTGGTTTTCTTTTTTATGTCCACATTTTCTTTTGGACCTGTGTATTTATGTTGTTCCGTTTTTGCTTTATTTCAATATTATACTGCCAGCACCTTTGGATTGAAGTCAACCACTTATTGAATAAAACACAGAAGATTTCTTTCCTTCATGTTATTAAGCTTTATTATTTTGGTCTTCATGTTTTTGTTGTTGCTCTTAATTTTATCTGTTTTGGTTTTAGTGAAATTTTGGCCACTGTTTCGAAAGTTATTACGGCAGTGGAGCTTTGAAAGGCAGTTAGTAGCAGAAGTCAGGATATATAATTTGAAAACCGTTGCCGTAATCCAGGAATACTAAATAGAGTTTAATAAAATCATTAAATAATAATTGAAATTTCACATTCACACACGGCACACCTTAACTATATCCGTAAGTATTGCTTACATAGTTCCATTTCAATTGTTCCTGTATACATTTTTTAAAAATCCAAGAACACTCTGTTTTCATCAAAAATTTCAAATAGACCAACCGACACAAAACAAACTGTTTCTCGGAGTATTTCTTTATTTCTGGTGATAGCTTTTATTTTTGCCCTCAAACTAAACAAAAGCCCTGTGAAAATTTATGCAGTCGTCGTATAGGTGAAATAAACATCACTCGTTGTTTATGAATTGTTTTTCCATTGTTTCACTATATTAATATATGTTGGCATTCACTTACATTTTCTCTTCACACAACACACACACATCACAACACAATGTCTACAAAATGCGAGATTTTTCAGGAGTTCAAGAATATCTAAAACAAATCTCACCTGTGAATGACTTGGTAGCAGAGATCTAAAATGTTGGAAAAGGGTCAATGGATTGGGAACATTGGACCAAACGGATTTTACAAGACTGACCACTTGGCTGGCTTCGCATGTCTGATCAGCAGTGATCATATCTGAAGAAGAAAAAAAAGTCATCAAACAAACAGTTATTTCAAACATTTACTAACAAAGTTTACATTTTCATAAGTAAATAAGAAAAAAAATTGCTCTATCACCAGCATTATTGTGTTCCCTTTACAGTATTGATGATTAATTAATACTATATTGTGTCCCAATTACGCATTTGGTCATACAAGACTAACACACTCCTTATATACTCAAACAAGAACAACAACCACAATGGAACATGTCAAACACCTTTGACAGTTAAACACTTATTCATGGAATGCAGCTTTTTTGCTCACATCAGAAACCGTTAGTTTTAAAGCAAACAATATGAAAGATCTGTTTGAAAATGTCAACATGGAGGATATCTCTCTTTTTTGAGGAGAAATAAAATTATACCATAGAATATAGACATGAAACAAATCATACCATACAACATAATCCGCCATAATGCTAACACATTGATAAAACCAATTACTAAAAGTATAAATATAAATACACGATATGTGATTACTTCGTAACCGTTAGGCATGACATAACCCCAACCGAGTTGTATGCCATTAAAATCAATAAACAAACAATCAAATCTTAATAATAATTTTATAAGATACTAAATTTTCTTTATTATTTAAATTATCTCTTAACCAAAGACTGGGATTTTATTATTTCTAGTGTATATATTATATATATATATATCATCATCATAGTCAGGTTGCACTGGCAGCATGGATATTCAAACTCTTTCTCCAACCATTCTATGGGTTATTGCCTCTAGGAAGGTCCTCTGCACAGTGACCAGAATCCACACAGGGCTGATTGATATAGTTTTGCTGGTCCAGCCTGGTGAGTCCATGTGTAGGTGTCCACACAAGAATGATGAGTTTGTTTTTGTTCTCCAGCAGTATCCAGCATGTTTTATTCATCTTATTTGTGTGATACGTCATGGTGAAAGTGCAGATAATTTTGACTCTCCCTTGTATGAGTTGCTGATACCATTAATTTCGATCTATCTTATATACATTCTACTTCAGCAAAAAATAACAAGCACAAAAAAAAAAATCAGTTTTATGTAAGACACTCTTTACTGTATGAAAAGCTAACCAGGATACCCGCATTGCTTGGAATAAAAACTATGCTTTTTTACATTTAATGGCATATCAACCTTTGTGGGTTATCTAATGTCAAAACTGGCCTTGTAGAAGAACAGTAGTAGTAGTAGTAGTATTGCTACTATTCAACCCATAGCTGGAAGGATTAAGGTTCATACCTTTCCCAAAGGTATTAGTCTGAAAGTGAATCTAATACATGACTGGAGTTTGAACCCACTAACTATGATATCGCACTCCAGATGTTAGCCATTACACCACAGAGACTCCCTCACTAAAATATATAAAATAATATTTTAATCAAAAAAATTTATTCTAAAAAGCTTTTGGAAGATTTTCTGCATGCATGTTTTTGAGGAGCTATGTTGAAGTTAAACATTTTGAAATTTCCCTTTTAAAAGAAAAATTAACTAAACTTATCAAAATTAAAGGACAAACAATGATTAAAAATGTGTAAATCTTCAAATATTGTCTATTTAGGCAGCAATCTTTCATTAGAAAAAAATTTGAGTAAAAGATGGTAACAAATAAGAAATTATTGTCTTCATCTTATTTATTACTAAATCCTCAGCACAAGGAGATAGAAACACAGGGTCAACACAAAGCGGTTCAACAAGTTTGAATTCAGAGTTTTCCTTCTCCTAGACCAGGAGTCACCAAACTATGGCCTGCGGCTGGATCTGGCCCATGAATGCATTTTATCAGGCCACTGACATTATTTAAATATTGCATTCTTTGATAATGTTTTGAAAATAAATAGGTTGGTTAAATTTGGTTTATCTAAGCCACTCATCCATAAATAAACCTGGAAAGATAAATTTTGTTTTACATCTTTTTCTCAGAGCTTTTGTTCTGGCAAGCAAATATTGAACACAATAATAATGTGGCCTGCCACTCAGTTATTTTATCAATTATCCTAGACCAATTTCCATACCAAGATTAAAGATCCCAGTCTGCCCTATTTATCCATAGTTAGAGGGAGAATAATTGGATTCATAACTTTCCCAAGAGTATTAGTATAATACAAAATACAACCACAGCCTCATTCATGATTTGAACTCGTGTCATGTCCATTTCCTATGACGATAAGCATTACACCATTATTTCACTCTCATTCATATAAATGACTATGTCATATTAGGCAAGGATATAAATCGAGATAGTTCACTTTCTTATTATTTGCTTTCCAGATGAATGGAGACCTTCCTGATCAATTTCAAGCCAAAAAATATAGCTTTGCTATAAAGTTCAGGGGTTGGGATGAGGGTGATTATGATCCTTTGAATGTCATTTTTTTTTCTCTTGGGTGAATTAGACCTTCTTGTCTCATTTTAAATGAGAATGTTCCCAATAACTCTGGAGGTAAGAGTGACCTGTCCTCTCCCCTCAAATACATTAAAACACTCCTTGAATTGGAAGGAGTTCACATGCTTTGTTCATCATTAGCCAAAGATTCAATAGGCAGTTATCAAGCGGAAACAATGAGAATATAGATTAATTTATATAAGAAAGGCAATTCTATTTCTCTGAAATGAACACAATATGGGGAACCTATAATTAAAAAGGCTAGATTAGATTAAAAAAACAAAAAACAAAAAAACAAAACACTCAATATAAGTCTAGCCAAAACAAGACATTCCCAAAATTCACACTGGATTATCCAATTGGACACCTGGCCTGGTGGATAAAGGAGTTAGGTTAAGACAGTTCTAAGTGACAGTTATCTCTAGACTGCAGGTTCAATTCTGGTCAGGGGCAGCAGTAACATAGAATAATAATTAACACAGGTTAACGCCTCTACCCGAGCTATAGTTAGCGGAATGAGAACAGGATACCCCCTTGGACTGAATAAAGGGTTAGGTTCAAAGTTCTGTGATGGCTCCTGATTATGACAAGAAGGTTCCTGAGTCCGACAAGAAAGGCCAAGGGGCACATTGGCTGAAACGTTGTACAGATAACAATGAAGATGAGGACAATAGTCTGAGTAATACAAATAATACAAAGGCAATTCTTTAAAAATGAAAGTTGTGTGTGTGTGTGAATAAGGTCCCTTTTTTTCTTCTCTATTCCCTGGTTGGTGTTTAAAAACAAAATAAGTACAGCAAGTTGGTAAGAGCAAAATTCCAAAGTAAAAAGAAGAAAAGAAACGAAACTCACTTGGTGAACGAGACACCTGGAATAACAACTCCTGGATTTCACATGTTAGATCCAACAGTTATAGGTAAACCCACTGAACTAGTTGACCTCCTTTTGTAGCTAGACAAACATAAATAGAAAGGATAAAAACAACAGATTAGCAAAGAAAATGGATTAGACAAGACATGTTAGCATTTTTGTTGAGACAAGAAATAAGAGAGGATTTTTATAGAGCAAGGAGAAAGAAGGAAGTAAAAATATACGAGAGAGAAAAAAGAATGTGAAAGGAGAAAGAAAGAAGAGAGGGGGGAGCTCTCAAAGTATTTTCGACAAACGAGAATAGATCCCCTTGGTTTTGAATTTAGATTTTCCTTCAGAGTTTTTCCTTCCCTAGACCAGTTGCCATACAAAGCTTAAAAGCCCAGTCTGTCCTATTTTACCCATAGCTGGAGGGAGAAAATAGTTGGAGAGAAAAGAAAGAATGCAAAAGGCAGGGGGGGGGGAGGAGATCAAAGAGTTTTTTTCCTCTTTGGTTGCTTTCTTTCCTGTTGTTTCCAAAGAGAAAAAGAGAAAAAAGAAATTGTAAAAAGAAAAGGGAAAAAAGGAAGTATGAAGAGAAAGAAAGAGAACTATGAAAGATCAAAGAGATCAAAAAGAAGTGGCAGAAGAAAGAGGTGAAGAAGAAAAAAGAAAAGGAAGGAAGTATGATGAGAAGGAAAGAGAGCCAATAGAAAGAAAAGTGAAGAAAACAGGTCGAGGAGCTCTCAAGTAGTTTTTTTTATATAAATGAGAAGAGATCCCTTTGGTTTTCTTTCTCCTAGACCAGTTGCCATACCAAGGTTAAAGAGCCCAGTCTGCCTTACTATTCACCCATAACTGAAAGGAGAATAGTTGGATTTATACCGTTATTTAACATATTGACACTTGATACAAAGTCTTGTAGAGAAAGACTTAAAGTTTATACTTAAGGCTTTCAGCTGCATCAACTCTTTCATTATCAGTCAAGGGGCCAAAAACTATAACTGTTATGAAGGCAGCTTAAACTAAGCAAAATGAATGCAACAGCATTAATGTTTCATTCATTGTTACTTAGGGTCATGTTGTTTTGTTTTGGTGAGGAGAGGAGGAGCTCTCAAAGTTTTTTGATTTATGAGAAGAGATCCCCTTTGGTTTGAATTTAGAGTTTCCTTCTCCTAGACTGGTTGCCAGACCAAAGTTAAAGAGCCCAGTCTGTCTTACTATTCACCCATAGCTGGAGGGAGATTATTGGATTTGTACCTTTCCCAAGGGTATAAGCATTATGTGAAATAAAACATCTGGATTCAAGATTTGAACTTTTCTCGCTGTTCCATTTTCCATTTACATCACATGCCTCCACAAGTGTCAGAAATAAAGAAAGAATGATGAGAAAGAAAGCACAAAAAATGAAGAGAGAAAAAGCAAAGAAAACTGAAGAAGAAAGAGAGCAAAAAGAAATGAAGGAGAGAAAATTGTGAAAAGAAAAAAATTGAATGAAAATAAAGGAAAAGAAAAAGAATCGAGAGAAATAAAAGTTGAAAAAGAAAGAAGAAAAAAAATGAAAAAGAGCAAGAAGAAAGAAAAGAGAAAAGAAAAGAAAATGACAGATAAAAAGTGAAAAAGAAATAAAGAAGAATAAATGATGAAAGATTCAGAAAAGCAAAAAAAGGAGGAAGTGACAGAAAGAAAAAGTGAAGAAGAATCAAAAGAAAGGAGAGGCAATGATGGAAAGAAAAAGTGAAGAAGAATCAAAAGAAAGGAGCAATGATGGAAAGAAAAGTGAAGAAGAATCAAAAGAAAGGAGAGCAATGATGGAAAGAAAAAGTGAAGAAGAATCAAAAGAAAGGAGAGCAATGATGGAAAGAAAAAGTGAAGAAGAATCAAAAGAAAGGAGAGCAATGATGGAAAGAAAAAGTGAAGAAGAATCAAAAGAAAGGAGAGCAATGATGAAGAAAAAGTGAAGAATCAAAGAAAGGAGAGCAATGATGGAAAGAAAAAGTGAAGAAAAGAAAGGAGAGCCAATGATGGAAAGAAAAAAGAAGAATCAAAAGAAAGGAGAGCAATGATGGAAAGAAAAAGCGAAGAATCAAAAGAAAGGAGAGCAATGATGGAAAGAAAAAGTGAAGAATCAAAAGAAAGGAGAGCAAAAAGAAAAAAAGAAATCAAAAGAAAGGAGAGCAATGATGGAAAGAAAAAGTGAAGAATCAAAAGAAAGGAGAGCAATGATGGAAAGAAAAAGTGAAGAATCAAAAGAAAGGAGAGCAATGATGGAAGGAAAAAGCGAAGAATCAGAAGAAAGGAGAGCAATGATGGAAAGAAAAAGCAAAGAACAAAAAAGAAAAGAAAGTGAGCAAAAAGAAAAAAAAAGTAGATGGAGAGGCAAAAAGAAAATGTAAAGTAATAAAAAGAATAATGAGAAGATTTGCTTTTTTTGTTTAATTGCATATCAACTCCTTATGGGTTAATTAATGCTAAAATTCTATTAATTTCTAAATGCTTAATTGTTATAACTATATATATCAATGTACCATTGAATTTTTTAAAATTGCATTTTTCTTATCTATAATCATTTGTTTGCACACATATGTAAGACTTCAAGTATTCCTATCTAATACTAATTTATATTCAATTATATGGTTTCCATTATTTCTATCTAATACTATTGATTTATACAGGGTTATAGGGTTTCATCATCATGTTGCGCTGTCAGCATGAATTCCCATGTCTCTTTCTCGCCAACTGTCCCTATCGTCATTGCTCCTAGGAAGTCTTCAGCACAAGTTTTTGCTGGTCAGCCAACAACTGGTGTGTCTATGTGTAGGTCTTCACATAAGAACATTACTTATGAGTTCATCCTTGTTTCTCCAGCTGTGTACAGCATGTCTTGTTCATCTTACTTGGATGGTTTGTGCAATAGGAGGCTGGTGACCGTACAGCTGTTGTTTTGTGGAATACTACTTCCAAGATTTGTTCAAGACAGCATGCAACATCCTTGTGTAGCTTCCATCTAACTGTCTCTCCAAGTGTTTCATTAGGGTCCATGTGGTGCAGCTATACAATAGCACTGATACAGCTATGGCTTAGAATTCTTGCTTTATCTTATCAGTGAGATCAGATTTCCATATGATGGATGATTTGTCAATATCTTTCCTATGTGTGTATCTAAAAAAATTTCAGTAGATGAGATATTACTACATAGGTATATAAAATGGTCTACTAATTTTAGAAGCTTACCATCAAGCATGGAGATGTCTCCATTTTGATTAAAACACAGAAACTTAGAATAATCATTTGTTTGCACAATTATATGGTTAAGTATTCATATATGTTAAAGGTTATCATGTATAGCAATCTACACAATGATAATGAATGGGAGACTAAAAAGAGGAAAGGGGTGGAAGGAAAAAAAACAGTTGTTTATTGATAAAACAAGGGCCCTTTCATCTCGTTAAGTATTCCTAATTAATGCCAATAATTTGCAAGCAATTATATACTTTCAATTAACTAATAATAATAATCCTTAGTAAATAATTATAGCTTTCTAGTAACTATTATTAATACAAATAATTTGCATAAAGTTAAATGGTTTAAGATCTTCCTAACATTGATAATCATTTGTTTGCACACAGTAATATGGTTTCAAATTTCTACTACTAATAATAATTCTTAATAATTATAGCTTCAAGTAACTATTTTAATACAAGTAATTTGCATAAAGATTAAAGATTTCCTAATATTGATAATATTTGATAATAATCATTTGTTTGCACAGGTATGTGGATTCACATATTCCAATCCAATGCCAATAATTTTCAAACATTTTTGACCTAGAGGTGGACATGGGAGTAATGGCAAGGAAAGAGTACTCGAAAATCCTCAGAACTTCAGCACTGGAGCCTCACCATCGGATGCAGTTTAATGTCATACCCAGAGCACAAAGAAGAGAAGAAATAGAAAGAGAAAGAAAAAAAAAAAATAATGAGAGAGAGAGAGAGAGAGAGAGAGAGAGAGAGAGAGAGAGAGAGAGAGAGAGAGAGAGAGAGAGTGTAGAAAAAAGAAAGAGTTATTGGGTAAGAGGTTGAAGGAAAAAAATAACATGAGTGAATCTAGAGAAGGAAAAAAAAATACAGTAAATCAAAATTGAGGAAGAAGAAGAAATTAGACAAAGATAAAAGGAAGAGGGAATAAATGAAAAAGAAAAGAAAAAAAAGAAAGAGAGAATGAAGAAAAAAAAAAGAACAAAATACTGAGAATCAGAAAATGATGAAAATAACAAAAGAAAGAGAATAAAAAGACAGAAAATAAAGAGAACAAAAGAAAAGAAAGAAAGAGAAAATGATGAAGAGAATAAAAAAAAATCAAATGTGGAAGATGGAACAAAAAAAAAAATGTCCAGATTATAACACAGACATCAGCCAAACAATCTGCTTATCCAAAGTTCAATGCATCAAAAGGTTTCCAGCCTTTAAAAAAAGAAAAAGAAAAAAAGAAGTCTTTCTACTTATCCATCAAACAACAAAGCCATCAGGTTTTGATTTGATTCAGAAATTATGCGTCATTGCAATTATAATCATCTGATCTCTCTCTACGTTTCATACAGCAACAACAGCATATTGTAGCTCAGTTTTTGATAGTGTAATCTACCCAACTTTGGGAATAAAGCAATTTCCGGTCCAATTTCTGATTGATTTTAATGGCATGTCAACCCATCCAGGGTTATTTTATGCCAAGTGCTGTTGTGAAGGATGGTCAAATTCATTATGTCTTTTTCAAGGATTTTTCTTGATTTTGACAGTCGATTGCAGTTGTAGTTTTGTTATTGTCTTTTAGTAGGAGAACAGTTTGGAGAAAGGATCTAGTTTTTTGGTTTTTTTTACGGCATATCAAACCTTGGTGGGTCATTTAATGCAAGCAAAGTTTTGAAAAATTTGTAGCAATAGTTTGGTAGAAAATCATTTAAACTCATTTTTTTTTTATAAACAAATTTTCTATTTAACCCATAGATAGGACCCTAACAGGTACTACCACTCAGTCAGAGTAGACCTGGGAGCAATGGTGATGAAGGGGTACTCCACATTCCTCAGACTTAGAATTTCACCATCTGATAGAATTTAATGTCATTCCCAGAACATGAAGACCCTCAGACACCACCTTCTAGCACATATATGATAAGAAGGGTTGGAGCTTGCCATAAGGGCAATAGGATTGGGATAACCATATAGGTGCTAGGGCTTGACATGACCAGCCGATTGATCACAGGGGGCCTTTCAATCTAGCCTAAGTGAAGTGTTGCATGTCATGGACTGCTCATACACAAGGATTCCATCCTTAAGCATCACGGGTTGCCAACCACAGACAACCGATGGCTCCATTTTCTTACCCCTCTGCAACAGAGCAGTCGGTATATTCTAAAGGCCCAGCCAACAGGGCTGTTCAGCTATTTTGTCAATAGGATGGTGGACAAAGCTGTTTGTTGTTGATCTGATTAGA
This sequence comes from Doryteuthis pealeii, assembly GCA_023376005.1. Classification (NCBI taxonomy): domain Eukaryota; kingdom Metazoa; phylum Mollusca; class Cephalopoda; order Myopsida; family Loliginidae; genus Doryteuthis; species Doryteuthis pealeii. The sequence goes on from CM042177.1 coordinate 13,797,973, forward strand.
TTATGGCATACATTAGTTTAGTGACCACTATGGATCTGAGTGGCCAAGCAATATTTTAATATACACAGTAGGCCCAATATTTTTTGCCTAGCACTATTTTACAATACACTGCAATCCCAATACTTTGAGGCAAATACTATTTTAATAAACATTATAAACCTGATATTTATACTTATCATAAAAAAGATTTAGTAATTATTCGCAGCCTTTTAACAGAATAAGAGAAGAGAGTTTTAAACAGAGATTCAATGTTTGCTTCTTTTTTTTTTTAAATGCTTAATATGTTTGCAAATTCAGTCAGAGGGTTATAAAAGGGCCAAGGATTAAAAGAGGTACAACAGATAAACGTTTTGTAGAAGAGAAGATGGCTTACCTCTGGGAATAAAGCACGGACACATATGCCTGGTGAGCAAGTAGAGTGAAAAACTCAGAAAAAGGAAAAAAAGAACATGATTGATCCACAGTCATAACTTAAAGAACATGATCTCAGAGCCAAACGAATCAGCAAGACTAAATTTTTGGCGTATGCAACTGAGACTGTAGAATAATCATACTAAGTTCCAATTACCGTTGAATTGGTAAGACAAGGAAACAAGGCGCCATAAGTCAATATGGATTAAACCTTGTTGCAATCCTACTGCAGAATGCCAGAGTATTTATGAAGCCTCATAACACCATAAAAACCAAGCAGCCAATCAGGACTCAAGGAATGGAATCACCCAAATACATGAATGAACTATTCTTGAGTTCCATAAGTACCAGTTGTTTTGGACACTAGTTCAGTTGTGCTTAGCTGTTGCTGTTGTCCAAACCAACAGTATACTGACATGGCGATGAAGAAAACCTGATTTCAACAGAAACCAGCCACACAATAAAAGAAAGCACAATTGACAGAACAAACAGGTATTTTTGGAACTTGGTATTGTGTGCATATCATGAAAGACTGCTATACTATTGAGTTCAGTGGTGGACTTTTGTCATTGGACTAGAACTCAATTGACCAAAAATTGAAATTGTTTACATGAATCTATTTAACAACATCCTCTCAACATGATGGAAATACCAAATTATAATGTGAAATATCAGTGATTCCTGAATGGGTCAGTGATTTGCCTTTTTTTAAAGAAAAACAAATGGCTACATTAATTTAAGAGACTTTAATATGTGAAAAAAAGCAAATTACCTGTTTCCAAATGTTGATGACCATATGTACCAGCAGGGATTATAAAATTCCCTAAAAATGAAAAATAAAATAAGAATAACTGACTGTACCAATAATAAGACAATATCTTTCAAAAATGTATTTTTACACTGCCCAGAGGGTATTTTTTCCCCAGTATAATTAAGAAATTATTGTACAAATTAACTGGTCTTACCTGCAACATAAGGTTTTCTATCTTTACTCAATTGACACAAGGTCATGTCATCCATCTGTTGATATTCAGCTGAGATTGATTTGTCAAAATTTTCCAAGTAGGTTGGCAACGACTTAAGAGTTGAAACAACCTAAGATGAACAGAAATACAGCAAAACATTAATGGTTTTAGTTGTAATATCATTTTTCATTTTTGAAGCATTGTCATTTTTATTCATTTTTAACTAGTCTTTCTTTCATCTTATTTCTCTGGCTTCTTTACACCTAGTTGTAAAGTTGTCGGAATATCTTAAATAAAGCAATGTCATTAATATTAATTTAAAAAAAAAATCTATTCAAAAAAGAATAATGACAATGCTGTATCAAAGAAATTAAAACAGGTCTACTAATACTAGAATGTAAAGAAGCAAAAGAAATAAGAAAAGATAGTTAAAAGTTAATAAAAAACTCTACATAAAAAAATTGAAACAACCTCTTCAGTCTATTACTACTACTACTACATGTGTGTGTGTAGAAGAGAGATAAATATAAAGGTGTGTCAAAAAGTAATGCCATTTTGTTTAGGACAGGTATAATTACCAACACAGGAACATGTATCATACATCAAAATGAAGCTGATCCTATGTGGATCACATCCCTACTTCTCCACATAGTCACCATTTCTCTCAATAGCAATGTTCCACCTTCAAATGAGAGCATGTATCCCTGCATCGTAAAATTATGTTGATTGCTCTTTGAGCCACTTCTTCACAACAGATTTCACTTCCTCATCACTGGAATAATGTTTGCCTTAGACTATCATCTCTTCGGACCCATAAAAGAGGGTTTGAGAGGCAAACATTATTCCAGTGATGAGGAAGTATGATACATGTTCCTGTGTTGGTAATTATACCTGTCCTAAACAAAATGGCATTACTTTTTGACTCACCTTTGTAAGATGAAAGAAAAACCAGTAACAAAATAATGACAATGCCTTATCAACAAAATTTGCATATTATTCTTTCAAATTGGCCAAACAATAAACAAATTTGACATTGTGCATTCAAAACTCAATTAGACAGAAGTGAATTTGGTAAAAAGAAAAAAGAGAATTATTCATTTTAGTGACTTTTTATTGCAACTAATCAGACCATCAGTCATTAAATATTTTCATTAAACTTAAAGATATTTTTTTTCAATTTACTTTTTTACAGAAAACTGTCAAGTTTATGCTAAAAAAAGCCTGATAGTTCTGGTGGGAACACAGTAGGGTACAAGAGTTAACAGGTGAGGCTAGTAGACCATTATTAGTGAATTTGATAATCACTTAGTACCCTATACTTCTACCCTTTTGCAAAAGTAAGTCAACCTTAATAACCTAGCAATTCTGCTAAAACTATATATATATATATATATAAGCTAGGATAGTTTAGACAGAGTCAATGGCACTTGGTACTTGTCAATTTCTTTTCTATGCATTCCTATTGCAAACTACATTATCAATATTACATATATATGGTGTATTGGTAATTGTTGTAAGAATTGGACTTGATGACACAAGTTCAAATCCTGGGTGAGGTTGTTTGTATTTCACACAGTGCTAATACCCTTAGGAAAGGTATGCATCCAACTATGCATTTCTCCAGCTATGAGTAAATAGTAGGGCAGAATGTGCTCTTTAACCTTGGTGTATTAGCGCTAAATGAAACGTTAACAGCTTTGTATAGGATTTGAACTTGAATTGCTGATTCCATTTCCTTTGATGATAACCATTACACCAAGGACCTACACCTTGATAATTGTCACTTCTTCACAGAAGAAGGCCATTTCTACAAGTTCAGTTGGAGTGATGATCTTGCACTTCTGAAAGCCTTTCGTGAGGATTCACGGTCTTTAACAGTTGCCCAGGAAATTATTTGGTACAGCTTGTTTTTCTCCTTGTTTGTTGATCCATCAGTCGTGAGGTTTCCGTATGCTTCCAGGCTGTCAAGCCTCTCTGCATCACCATTCCTCCAATTGCCGTGGGACTTGTAGAAATATCTGCACACATTTACATGTTGTGTGCTTGTGCGACATGCACCGCATGTTCTCCTTCCCCAGAGTCTAGTATTAGTGACAAACCGTGGTAAGATATCTGAAAGTCTCTGGGGAACACAGGTTTTACTTCGGAGTTTCCTTCTCCTAGATAGATGATCTGACAAGAACTACAGGTCCATTTTTCTCGGTGTGATGGACCTACACCTTAGTTAAACTTATTAAGCTTTCATGTTATTTGAGCAAAATTGAAGAAAAATTACAAACTGAAAAGAAGACTTGAGACTTTATTTCCTGACCACTAACAATTCCTTACTATTTGGATTGTCAACATGTCTATAGTAAAATCATTTATTTTGTACATTAAAGAAACATTTAAAGAAATTAATAATTTTGGAGATCCCCAGACCCTACATACCTTCAAGGCACTTTGTGGCCCTGCAGCTGCTAAAGTTGTGCTCAGTTGAATCAAAGGGGAAAACTTGAAGGGAAACTGATCTTTAGCAAGTTGATAAAAGCTTCCAACTCCTTCTTCAAGACCCTGAAAAAAATAAATAAAAAGCTGAACTTTAGAATTTTAGTTTTTATACTCTTTGATTACATCTTGTATACTTTTTAGTATTTGCTATTTCACTATATGATTAGAATGAACAAATATTTTTGCATATTTCTTATTTAAATCCTAACCCTATAGCTAATTATAAGGAGCTCATTAAAATATTTTTCAATGCATTTCATAAGTAATATAATTTTTAATGCATTTCTACAGTAGAATCATTTTTTTAAATGCCTTTCTACTGTAAAATAAATTTTTAATACATTTCTATAAAAAAATAATATTTCAATGCCTTTCTACTGTGAAATAAATTTTTAATGCATTTCTAATATAAAATAAATTTTTAATGCATTTCTATAATAAAATAATTTTCTAATTCATTTCTATAATAAAATAATATTTTAATGCCTTTCTACAGTAAAATAAATTTTTAATGCATTTATCAAGTACATTTCTTTGAATTTTAAGTTTTTTGATATTTGGTTATATAAATATTGTTATGAACTGGTCTTCATTTTCTTATTTAAAGAATATACTGTTTTTGTGGTGGATTTTTTAAGAAATAAGAATATTGTGTAAAAATGAGTTAAATCCACTAAAAAGAAAAGAAAAACCACTTTACCTGTGCCCACATATCATTAGCAATTGACGGCTTACTTAGAAGCTGTGATATGACAGAACACAACACCTGCAAGAAGAAAGCAAATCAATATGTCACATAAGTATAAAATTACATTAACACTTTTACTGTTGCATTTTCTAATTTTTGTTCTCAGTGACACATTTACCAGCAAGTGTTAAAAAAAAAAAAAAAAAAAATTACTTTTCTACTTTTTAAAAAAGTTTTAGGCCCCAATTTATATATTTCCAACCTCCCATCTGCATGAGCAGGATGTGATACAAGGTCAATTTCTTAAGTAGAATTTAACAAATTTGAATTCAGAGTTTTCCTTCTCCAAGACTGGTTACCTAGCCACGGTTAAAGAGCCCAGTCCACCCTACTATTTACCCATAGCTGGAGGGAGAGTAGTTGGATGCATACCTTTCCCAGGTGTATAAGCGCTATGTGAAATGCAAACAGCCACATCCAGGATTTGAACTCTCGTCGACAAGTCCATTTTCTACAACTCTAAAACCATTATGCAACACTCCTCCATTTCAGACCCAATTTATGTATTGAATAGTCTGAACCACTTCCTCCCCGTCCATTCCATCTTTACTCAGTCCCATTCACCATTCATTCTTTCTATCATTTACCATTTTGTTGCCATATCATCATAACCCTTTGTTGATTTATTATTTACATGTCTCAGACTATTATCCTCATCTTGGTTGTTATGTTCATGTTTTAGCTGCCGGAATTTCAGGCCCTTTTCAGGTCTCTTTTGTTGTAGTTAGTAATCTTCAGGGAATTTCAAATTAAACCCTTTTGAATTTTGGTTAGAAATTTCTAGAAGGTAACTGTCTACAACAAAATATACCTGAAGAAGCCTGGAGGGTACATTGGCTGAAACATGGTGAATAAAATAATCAAGAGGAGGACAATAGTCTGAGACTGCAAATAGTGTAAATAATATCTTCCTATCTAACAGATTTAGACATATACCTTTGTTGAGTAGATGGCAAACTGGGTAATTAAATTCATTCTTAGCACACCAGCTCTCTCCATCATAATCTTTACTGTGATACCTGTCCCAGCAAATTGTTTCCCACTAAATTAATAAGTCAAAAATTTCTGTTTAAATAAAAAATATCTTTTTTTTTTTATATTCTTAAAGTTTTAGTATTATTTGGATCATTCGGACTACTGTCCTCATCTTTACTGTTATCTGTACAACATTCTGGCCTTCTTCAGGTATTTCTTGTCAAACTCGGGAACCTTCTTGTCGTAATCAAGAGCCATCACAGAACTTTGAACCCAACCCTTTATTCAATCCACGAGGGTATCCTGTTCTCATTCTGCTAACCATAGCTGGAGTACAGGTGTTAAGCTGTGTTAATTATTCTATGTTACTGCTGCTGACAAGGATTGAACCTGCAACCTAGATATAACTGTCATTTAGAACTGTCTTAACCCAACACCTTTATCCACTATGCTGTGTGTCCAATTGGATACATATCAGGTTTTTTTAATTTTTTTATATATGATTAATTGACTTATTTGAACATACCTTATTTTGAAAACTTTCTGAAAATAATTTGCCCATTCTACAATCATTAAAAAAAGGATTATCTGCCAGCAAAATATTTAAGATCTTCTTTCTGCAGATATTTTACCAATTTTGTTTTAAGGTTTTCTCTTGCATCTGAAAACCTTGTACATAACAGCATTGCTAAAATCAACTCAAAATACTGAGGAGAATTTTGGTGTATTAGGGATAAGTTTAAAGATAGTTATTTGTATTATCTACATGTCTCAGACTATTGTCCTCATCTTGATTGTTTTATTCACAGAAGTGTTTCAGCTGCTGTTTCTTCTGGCCTTCTTCAAGTATCTTTTTCTGCCAGGGAATTTCAAACCAAACTCTTTATATTCAATCCACAAAGGTAGATTGTCTTCATTCTGCTGTTCAGGTTACCAATCAAACAAAAGACACTTGGAAACGGTACAATGGTCAAAATGTTGGTGAATGTAACAATCAAGATGAAAACAAGATGTATAAATAATATCTCCTCATCTTAGCGATTTATATGGATATGTTTGCTGAGTAGTTTCAATTTGGTCTCTTAAGAGGGTAGATCAACTAAAATAGGGTGGATATAACAACAAAGATGAGGAAAATAGTCTGAGATGTGCAAATAATATCTCCTCATCTCACAGATTTAGACAGATACCTTTCTTGAGTAATGATCAATTTTGCCTTGCTTAGTTAATCTTAGCAAAAAAAAAAGAAAAGTATATATATATATATATATATATATATATATATATATATATATACCAACCCCTCCGCATGAGCAGGATATGACACAAGGTCATATATATATATATATATATATATATATATATATATAAAAATGTAAGGTAATCCAAATGACTGGTAGTAAGGGATGATTCTATTTGGGATCCTCAAAATCTCACTGTATAACCATACTGTATGTAGGTGCAAACATATATTCATACAAGGATTTTTTATAAATCCCAAAAGAGAGCTCAATGTATAATAATGTATAATAATCAATAAATTAGATTAAATACAGAGCAATATTTTACTTTCAAAGAAAGAAAAACTTAAAAAACCATCATTCCGTAATAATTTATTTCAACCAGAAACTCAAAAAATTAAAAAAGTATTTGAGTTTCTGGTTGAAATAAATTATATATATATATATATATACATATACATACAAGGTGTGTCATAAAAGTATTGAGATTAAAGCTGTATTTTCCAAGATAGAAATAATAACTGTAACATTAATTTTTTTTTCAGAATACAAAGTGTGTCAAAAAGTACAAATTTTAAAGCTGTATTTACCAAGATAAAAATGAACAATGAATGGAACATTACATTTTTCAGAATACAAGGTGTGTTAAAAAGTACAAAAAAAAAATAATCTCAATATTTTTTGACACACTTTGTATATAACTGTGGAAACCATCTAAGTAGATTCCTTTGCAATTGTAAAATACAAACTGGCAAACAGAATGTCGTGAAATCTGACTATAGAATATATCTACCAACTTTCTCTGTACGAGCAGGATGTCACATAAGGTTAATTTTTAAACAGAGTTTAACAGGTCTAAATTTAGAGTTTTCCTTTATCCTAGACCGGTTGTCATTCCAAGGTTAAATAGCACAGTCTGCTCTACTATTTACCCATAGCTTGTTGGGATAATAGTTGAATTCACAACTTTACCAAAGATATTAACTATATGTGAAATGCAACCAGCCTTGTCCAGCATTTGAACTTGTGCCCATTTCCTATGATGATAACCATTACACCATGTGGTGCACATGGTGTAATGGTTATCATCATAGGAAATGGACACAAGTTGACTATAGTTACCAAAACTGTAACTATGTATGTTTGTTTGTTTTGTTTTATGGCATATCAACCACAGTGGGTCATTTAATGCCGGCAAAGTTTTGAATGATTCGTAGCAATAGTTTGAAAATTTTTTTTTAAATTCAATTTTTGTTTTGTTAACAAATTATCTAGTTAACCCATAGATGGGACCCTAACAGGTACTACCACTCCGGGTTATAGTGGACCAGGGAGCAATGGTGATGAAGGGGTACTCCACATTTCTCAGACCTCCAGAACTCGAACCTCACCATGATTTAGAGTTTAACGTCACACCCAGGACATGAAGACTCTCAACTATCACCTTCTAGCACATATATGATATAAAGGGTTGGGGGGGGTTGCGATATGGGCAATAGGTTTAGGAAAATCATATATGTACTAGGGCTTGACATTAACCGATTGCCTGTCTGGCCTAAGGTGTTGCATGTCATGACTGCTCATCCACCAGGATTCTGTCCTTAAGCATCACAGGTCACCACTCACAGCCAACAGGTGGCCTCATTGGTGGGTGGGTGGTGGGGTCTCCCCTCGCTGCAGAGGTGCAGTCAGTGTATTCTACAGCCCCACCTGACTGGGCATTGTAACTATAGTAAAATTATTAGTAACTATTTCTAATGTTAGTCATGTCGTCTCATGCCTGAAAAAAACTTAGATTTTCTTGTAAAGTTAATAATTGACACCTGTTTTTAAAAGATTTGATTATTAAACTCTTGAGAACTTGTAATCATTCTAGGTTTAAAGAGATTCGTTTGCAGATTTGCTTTTGAAAAGGACAATTGACTTTTGGGGAAATTTTATCCAATAACACTAATGAAGATCAAAGGATCTCATTTAGAATCAACTTACCACAACACCTCCAATGGTATCTTCTTGAAACTGATCGAGTAGGGCACAGACAAGGGTGTAAACAGTGCAGTACGCCACAGAAGAAATAACCTGAAAGAGATCAAGTACAGTTTGGATAAGAATTAAGTATACACCTGAATAAATATTAAATTACATGTTCTATAATATTTACATATTATTGTAAACTTTCTATGATATTTACATAAATAGGACAAAAACAGGACAATCCCCAAAACCAATTAAGTCTTTAGAGTACTCTGCTGACAAATATTTCAACAAACAATCAGAACTCATATCCAAATGTAGACATGAAAACAAATTCTTATTAAGCCAACTGAAACTTAATGACTCCAAAGACTAAAATAAATTCTTAAAAACTTGGAAATTTAAAAATAAATGAATGAATGAATACATAATAAGATAAACAATTGAATGTATATAAAAGAATAATTCAAAATAAAAATAAGATAAATAAACAAATAATAAATTAGATAAATAGAAAAACTAGTAAATCGACTCTCTGTGAACCCCTATGATTTTATTCCCCCTGCCAAAATTTTATTCACCCACAAGGGTGTATATAGACTACTTTGAGAAGTCTTTTAGTGAGATGATCCTCTTGAATAATCCTGTATTTTCACTGATCAAAAAGTCTAGAGAATTGGCACGGATTAATGAAGACATTATCATTTTATCATCAAAAGTTGCTCAACAGTGCACACATTTTTATTGAAATTTTAAAATTTAAATATTCAGTCTTAATATTTTTGATCATACTTTGTATGCTAAAAGTTTGGATAATTACTCACTCATCATCGTCTAAGATGCAACACGGAGAGAATTTCTCCAAAGAATTCTCTTATTTTCTTATTTGCCTCTTGAGACAAACTTATGGGGTTTGAATTACCAGTAGGGCCAAGTTTTTTTCCTTTCTCTACTCCTTAAAGAAGTTCATTTTTGCTAGGGGGCCTCAATTTTTGCTGGGGGAAGGGTGTGTTAATTCCATCTCTAATTAATCTATGTTCATTTTAGCTAATTAACGTCATTCAGGATGACTGCCACCAGAATGAAATAAAAAAACAAAAATTCTTCTGATCAGGAAAGCCCCAGGAGTTGGATTGATTGTTATTAGTTCCTACAGGCAATAATTTTCAGTTGTCCAAGATAATTAGGCAAGGATGGCATGACCAACTTGAAATTTCAGATCCAAAAGTCAGCAGTCATTAATTTGTCATAGAATTTTTAATTACTTCATATTAATACAACTTTAACTCTAAGAGTTTTTATTTGCAATGGTTAGAACATTGGTCTTGCAAGCAATTCATAGTAAGTATTTATTTAACCTCTCTGTCATGAGCAGGTCATAAGTGAAGTACAGCTGGTTTGAATTCAGAGTTTTTCCTTCTCTTAGTCGTACCAATGCTCAAAAGAACAGTCTACCCCTACCCCTACTAATTACTCATAGGGGGTGGGGGGGGTGAAAGAATAGATGCTTTTCTCAAGGAGCATGACAAATCATCAAGGCCATGTCACCTACTCCCTTCAATTTTTCTGAAATTTTGTCCAAGTGTGAATTATGATAAAGTTAGCCAATCCCCAAAATTTGAGCTTCCAATTCCAGAAATTAGCTGGGTTATATCAATTTTTAGCTCTCCAAATTTGAGGGGATCATGAAAAATGACGATTTTTGTAACCTATTTTACAGACAAAAATAGATTATAAAAAGTCGCCATTTTTCACGAACCCTACCAAATTTGGAGAGCTGAAGGTCAACATAACTCCGCCAATTCTTGAAAGTAGAAGCTCAAATATCCCAAAGTGGCCCAAATTTTGGGGAATGTCTAACTTTAGCACAGTCCACACCTGTACAAAATTTCAGAAAAAATGAAGGTGGTGGGTGGGTGACAATTTTACTTTTTCTGGATGATTTCACATGGAATTGCCCAATAATAAAGTCCTATCTTTGGTTTAGAAAAAAATTTTTTTTTTTAAAGTTGTAAGGGGTGTACTTATTTCAGGGTGATACTTTGAAATTTAAACCAAATGGTTTTCTTTATGTAGTGTCACCTGTCAACTGACAACCTTAGCAGATCTTTCTGCCATTTCATTAAATTATTTTTATAAAACCAATTGATGGTTTTCATGCATCTTTTATCCTAAAAAAAAAGTAAAAACTCCTAAAAGTAAAAAACTTACAGTGTTTCCAGCAAAATGTGGAGATTTGAGTAATGTGCAAATGTAGTTGAGAGCATCGAGCTGTAGAGCCTGGGAGCCGAGCTTTCGAGTTGTACGCTCATCTTCTCCTTCCATGTAATAACAACGGGCTACTGCCCAGCCAAGTAGGAGGGGTCCATGAGTAGGAAGGGTAGACAGGCCACAAAAACATTTGTCAAGTTCCTGAGGAGAAAAACGGTAAATCATTCATACATAAACATATATATAAATTTATCAGGTCCACCCACATACATGTGACTATGTGTATTTATGTGTGTGTGTATATATATATATATAATATACCAAACTTGTTGGTAAACCCTTGCAGTAAGAAAAAACCTGGCAAATAGTTTGATTGTAAAAATATACTATCAAACTTCATCTGGGGAAAAAATGAAAAAAAAAAAAATAAAAGACCAAGAGGATAGTACCAACCAAAAATAATCGGTTAATACTATAACACTTGGCCAAAAGAAAACAATTATATATATATATATATGAAAAATATATATATAAACCGCTAGGATTATCTAAAGCTAAAAAATGCTCAATACCTAAGTAGAACAAAATAATAAAGTCAAACCTAATGAGTTAGATATACCTACTAACAGTTTCATTTAGTAGCTCATCAGGGAAAAAAATCTGAGTCAGATTCTTGTCCTGATGAGCTACTAAGCGAAACTGTTAGTAGGTATATCAGACTCATTAGGCTTATATATATATATTATAATAGTAGTAGTAACTTAACTTTTCCAGCTGTCACATAGTCGATTTTTTTTATTTTGTTGAGAGCTAAAATTGAGGTACGAGTGAACTTCAGATATTTTAAGTTATGAGTTCACTAAAAAACATTGAAGTTTTCAAATTATTACACCAAAGAAAAATATTTATTAATATATATTATATATATATATATATACATTAAAATCTATTACAGCACATAATTCATACATTCTATCATATTATATGTTTATACAATACTATTTCTTATTTAAAAAAAATGTAACAAAAAAATTAGGGTGTTTTTGAGGGGGGGGCTGCTGGAATGGATTTATAGCATTTCAATTTATTTCAGTGGAGAAAAATTGATTTTATATGAGGAAATTGAGAAGAAAAAATTAAATTGGTAAATCGAAGTACCACTGTATGTAAGTATATATATATATATATATATATATATATATATATAGATAGATAAAATATCTTATCTAACATTTACCATCGGATTCATTTCAGAGCACTATATCATTAATAGAAAATAGTTTCAGAATTATCTTTATATATAATGTATAAATTTGATAATGTTTAAACATCAGGATTTTTTGTCAATCTTTTGATTAAAAAAAATATTACTCGCCTTTGATGCTAACACACTCTCAACAGCATCACAATTGGGTCCTTATTGGTTTAAATCACAATTTCTTGTGTATTCTCGGTCCAAACTTAAAAATAGTTCCATGGTGGAAATAAAATAAATAATCTTTTTAGATATGTAATTGTATGTATTTTATGCATTGAATTATTTTTTTTTTAAATAGAAAAATATATTACATAGGCTTTTGTTTATTCATGTGTTTATGTGTCCATTATATTTCAAAGGTGTGTTTTGAGGCATGGTTTGATGTTCTAGCTATTTGGGTCACAGTGTTGGAGACATTTTACCATTTATCTTAATGTTTGAAGTTGTTCCTGTGTTATAATCAGAGATTTGATTCTGTGTCTGTAGTTATTTAATCTAAATAAAATCTGAGTTTATATTATATGTTATTGCAACATGGGTAATCCAGTAAATAAATATATTTTGCTTTTGCTATTCAACTCTTGGTAAATATTAAAACGTTTCTTAGTTGTAAAGCTAGAGATGTTTGCTACATAAGTTGTTCTTAATATTTATAGTGGGTTTCTTATAGATTACTTATTTTATTCCTCTCTATGTTTATATATATAATATATATATATATATATATATATAGAGAGAGATAAAGGTCTGAAATAAAATACAACAGTATGACAAAAAGGAATATGATATGTAAAAATCAGTTTTTCTATACTGTCTCCCGTTATATAAGGACATACATGAGTCAGACACCGTCTAGCTAGGTTTCACTTGGAATGGTTCTCAGGATAATCTGAATTATCCTGAAGAATCAATCAAGTGAAACCTAGGTAGATAGTGTCTGACTCATGTGTAGGTCCTTATAATTATGCTCTACTTAGCGCATTGAACACTTTTACATAATTAACTTTTTTTCTTTTGGCCACTACATACAATACTGATGATTATTTTCAGAAAGTACTTTCTTTTTTTAAATTTTTTTCCTCCAGATATAAGTTTGAAAATTTTTTTATTTGAAAAAACTGAGTCATCTGGGTTTTTTTCCTCACACCGATAGAGTTTAGAAAGAAAAAAGAAAAGAATTATTCATATATATATATATATATATATATATATATATAATAAGGACCTATATGAGTCAAGCACTAGATTTCACCCATCCTGAGGAGCCATTCGAGTGAAACCTATATTTCACTTTTTACATATAAAACTTAGGAAACCCCCCCGCCCCGTGTTTTTTCTCTTTTGGCCACTACATACGATACTGATGATTATTTTCAGAAAGTATGGATGTGCCAGTCTTTTTTTTTTAAATTTTTTAACCCAGATGTCAGTTGAAAAATTTATTTGAAAAACTGAAATACCTGGGTTTTTCCACATAGTAGAGTTTAGAATTTAGCTCAGTCCGTAGAGCGTTCGACTAGAAACCACAAGGTTCCTAGTTCGATACCGGCCCTCGCCAACTCAGCATATGAGTAGCACAGGGATCTGTGCGGTAAAATAAGGAGCTGATGGTAGGTGTGGCGCTCCATCTCAAATGCTAAGATAATCTCCTTGGTCTAGCGCTAGTGAAAAGGGGATAGACTCCCTCGCTGATTGGCTGATACTGACATTAGGCCGCCCCGACGACTTTACTTTATATATATATATATATATATATATATATAGTAGCTCTCCTGTCATGCACAACATATGAGTTTAATTAAAGATGTGAACCATCAAACCACTTACACAGGTGATTTTCTTTTAGTGGTAAAAGTTTGTGTAGAACTAGTCATACTTTTTGAATGGTTTGATATTAGAAGAATGGTGCACAAGTCTGTTACAGATTCTTTGAATAACATTTCTCAGGTTTTGAATTCAGGCTCTTTCCTTTTTTTAGACTGGTTACCTTGTCAAGACTAAACAGTCAAGTCTGCCCAACTATTTGACCCATAGCCAGGGTTTTAAGAGATTGATGCATTTTCAAAGGGCATTAGCACAAAGTAAAATAATAACAGAATTTGAACTCAGCACATTTCAGTTAAATCAAACCTAAATTCCACCATGTATGTCACCAGCCAAAAGAAAAAAAACATGCCAAAAATCAGGGAATTAACTGAATTTAATGAAAGTTTAATGAAAGTATAACACAGATTCGCAAAAATATGTGGTTCAAAAAAATATAAAAGTTTTTCAATAAAATAACTGTGCATTATATCTTTTATTCATAATATATCAACACTGAAAATGTCATTAAATTGGTTAATTCCCGGATTTTTGGAATTGTTTTTCTTTCGCGGGGTGAAATATGATGTGGAAATTAGGTCTGTTAAGTTCGATTTAACCCACATTTCTTTACAACAATAACCATTTTGCAATGTACTTAAAAACCATCTTTAATAAATCAGGCAATATTACATTCTGAAGAATTGCAAGTATTATAAGAAAGTGTACATAGAAAACAAGAAATATAAAATGAGATAGAAAACAAGACCTTACCAGAGAGCTGAAAAAGTTATGGAATGTGATAGTGATATTAATCATAGTTGAATCCCTGGAAAAAAAGAGACGGAACTAGAGATTCATGGAAGGTATGAAACCATCCAGATCCCCCTGCACTTGAGATCAGCTAGAATACTGAGTAAGTCCTAGAGAACTGAAGAAACTTTCATTTGGACTTGTGAAGGCACCAGTTAATTCTTTTGACAACTCACAAACAGTAAAATTAATAATCAATATTTTTGTTAATAACAGCTGTTCCATGTTTAATAAACAATTATCAAATGAATGTGGATTTTCTAGATATAATCTAATAACGATAATATCATATCAGACGAAATAATTGAATGAATAGAAAGAATACATGAGTTCAGAATTTTAAAAAAAAAAAAACCCAAAAAACATAACTATATTAGGACCATATGACCTTAGACCCCTTTATGATCTTGATCTGTGGGACATTTTTCCATTTACACCGTCAAAATCCGGTTAATTGTTAACAGACAATTTTAGAGTTCTTTTTTAAAATTATAAAACTAACCCCTAACAAACAACCGGATTTTGATGGTGTAAAATGAGAAAAGTGTCCTTGTGAGTTGAGATCGCGGAAGGGGTGCCTAAAGGTCATATGGTCCCTATATTATTTACACAATTTGGACTATCGGCTATAATGGTTGTCATACTTACATTCAGTCCGCTGTACCCTGTAGGTTTCATCAAAGTAACCTTTACAGAGTTTCAATCCAAACCTTTATCCACCCAGTTTGACTGTTCTCATTCCAGTGTCCAAGCCTGGAATACCACAGAATATCAGTTAATTAACTTTCTTAGTGATTTTCAAGGTATTGTTGGGATGGACATGAGTCCAATAGGGTTATCTTTCCTTGTTGCAGATTTCTCGCCGATAGGTGCTAGAGTATTAGCAGGAGCCCAGGAAAAATCACTCTCTTCTCTGGGTCCAGCAACCACTGCGCTTGGTGCCTTGCCCCTTAAGCGGGGCTTTTCCCCCAGCAAACTATCAGTAAGTAACTTATTCTCACATGTAACTCTGTATCACTTCTTTAGACGTAGTCCTACATTCTTTATGTATGTCTATGTATCTGTTTTATTTCTCTTAGATCGTACTGTACCGTTGCGTCCTGAGTATGTGTATACCTGACATGTATTTATTTTCTCCATGTGCTCATGAAATAAAGTCTATGTTGTTATTATAATAACTTCTTTGTCGGATTATTCATGTATAATATAATATATGTTACCCAGTTGAAGGTTACTTTAAACATTCTAACAACATATTATAAGAACTTTACATTTGAAGTATGAACAGTGGAATAAGAACAGATTAACCCAGTGGATTAAATAAAGAGATTGGTTTAAAATTCTCTGAAGATTAACAACCAAGAACAAAAAGATATCTGAAGAAGGCCAGAGAATAAAGTGGCTGAAATATTGTGAGTATAACAACCAAGATGAAGACAAATATCCGTAAATCATGGAAATAATAACAACTCATCATCATCCTTATGAGTATGTAAAAACACGTTTCGGCTACTGTATCCTCTGGCCTTCTTCACGTTTTCCCTGTCTATCCTAACATAGCAATGATTCAACCTGGGAAATCTTTGAATAGTTTGACTGTTGATCAAACAAATCATTAAAAGAACTTTGGAAGATTTCATTCAAATAATGATAGACAGGGAACACCTGATGAAGGCCAGAGGATACAGCGGCCGAAACGTTGTGTTTTTACCCATACCACAATAAAGATGAGGACAACAGTCAGAAAAATCAAAAAAATACCTCAAGCCTCCTATAAAAAATCAGACAAAAAACTCCTCATCCTCCAAATTTAGACATATACTTTAACAATATCAACATCCGATGACCATTTAGCATTGTTTTGTCATTGCATTCTGCAATTGTCAATAATATGATGGTCATACCAATTTACTCTTTCAAGTCTCTTTAGTACACAGTTATGAATAGCCGTTTTCTCTACTATCATTACATTATTTCAATTACAATTTCACTTATCAGCTGCATGTTAAGCTGTTTATTGTTATTTATTATTTTCTGTGTGAGATAATTGAAAATATTTCTATCAGAACATTAACAGCTAAAAAAATGCAGCTGATAAGTGAAAATTAGTAAATTGAAATAATGTAATGATAGTAGAGAAAACGGCTACTATCATAACTGTGTACTAAAGAGACTTGAAGAGTAAATTGGTATGACCATTCATATTATTGACAATTGCAGAATGCAATGACAAACAATGCTAAATGGTCATCGGATGTGATATTGTTAAAGTATATGTCTAAATTTGGAGGATGAGGAGTTATTTGTCTGAATTTTTTATAGGAGGCTTGAGGTATATTATTTTGATTTTCTACTGTTGTCCTCATCTTTATTGTGGTATGTAAAAACACAACGTTTCGGCCCTGTATCCTCTGGCTTCATCAGGTGTTCCCTGTCTATCATTATTTGAATGAAATCTTCCAAAGTTCTTTAATGATTTGTTTGATCAACAGTCAAACTATTCAAAATGATTTCCCGGTTGAATCATTGCTATGTTAGGATAGACAGGGAAACCTGGAAGAAGCCAGAGATACAGTAGCCGAAACGTGTTTTTACATACTCAATAAGGATGATGATGAGTTGTTATTATTCCATGATTTACCGGATTATTGTCTTCATATTGGTTGTTATACTCACAATATTTCAGCCACTTATCTCTTGGCCTTCTTCAGTATCTTTTGTTCTTGGTTGTTAATCTTCAGGGAATTTTAAACCAATCTCTTATTTAATCCACTGGGTTAATCTGTTCTTATTCCACTGTTCATACTTTCAAATGTAAAGTTCTTATAATATGTTGTTAGAATGTTCAAAGTAACCTTCCAACGTGGGTACAATATATATATACATGAAATAATCCACAAAGAAGTATATATAATAACAAACATAGACTTTATTTCATGAGCACATGGAGAAAATACATACATGTCAGGTATACACATACTCAGGACGCAAAGTACAGTACGATCTAAGAGAACAGATACATAGACATACATAAAGAATGTAGGACTACGTCCTAAAGAAGTGATACAGAGTTACATGTAGAAATAAGTTACTTACTGATAGTTTGCTGGGGGAAAAAGCCCCCCGCTTAAGGGGCAGAGGCACCAAGCGCAGTGGTTGCTGGACCCAGAGAAAGAGAGTGATTTTCTCCTGGGCTCCTGCCTAAATACTCTAGCCACCTATCGGCGAGAAATCTGCAACAAGGAAAGATAACCCTATTGGACTCATGTCCATCCCAACAATACCTTGAAAATCACTAAGAAAGTTAATTAACTGATATTCTGTGGTATTCCAAGGCTTGGACAATGGAATGAGAACAGTCAAACTGGGTGGATAAAGGGTTTGGATTGAAACTCTGTAAAGGTTACTTTGATGAAACCTACAGGGTACAGCGGACTGAAATGTAAGTATGACAACCATTATGAGCCCGATAGTCCAAATTGTGTAAATAATATAGGGACCATATGACCTTTAGGCACCCCTTCCGCGATCTCAACTCACAAGGACACTTTTCTCATTTACACCATCAAAATCCGGTTGTTTGTTAGGGGTTAGTTTTATAATTTAAAAAAAGAACTCTAAAAATTGTCTGTTAACAATTAACCGGATTTTGACGGTGTAAATGGAAAAAATGTCCCCACAGATCAAGATCATAAAAGGGGTGCCTAAAGGTCATATGGTCCTAATATAGTTATGTTTTTTGGGGTTTTTTTTTTTAATTCTGAACTCATGTATTCTTTCTATTCATTCAATTATTTCGTCTGATATGATATATCGTTTTAGATTATATCTAGAAAATCCACATTCATTTGAATAATTGTATTAAACATGGAACAGCTGTTATTAAACAAAAATATTGATTATTAATTTTACTGTTTGTGAGTTTGTCAAAAACAGCAATTAACTGGTGGCCTTCACAAGTCCAAATGAAAGTTTCTTCAGTCTCTAGGACTTTACTCAGTATTCTAGCTGATCTCAAGTGCAGGGGGATCTGGATGGTTTCATACCTTCCATGAATCTCTAGTTCCCCAGTCTCTTTTTTCCAGGGATTCAACTATGATTAATATCACTATCACATTCCATAACTTTTTCAGCTCTCTGGTAAGGTCTTGTTTTCTATCTCATTTTATATTTCTTGTTTTCTATGTACCACTTTCTTATAATACTTGCAATTCTTCAGAATGTAATATTGCCTGATTATTATAAAAGATGTTTTAAGTACATTGCAAAATGGTTATTGTTGTAAAGAAATGTGGTTAAATCGAACTTAACAGACCTAATTTCCACCATCATATTTCACCCCGCCGAAAGAAAAACAATTCCAAAATCCGGAATTAACCAAATTTAATGACATTTTCAGTGTTGATATATTAATGAATAAAAGATATAATGCACCAGTTATTTTATTGAAAAACTTTTATATTTTTTTGAACCACATATTTTTGAGAATCTGTGTTATACTTTCATTAAACTTTCATTAAATTCAGTTAATTCCCTGATTTTTGGCATTTTTTTCTTTTGTTGGGTGACATACAATGGTGGAATTAGGTTTGATTTAACTGAAATGTGCTGAGTTCAAATTCTGTTATTATTTTACTTTGTGCTAATGCCCTTTGAAAATGCATCAATCTCTTAAAACCCTGGCTATGGGTCAAATAGTTGGGCAGACTTGGCTGTTTAGTCTTGACAGGTAACCAGTCTAAAAAAAAGGAAAGAGCCTGAATTCAAAACCTGAGAAATGTTATTCAAAGAATCTGTAACAGACTTGTGCACCATTCTTCTAGTATCAAACCATTCAAAAAAGTATGACTAGTTCTACACAAACTTTTACCACTAAAAGAAAATCACCTGTGTAAGTGGTTTGATGGTTCACATCTTTAATTAAAACTCATATGTTGTGCATGACAGGAGAGCTACTATATATATATTATATATATATATATATATAAAGTAAAGTCGTCGGGGCGGCCTAATGTCAGTATCAGCCAATCAGCGAGGGAGTCTATCCCCTTTTCACTAGCGCTAGACAAGGAGATTATCTTAGCATTTGAGATGGAGCGCCACACCTACCATCAGCTCCTTACTTTACCGCACAAGATCCCTGTGCTACTCATATGCTGAGTTGGCCAGGGCCGTATCAAACTAGAACCTTGTGGTTTCTAGTCGAACGCTCTACGACTGAGCTAAATTCTAAACTCTACCAGTGTGGAAAAACCCAGGTAATTCAGTTTTTCAAAATAAAATTTTTCAAACTGACATCTGGGTAAAAAAATTAAAAAAAAGAAAAGACTGGCACATCCATACTTTTCTGAAATAATCATCAGTATCGTATGTAGTGGCCAAAGAGAAAATAACACCGGGTGGGGGGGGGGAGTTCTAAGTTTTATATGTAAAAAGTGAAATATAGGTTTCACTCGAATGGCTCCTCAGGATGGGTGAAATCTAGTGCTTGACTCATATAGGTCCTATATATATATATATATATATATATATATATATATATATAAATAATTCTTTTCTTTTTTTCTTTCTAAACTCTATCGGTGTGAGGAAAAAAACCCAGATGACTCAGTTTTTTCAAAATAAAAAAATTTTCAAACTTATATCTGGAGGAAAAAAATTTAAAAAAAGAAAAGTACTTTCTGAAAATAATCATCAGTATTGTATGTAGTGGCCAAAAGAAAAAAAAGTTAATTATGTAAAAAGTGTTCAATGCGCTAAGTAGAGCATAATTATAAGGACCTACATGAGTCAGACACTATCTACCTAGGTTTCACTTGATTGATTCTTCAGGATAATTCAGAATTATCCTGAAGAACCATTCAAGTGAAACCTAGCTAGACGGTGTCTGACTCATGTATGTCCTTATATAACAGGAGACAGTATAGAAAAACTGATTTTACATACCATATTCCTTTTTGTCATACTGTTGTATTTTATTTCAGACCTTATCTCTCTCTCTATATATATATATATATATATATATATATATAAACATAGAGAGGAATAATAAAGTAATCTATAAGAAACCCACTATAAAATATTAAGAACAACTTATGTAGCAAACATCTCTAGCTTTACAACTAAGAAAAGTTTTAATATTTACCAAGAGTTGAATAGCAAAAGCAAAAATATAATTTATTTACTGGATTACCCATGTTGCCAATAACAATATAATATAAACTCAGATTCTATTTTAGATTAAATAACTACAGACACAGAATCAAATCTCTGGATTATAACAAACAGGAACAACTTCAAACATTAAGATAAATGGGTAAAATGTCTCCCAACACTGTGACCCCAAATAGCTAGAACATCAAACCATCCTCAAAACACACCTTTGAAATATAATGGACACATAAACACATGAATAAACAAAAGCCTATGTAATATATTTTTCTATTTAAAAAAAAAAAAAATAATTCAATGCATAAAAATACATACAAATTACATATCTAAAAAGATTATTTTATTTTATTTCCAACCATGGAACTATTTTTAAGTTTGGGCCAGAAATACACAAGAAATTGTGATTTAAACCAAATAAGGACCAAATTGTGATGCCTGTTGAGAGGTGTGTTAGCATCAAAAGCGACTAATATTTTTTTTTTTAAATCAAAAGATTGACAAAAAATCCTGATGTTAAAAGATTATCAAAATTTCATACATTATATATAAAGATAATTCTGAAACTATTTTCTATTAATGATATAGTGCTCTGAAATGAATCCGATGGTAAATGTATAGATAAAAGATATTTTATATATATAATATATATATATATATATATATATATATAATACTTACATACAGTGGTACTTTGATTTACCAATTTAATTTTTTCTTCTCAATTTCCTCATATAAAAATCAATTTTCTCCACTGAAATAAATTGAAATGCTATAAATCCATTCTAGCAGCCCCCCCCCTCAAAAAACACCCTAATTTTTTGTTACATTTTTTTTAAATAAGAAAAATAGTATTGTATAAACACATAATATAATAGAATATAATGAATTATTGCTGTAATAGATTTTATATATATATATATATATATATATATATATATAATAAATAATATTTTTCTTTGGTGTAATAAATTTGAAAACTTCAATGTTTTTAGTGAACTCATTAACTTAAACATATCTGAAGTTCACTCGTACCTCAAATTTTAGCTCTCAACAAAATAAAAAAAAATCGACTATGTGACAGCTGGAAAAGTTAAGTTACTACTACTATATATATATATATATATAAGCCTAATGAGTCTGATATACCTACTAACAGTTTCGCTTAGTAGCTCATCAGGACAAGAATCTGACTCAGATTTTTCCCTGATGAGCTACTAAATGAAACTGTTAGTAGGTATATCTAACTCATTAGGTTTGACTTTATTATTTGTTCTACTTAGGTATTGAGCACTTTTTAGCTTTAGATAATCCTAGCGGTTTATATATATATTTTTCATATATATATATATATAATTGTTTTCTTTGGCCAAGTGTTATAGTATTAACCGATTATTTTTGGTTGTACTATCCTCTTGGTCTTTTTTTTTTTTTTTCATTTTTTCCCCAGATGAAGTTTGTAGTATATTTTTACAATCAAACTATTTGCCAGGTTTTTTCTTACTGCAAGGTTTACCAACAAGTTTGGTATATATATATATATATACACACACACACACACACACACACATAGTCACATGTATGTGGGTGGACCTGATAAATTTATATATATGTTTATGTATGAATGATTTACCGTTTTTCTCCTCAGGAACTTGACAAATGTTTTTGTGGCCTGTCTACCCTTCCTACTCATGGACCCCTCCTACTTGGCTGGGCAGTAGCCCGTTGTTATTACATGGAAGGAGAAGATGAGCGCACAACTCGAAAGCTCGGCTCCCAGGCTCTACAGCTCGATGCTCTCAACTACATTTGCACATTACTCAAATCTCCACATTTTGCTGGAAACACTGTAAGTCTGTTTTACTTTTAGTTTTTACTTTTTTTTCTAGTATAAAAGATGCATGAAACTCATCAACTGGTTTTATAAAAATAATTTAATGAAATGGCAGAAAGATATGCTAAGGTTGTCAGTTGACAGGTGACACTACATAAAGAAAACCATTTGTTTTAAATTTCAAAAGACACAGTATCACCCCGAAATAAGTACACCCTTTACAACTTTAAAAAAAAAAAATTCTTCTAAACCAAAGATAGAAGGATTTTATTATTGGGCAATTCCATGTGAAATCATCCAGAAAAAATAAAATTGTCACCCACCCACCACCTTCATTTTTTCTGAAATTTTGTCCAGGTGTGGACTGTGCTAAAGTTAGACATTCCCCAAAATTTGGGCCACTTTGGGATATTTGAGCTTCCAGTTTCAAGAATTGGCGGAGTTATGTTGACCTTCAGCTCTCCAAATTTGGTAGGGTTCGTGAAAAATGGCGACTTTTTATAATCTATTTTTGTCTGTAAAATAGGTTACAAAAATCGTCATTTTTCATGATCCCCTCAAATTTGGAGAGCTAAAAATTGATATAACCCAGCTAATTTCTGGAATTGGAAGCTCAAATTTTGGGGATTGGCTAACTTTATCATAATTCACACTTGGACAAAATTTCAGAAAAATTGAAGGGAGTGGGTGACATGGCCTTGATGATTTGTCATGCTCCTTGAGAAAAGCATCTATTCTTTCACCCCCCCCACCCTCTATGAGTAATTTAGTAGGGGTAGACTGTTCTTTTTAGCATTGGTACGACTAAGAGAAGGAAAAACTCTGAATTCAAACCAGCTGTACTTCACTTATGACCTGCTCATGACAGGTTAAATGAATACTTACTATGAATTGCTTGCAAGACCAATGTTCTAACCATTGCAAATAAAAACTCTTAGAGTTAAAGTTGTATTAATATGAAGTAATTAAAAATTCTATGACAAATTAATGACTGCTGACTTTTGGATCTGAAATTTCAAGTTGGTCATGCCATCCTTGCCTAATTATCTTGGACAACTGAAAATTATTGCCTGTAGGAACTAATAACAATCAACTCCATGCCCCCCCCCACCCCTCCTGCACTCACCCCCAGGGGCTTTCCTGATCAGAAGAATTTTTGTTTTTTTATTTCATTCTGGTGGCAGTCATCCTGAATGACGTTAATTAGCTAAATGAACATAGATTAATTAGAGATGGAATTAACACACCCTTCCCCCAGCAAAAATTGAGGCCCCCTAGCAAAAATGAACTTCTTTTAAGGAGTAGAGAAAAGAGAAAAAAACTTGGCCCTTACTGGTAATTCAAACCCCATAAGTTTGTCTCAAGAGGCAAATAAGAAAATAAGAGAATTCTTTGGAGAAATTCTCTCTGTGTTGCATCTTAGACGATGATGAGTGAGTAATTATCCAAATTTTTAGCATACAAAGTATGATCAAAAATATTAAAACTGAATATTTAAATTTTAAAATTTCAATAAAAATGTGTGCACTGTTGAGCAACTTTTGATGATAAAGTGATAATGTCTTCATTAATCCGTGCCAATTCTCTAGACTTTTTGATCAGTGGTTTTTGGTGAAATACAGGATTATTCAAGAGGATCATCTCACTAAAAGACTTCTCAAAGTAGTTTATATACACCCTTGTGGGTGAATAAAATTTTGGCAGGGGGAATAAAATCATAGGGGTTCACAGAGAGTCGATTTACTAGTTTTTCTATTTATCTAATTTATTATTTGTTTATTTATCTTATTTTTATTTTGAATTATTCTTTTATATACATTCAATTGTTTATCTTATTATGTATTTATTCATTCATTTATTTTTAAATTTCCAAGTTTTTAAGAATTTATTTTAGTCTTTGGAGTCATTAAGTTTCAGTTGGCTTAATAAGAATTTGTTTTCATGTCTACATTTGGATATGAGTTCTGATCGTTTGTTGAGATATTTGTCAGCAGAGTACTCTAAAGACTTAATTGGTTTTGGGGATTGTCCTGTTTTTGTCCTATTTATGTAAATATCATAGAAAGTTTACAATAATATGTAAATATTATAGAACATGTCATTTAATATTTATTCAGGTGTATACTTAATTCTTATCCAAACTGTACTTGATCTCTTTCAGGTTATTTCTTCTGTGGCGTACTGCACTGTTTACACCCTTGTCTGTGCCCTACTCGATCAGTTTCAAGAAGATACCATTGGAGGTGTTGCGGTAAGTTCAAGTTGATTCTAAATGAGATCCTTTGATCTTCATTAGTGTTATTGGATAAAATTTCCCCAAAAGTCAATTGTCCTTTTCAAAAGCAAATCTGCAAACGAATCTCTTTAAACCTAGAATGATTACAAGTTCTCAAGAGTTTAATAATCAAATCTTTTAAAAACAGGTGTCAATTATTAACTTTACAAGAAAATCTAAGTTTTTTCAGGCATGAGACGACATGACTAACATTAGAAATAGTTACTAATAATTTTACTATAGTTACAATACCCAGTCAGGTGGGGCTGTAGAATACACTGACTGTACCTCTGCAGCGAGGGGAGACAACACCACCCACCCACCAATGAGGCCACCTGTTGGCTGTGAGTGGTGACCTGTGATGCTTAAGGACAGAATCCTGGTCGATGAGCAGTCATGACATGCAACACCTTAGGCCAGACAGGCAATCGGTTAATGTCAAGCCCTAGTACATATATGATTTTCCCAAACCTATTGCCCATATCGCAACCCCCCAACCCTTTATATCATATATGTGCTAGAAGGTGATAGTTGAGGTCTTCATGTCCTGGGTGTGACGTTAAACTCTAAATCATGGTGAGGTTCGAGTTCTGGAGGTCTGAGAAATGTGGAGTACCCCTTCATCACCATTGCTCCCTGGTCCACTATAACCCGGAGTGGTAGTACCTGTTAGGGTCCCATCTATGGGTTAACTACATAATTTGTTAAAACAAAAATTGAATTTAAAAAAAAATTTTCAAACTATTGCTACGAATCATTCAAAACTTTGCCGGCATTAAATGACCCACTGTGGTTGATATGCCATAAAACAAAACAAACAAACATACATAGTTACAGTTTTGGTAACTATAGTCAACTTGTGTCCATTTCCTATGATGATAACCATTACACCATGTGGTGCACATGGTGTAATGGTTATCATCATAGGAAATGGGCACAAGTTCAAATGCTGGACAAGGCTGGTTGCATTTCACATATAGTTAATATCTTTGGTAAAGTTGTGAATTCAACTATTATCCCAACAAGCTATGGGTAAATAGTAGAGCAGACTGTGCTATTTAACCTTGGAATGGCAACCGGTCTAGGATGAAGGAAAACTCTAAATTTAGACCTGTTAAACTCTGCTTAAAAATTAACCTTATGTGACATCCTGCTCGTACAGAGAAAGTTGGTAGATATATTCTATAGTCAGATTTCACATGACATTCTGTTTGCCAGTTTGTATTTTACAATTGCAAAGGAATCTACTTAGATGGTTTCCACAGTTATATACAAAGTGTGTCAAAAAATATTGAGATTATTTTTTTTTGACACACTTTTTAACACACCTTGTATTCTGAAAAATGTAATGTTCCATTCATTGTTCATTTTTATCTTGGTAAATACAGCTTTAAAATTTGTACTTTTTGACACACTTTGTATTCTGAAAAAAAAATTAATGTTACAGTTATTATTTCTATCTTGGAAAATACAGCTTTAATCTCAATACTTTTATGACACACCTTGTATGTATATGTATATATATATATATAATTTATTTCAACCAGAAACTCAAATACTTTTTTAATTTTTTGAGTTTCTGGTTGAAATAAATTATTACGGAATGATGGTTTTTTAAGTTTTTCTTTCTTTGAAAGTTAAATATTGCTCTGTATTTAATCTAATTTATTGATTATTATACATTGAGCTCTCTTTTGGGATTTATAAAAAATCCTTGTATGAATATATGTTTGCACCTACATACAGTATGGTTATACAGTGAGATTTTGAGGATCCCAAATAGAATCATCCCTTACTACCAGTCATTTGGATTACCTTACATTTATATATATATATATATATAAATTATATATATATATATATATATATATGACCTTGTGTCACATCCTGCTCATGCGGAGGGTTGGTATTATATATATATATATAATATATATAATATATATATATATACTTTTTTTTTTTTTTTGCTAAGATTAACTAAGCAAGGCAAAATTGATCATTACTCAAGAAATGTATCTGTCTAAATCTGTGAGATGAGGAGATATTATTTGCACATCTCAGACTATTTTCCTCATCTTTGTTGTTATATCCACCCTATTTTAGTTGATCTACCCTCTTAAGAGACCAAATTGAAACTACTCAGCAAACATATCCATATAACTGGCTAAGATGAGGAGATATTATTTACACATCTTGTTTTCATCTTGATTGTTACATTCACAAACATTTTGACCATTGTACCGTTTCCAAGTGTCTTTTGTTTGATTGGTAACCTGAACAGTAGAATGAAGACAATCTACCTTTGTGGATTGAATAAAGAGTTTGGTTTGAAATTCCCTGGCAGAAAAAAGACACTTGAAGAAGGCCAGAAGAAACAGCAGCTGAAACACTTCTGTGAATAAAACAATCAAGACGAGGATAATAGTCTGAGACATGTAGATAATACAAATAACTATCTTTAAACTTATCCCTAATACACCAAAATTCTCCTCAGTATTTTGAGTTGATTTTAGCAATGCTGTTATGTACAAGGTTTTCAGATGCAAGAGAAAACCTTAAAACAAAATTGGTAAAATATCTGCAGAAAGCAGATCTTAAATATTTTGCTGGCAGATAATCCTTTTTTTAATGATTGTAGAATGGGCAAATTATTTTCAGAAAGTTTTCAAAATAATGTATGTTCAAATAAGTCAATTAATCATATATAAAAAAAAATTTAAAAAAACCTGATATGTATCCAATTGGACACACAGCATAGTGGATAAAGGTGTTGGGTTAAGACAGTTCTAAGTGACAGTTATATCTAGGTTGCAGGTTCAATCCTTGTCAGGAGCAGCAGTAATATAGAATAATTAACACAGCTTAACACCTGTACTCCAGCTATGGTTAGCAGAATGAGAACAGGATATCCCCATGGATTGAATAATGGGTTGGGTTCAAAGTTCTGTGATGGCTCTTGATTACGACAAGAAGGTTCTTGAGTTTGACAAGAAATACCTGAAGAAGGCCAGAATGTTGTACAGATAGTAGTAAAGATGAGGACAGTAGTCCGAATGATCCAAATAATACTAAAACTTTAAGAATATAAAAAAAAAAGATTTTTTTTATTTAAACAGAAATTCTTGACTTATTAATTTAGTGGGAAACAATTTGCTGGGACAGCTATCACAGTAAAGATTATGATGGAGAGAGCTGGTGTGCCAAGAATGAATTTAATTACCCAGTTTGCCATCTACTCAACAAAGGTATATGTCTAAATCTATTAGATAGGAAGATATTATTTACACTATTTGCAGTCTCAGACTATTGTCCTCCTCTTGGTTATTTTATTCACCATGTTTCAGCCAATGTACCCTCCAGGCTTCTTCAGGTATATTTTGTTGTAGACAGTTACCTTCTAGAAATTTCTAACCAAAATTCAAAAGGGTTTAATTTGAAATTCCCTGAAGATTACTAACTACAACAAAAGAGACCTGAAAAGGGCCTGAAACTGCAGCAGCTAAAACATGAACATAACAACCAAGATGAAGATAATAGTCTGAGACATGTAAATAATAAATCAACAAGGGTTATGATGAGTATGGCAACAAAATGGTAAATGATATAGAAAGAATGATGGTGAATGGGATGAGTAAAGATGGAATAGAGGGGAAAGTGTTTCCGACTATTCAAAAACACTAACCCAATACATAAATTGGGTCTGAAATGGAGGAGTGTTGCATAATGGTTTTAGAGTTGTAGAAAATGGACTTGCCGACGAGAGTTTAAATCCTGGATGTGGCTGTTTGCATTTCACATAGTGCTTATACCCTTGGGAAAGGTATGCATCCAACTACTCTCCCTCCCTCTATGGGTAAATAGTAGGGTGGACTGGGCTCTTTAACCGTGGCTAGGTAACCAGTATTGGAGAAGGAAAACTCTGAATTCAAACTTGTTAAATTCCGCTTAAGAAATTGACCTTGTGTCACATCCTGCTCATGCAGATGGGAGGTTGGAAAATATATAAATTGGGGCCTAAAAATTTAAAAAATTTGAAAAGTAATTTTTTTCTTTTTTAACAGTTGCTGGTAAATGTGTCACTGAGAACAAAAATTCGAAAATACAACAGTAAAAGTGTTAATGTAATTTTATACTTATGTGACATATTGATTTGCTTTCTTCTTGCAGGTGTTGTGTTCTGTCATATCACAGCTTCTAAGTAAGCCGTCAATTGCTAATGATATGTGGGCACAGGTAAAGTGGTTTTTCTTTTCTTTTCATTTTAGTGGATTTAACTCATTTTTACACAATATTCTTATTTCTTAAAAAATCCACCACAAAAACAGTATATTCTTTAGATAAGAAAATGAAGACCAGTTCATAACAATATTTATATAACCAAATATCAAAAAACTTTAAATTCAAAGAAATGTACTTGATAAATGCATTAAAAATTTATTTTACTGTAGAAAGGCATTAAAATATTAGAAAATTATTTTATTATAGAAATGCATTAAAAATTTATTTATATTAGAAATGCATTAAAAATGTATTTCACAGTAGAAAGGCATTGAAATATTATTTTTTATAGAAATGTATTAAAAATTTATTTACAGTAGAAAGGCATTTAAAAAAATATTCTACTGTAGAAAGGCATTAAAAATCATATTACTTATGAAATGCATTGAAAAATATTTTAATGAGCTCCTTATAATTAGCTATAGGGTTAGGATTTAAATAAGAAATATACAAAAATATTTGTTCATTCTAATCATATAGTGAAATAGCAAATACTAAAAAGTATACAAGATGTAATCAAAGAGTATAAAAACTAAAATTTTAAAGTTCAGCTTTTTATTTATTTTTTTCAGGGTCTTGAAGAAGGAGTTGGAAGCTTCTATCAACTTGCTAAAGATCAGTTTCCCTTCAAGTTTTCCCCTTTGATTCAACTGAGCACAACTTTAGCAGCTGCAGGGCCACAAAGTGCCTTGAAGGTATGTAGGGTCTGGGGACCTCCAAAATTATTAATTTCTTTAAATGTTTCTTTAATGTACAATATAAATGATTTTACTATAGACATGTTGACAATCCGAATAGTAAGGAATTGTTAGTGGTCAGGAAATAAAGTCTCAAGTCTTCTTTTCAGTTTGTAATTTTTCTTCTATTTTGCTCAAATAACATAAAAGCTTAATAAGTTTAACTAAGGTGTAGGTCCATCACACCAAGAAAAATGGACCCGTAGTTCTTGTCAGATCATCTATCTAGGAGAAGGAAACTCCGAAGTAAAACCTGTGTTCCCCAGAGCCTTTCAGATATCTTACCACGGTTTGTCACTAATACTGGACTCTGGGGAAGGAGAACACGTGGTGCATGCCGCACAAGCACACAACATGTAAATGTGTGCAGATATTTCTACAAGTCCCACGGCAATTGGAGGAATGGTGACGCAGGGAGGCTTGACAGCCTGGAAGCATATGGAAACCTCACGACTGGCTCAATGAGAATGACCAACGGATCAACAAACAAGGAGAAAAACAAGCTGTACCAAATAATTTCCTGGGCAACTGTTAAAGACCGTGAATCCTCACGAAAGGCTTTCAGAAGTGCAAGATCATCACTCCAACCGAACTTGTAGAAATGGCCTTCTTTTGGGAAGAAGTGGCAATTATCAAGGGTGTAGGTCCTTGGTGTAATGGTTATCATCAAAGGAAATGGAATCAGCAATTCAAGTTCAAATCCTATACAAAGCTGTTAACGTTTCATTTAGCGCTAATACACCAAGGTTAAAGAGCACATTCTGCCCTACTATTTACTCATAGCTGGAGGAATGCATAGTTGGATGCATACCTTTCCTAAGGGTATTAGCACTGTGTGAAATACAAACAACCTCACCCAGGATTTGAACTTGTGTCATCAAGTCCAATTCTTACAAACAATTACCAATACACCATATATATGTAATATTGATAATGTAGTTAGCTATAGGAAGGCATAGAAAAGAAATTGACAAGTACCAAGTGCCATTGACTCTGTCTAAACTATCCTAGCTATATATATATATATATATATAGTTTTAGCAGAATTGCTAGGTTATTAAGGTTGACTTACTTTTGCAAAAGGGTAGAAGTATAGGGTACTAAGTGATTATCAAATTCACTAATAATGGTCTACTAGCCTCACCTGTTAACTCTTGTACCCTACTGTGTTCCCACCAGAACTCTCAGGCTTTTTTAGCATAAACTTGACAGTTTTCTGTAAAAAAGTAAATTGAAAAAAAATATCTTTAAGTTTAATGAAAATATTTAATGACTGATGGTCTGATTAGTTGCAATAAAAAGTCACTAAAATGAATAATTCTCTTTTTTCTTTTTACCAAATTCACTTTTGTCTAATTGAGTTTGAATGCACAATGACAAATTGTTTATTGTATGGCCAATTTGAAAGAATAATATGCAAATTTTGTTGATAAGGGCATTGTCATTATTTGTTACTGGTTTTTCTTTCATCTTACAAAGGTGAGTCAAAAAGTAATGCCATTTTGTTTAGGACAGGTATAATTACCAACACAGGAACATGTATCATACTTCCTCATCACTGGAATAATGTTTGCCTCTCAAACCCTCTTTTATGGGTCCGAAGAGATGATAGTCTAAGGCAAACATTATTCCAGTGATGAGGAAGTGAAATCTGTTGTGAAGAAGTGGCTCAAAGATTAGTCAACAGAATTTTATGATACAGGATACATGCTCTCATTTGAAGTGGCACATTGCTATTGAGAGAAATGGTGACTAGTGGAGAAAGAAGTAGGGATGTGATCCACATAGGATCAGCTTCATTTTGATGTATGATACATGTTCCTGTTGGTAATTATACCTGTCCTAAACAAAATGGCATTACTTTTTGACACACCTTATATTTATCTCTCTTTACACACACACAGTAGTAGTAGTAGTAGTAATAGACTGAAGAGGTTGTTTCAATTTTTTATGTAGAGTTTTTTATTAACTTTTAACTATCTTTCTTATTTCTTTTGCTTCTTTACATTCTAGTATGAGTAGACCTGTTTTAATTTCTTTGATACAGCATTGTCATTATTCTTTTGAATAGATTTTTTTTTTTAATTAATATTAATGACATTGCTTATCTAAGATATTCCGACAACTTTACAACTAAATGTAAAGCAGCAAGAGAAATAAGATGAAAGAAAGACTAGTAAAAATGAATAAAAATGATAATGCTTCAAAAATGAAAAATGATATTACAACTAAAACCATTAATGTTTGCTGTATTTCTGTTCATCTTAGGTTGTTTCAACTCTTAAGTCGTTGCCAACCTACTTGGAAAATTTTGACAAATCAATCTCAGCTGAATATCAACAGATGGATGACATGACCTTGTGTCAATTGAGTAAAGATAGAAAACCTTATGTTGCAGGTAAGACCAGTTAATTATGTACAACAATTCTTAATTATACTTGAGTTGGAAAAAAAACCCCTCTGGGGCAGTGTAAAAATACATTTTGAAAGATATTGTCTTATTATTGGTACAGTCACTTATTCTTATTTTGTTCATTTTTAGGAATTTTATAATCCCTGCTGGTACATATGGTCATCAACATTTGGAAACAGGTAATTTGCTTTTTTTTCACATATTAAAGTCTCTTAAATTAATGTAGCCATTTGTTTTTCTTTAAAAAAAAAGGCAAATCACTGACCCATTCAGGAATCACTGATATTTCACATTATAATTTGGTATTTCCATCATGTTGAGAGATGTTGTTAAATAGATTCATTTAAACAATTTCAATTTTTGGTCAATTGAGTTCTAGTCCAATGACAAAAGTCCACCACTGAACTCTCAATAGTATAGCAGTCTTTCATGATATGCACACAATACCAAGTTCCAAAAATACCTGTTTGTTCTGTCAGTTTGCTTTCTTTTATTGTGTGGCTAGTTTCTGTTGAAATCGGTTTTCTTCATCGCCATGTCAGTATACTGTTGGTTTGGCAACAGCTAAGCACAACTGAACTAGTGTCCAAAACAGCTGGTACTTATGAACTCAAGAATAGTTCATTCATGTATTTGGGTGATTCCATTCCTTGAGTCCTGATTGGCTGCTTGGTTTTTATGGTGTTATGAGGCTTCATAAATACTCTGCATTCTGCAGTAGGATTGCAACAAGGTTTTAATCCATATTGACTTATGGCGCCTTGTTTCCTTGTCTTACCAATTCAACGGTAATTGGAACTTAGTATGATTATTCTACAGTCTCAGTGCAACGCCAAAAAATTTAGTCTTGCTGATTCGTTTGGCTCTGAGATCATGTTCTTTAAGTTATGACTGTGGATCAATCATGTTCTTTTTTCCTTTTTCTGAGTTTTTCACTCTACTTGCTCACCAGGCATATGTGTCCGTGCTTTATTCCCAGAGGTAAGCCATCTTCTCTTCTACAAAACGTTTATCTGTTTGTACCTCTTTTAATCCTTGGCCCTTTTATAACCCTCTGACTGAATTTGCAAACATATTAAGCATTTAAAAAAAAAAAGAAGCAAACATTGAATCTCTGTTTTAAAACTCTCTTCTCTATTCTGTTAAAAGGCTGCGAATAATTACTAAATCTTTTTATGATAAGTATAAAATATCAGGTTATAATGTTTATTAAAATAGTATTTGCCTCAAAGTATTGGGATTGCAGTGTATTGTAAATAGTGCTAGGCAAAAAATATTGGGCCTACTGTGTATATTAAAATATTGCTTGCCACTCAGATCCATAGTGGTCACTAAACTAATGTATGCCATAATCTAATCAGATCAACAACAAACAGCTTTGTCCACCATTCTATTGACAAAATAGCCTGACAGCCCTCTTTGGCTGGCCTTTAGAATATACCGACTGCTCTGTTGCAGAGGGGTAAGAAATGGAGCCATCGTTGTCTGTGGTTGGCAACCCGTGATGCTTAAGGAATGGAATCCTTGTGTATGAGACAGTCCATGACAGCAACACTCACTTAGCGCTAGAGGAAAGGCCCCCTGTGATCAATCGGCTGGTCTGTCAAGCCCTAGCACCTATATGGTTATCCAATCCTATGCCTTATGGCAGCTCCAACCCTCTTATCATATATTGCCCTAGAAGTGGTGTCTGAGGGTCTTCATGTTCTTGGAATGACATAAATTCTATTCAGATAGGTGAAATTCTAAGTCTGAGGAATGTGGAGCTACCCCTTCATCACCATTGCTCCCAGTCTACTCTGACTGAGTTGGTTAGTACCTGTTAGGGTCCTATCTATGGTTTAAATAGAAAATTGTTTATAAAAAAAAAAATGAGGGTTTAAATGAATTTTCTACCAAACTATGCTACAAATTTTTCAAAACTTTGCTTGCATTTAAAATGACCCACCAGTTTGATATCCGTAAAAAAAACCAAAAACTATCCTTTCTCCAAACTGTTTCCTACTAAAGACAATAACAAAACTACAACTGCAATCGACTGTCAAATCAAGAAAAATCCTTGAAAAAGCATAATGAATGACCATCCTTCACAACAAGAACTTGCATAAAATAACCCTGGATGGGTTGACATGCCATTAAATCAATCAGAAATTGGACCGGGAAATTGCTTTATTCCCAAAAGTTGGGTAGATACACTATCAAAAACTGAGCTACAATATGCTTTGTTGCGTATACTCTCTCT
>CM042177.1:13832908-13835408 GCA_023376005.1 Doryteuthis pealeii
CACCACTCACAGCCACAGGTGGCCTATTGGTGGGTGGGTGGTGTTGTCTCCCCTCGCTGCAGAGGTAGCAGTTCAGTGTATTCTACAGCCCACCTGACTGGGTATTGTAATAGTAAAATTATTAGTATATTTCTAATGTTAGTCTGTCGTCTCATGCTGAAAAAACTTAATTATCTTGTAAAGTTAATATTTGACACTGTTTTTTTAAAACAAGATTTGATTATTAAACTCTGAGAATTGTAATTCATTCTAGTTTAAAGAGATTCGTTTGGCAGATTTGCTTTTGAAAGGACAATTGAACTTTTGGGGAAATTTTATCCAATAAACACTATGAGAATCAAAGATTCATTTAGAACACTTGACTTACGCACACTCAATGGTATATTCTTGAAACTGATCGAGTAGGGCACAGCCAAGGGTGTAAACAGTGCAGTACCCACGAAGAATAACTGAAAGAGATCAAGTAACAGTTTGGATAAGATAAGTATATCACCTGAATAAATTATTAATGAATGTATCTATACTATTTACATATTATTGTAACTTTCTATGATATTTACATAATCGGACAAAAACAGGACTAATCCCAAACCATTAAGTCTTTCGAGTATTGCTGACATATCCAACAAACGATCAGAACTCATATCCAAATGTGAATGAAACAAATTTCTTATTAAGCAACTGAAACTTTAATGACTCCAAAGACTAAAATAAATTCTTAAAAACTTGGAAATTTAAAAATAAATGAATGAATAAATAACTAATAAGATAAACAATTGAATGTATATAAAGAATAATTCAAAATAAAAATAGAATAATAAACAAATAATAAATTAGATAAATAGAAAAATAGTAAATCGACTCTCTGTGAACCCTATGATTTTATTCCCCTGCCAAAATTTTATTCACCACAAGGTGTATATAACTACTTTGAGAAGTCTTTTATGAGATATTCCTCTTGATAATCCTGTATTTCACCAAAAACACTGATCAAAAAGTCTAGAGAATTGGACGGTATTAATGAAGACTTATCACTTTTATCATCAAAAGTTTGCTCAACAGTGCAACACATTTTATTGAAATTTTAAAATTAATATTCAGTATTTAATATTTTTGATCATACTTTGTATGCTAAAAATTTGGATAATTACTCACTCATCATCGTCTAAGATGCAACACAGAGAATTTCTCCAAAAGAATTCTCTTATTTTCTTATTTGCCTCTTGAGACAAACTTATGGGGTTTGAATTACCAGTAAGGGGCCAGTTTTTTTCTCTTTTCTCTACTCCTTAAAAGAAGTTCATTTTTGCTAGGGGGCTCAATTCATTTTGTGGGGGAAGGGTGTGTTAATTCCATCTCTAATTAATCTATGTTCATTTAGCTAATTAACGTCATTCAGGATGACTGCCACCAGAATGAAATAAAAAAACAAAAATTCTTCTGATCAGGAAAGCCCTGGGGGTGAGTGCAGGAGGGGTGGGGGGGCATGGAGTTATGATGTTATTAGTTCTACAGCAATAATTTTCAGTTGTCCAAGATAATTAGGCAAGGATGGCATGACCAACTTGAAATTCAGATCCAAAAGTCAGCAGTCATTAATTTGTCATAGAATTTTTAATTACTTCATATTACAATTTAACTCTAAGAGTTTTTATTTGCAATGGTTAGAACATTGGTCTTGCAAGCAATTCATAGTAAGTATTCATTTAACCTGTCATGAGCAGGTCATAAGTGAAGTACAGCTGGTTTGAATTCAGAGTTTTTCCTTCTCTTAGTCGTACCAATGCTAAAAAGAACAGTCTACCCCTACTAATTACTCATAGAGGGTGGGGTGGGGTGAAAGATAGATGCTTTTCTCAAGGAGCATGACAAATCATCAAGGCCATGTCACCCCTCCCTTCAATTTTTCTGAAATTTTGTCCAAGTGTGAATATGATAAAGTTAGCCAATCCCCAAAATTTGAGTTCCAATTTCCAGAAATTAGCTGGGTTATATTTTTTAGCTCTCCAAATTTGAGGGGATCATGAAAAATGACGATTTTTAATAACCTATTTTACAGACAAAAATAGATTATAAAAGTCGCCATTTTTCCAGAACCCTACCAAATTTGGAGAGCTGAAGGTCAACATTAATCCGCCAATTCTTGAAACTGGAAGCTCAAATATCCCAAAGTGGCCCAAATTTTGGGGAATGTCTAACTTTAGCACAGTCCACACCTGGACAAAATTTCAGAAAAAATGAAGGTGGTGGTGGGTGACAATTTTATTTTTTCTGGATGATTTCACATGGAATTGCCCAATAAAATCCTTCTATTTTGGTTTAGAAGAATTTTTTTTTTTTAAAGTTGTAAAGGTGTACTTATTTCGGGGTGATACTGTGTCTTTTGAAATTTAAAACAAATGGTTTTCTTTATGTAGTGTCACCTGTCAACTGACAACCTTAGCATATCTTTCTGCCATTTCATTAAATTATTTTTATAAAACCAGTTTGATGAGTTTCA
>CM042177.1:13837908-13967908 GCA_023376005.1 Doryteuthis pealeii
GAAAGAAAAAAAGAAAGAATTATATATATATATATATATATATATATATATATATATATATATATATATATATAGGACCTATATGAGTCAAGCACTAGATTTCACCCATCCTGAGGAGCCATTCGAGTGAAACCTATATTTCACTTTTTACATATAAAACTTAGAAACCCCCCCCCCACCCGGTGTTATTTTCTCTTTTGGCCACTACATACGATACTGATGATTATTTTCAGAAAGTATGGATGTGCCAGTCTTTTCTTTTTTTTAATTTTTTTTACCCAGATGTCAGTTTGAAAAATTTTATTTTGAAAAACTGAATTACCTGGGGTTTTTTCCACACTGGTAGAGTTTAGAATTTAGCTCAGTCGGTAGAGCGTTCGGCTAGAAACCACAAGGTTCCTAGTTTGATACCGGCCCTGGCCAACTCAGCATATGAGTAGCACAGGGATCTGTGCGGTAAAGTAAGGAGCTGATGGTAGGTGTGGCGCTCCATCTCAAATGCTAAGATAATCTCCTTGGTCTAGCGCTAGTGAAAAGGGGATAGACTCCCTCGCTGATTGGCTGATACTGACATTAGGCCGCCCCGACGACTTTACTTTATATATATATATATATATATATATATATATATATATATATATATATATATAGTAGCTCTCCTGTCATGCACAACATATGAGTGCCCAAGAGTTTAATTAAAGATGTGAACCATCAAACCACTTACACAGGTGATTTTCTTTTAGTGGTAAAAGTTTGTGTAGAACTAGTCATACTTTTTGAATGGTTTGATACTAGAAGAATGGTGCACAAGTCTGTTACAGATTCTTTGAATAACATTTCTCAGGTTTTGAATTCAGGCTCTTTCCTTCTTTTAGACTGGTTACCTTGTCAAGACTAAACAGCCAAGTCTGCCCAACTATTTGACCCATAGCCAGGGTTTTAAGAGATTGATGCATTTTCAAAGGGCATTAGTACAAAGTAAAATAATAACAGAATTTGAACTCAGCACATTTCAGTTAAATCAAACCTAAATTCCACCATTGTATGTCACCCAACCAAAAGAAAAAAAAAATGCCAAAAATCAGGGAATTAACTGAATTTAATGAAAGTTTAATGAAAGTATAACACAGATTCTCAAAAATATGTGGTTCAAAAAAATATAAAAGTTTTTCAATAAAATAACTGGTGCATTATATCTTTTATTCATTAATATATCAACACTGAAAATGTCATTAAATTTGGTTAATTCCCGGATTTTTGGAATTGTTTTTCTTTCGGCGGGGTGAAATATGATGGTGGAAATTAGGTCTGTTAAGTTCGATTTAACCCACATTTCTTTACAACAATAACCATTTTGCAATGTACTTAAAACCATCTTTATAATAATCAGGCAATATTACATTCTGAAGAATTGCAAGTATTATAAGAAAGTGGTACATAGAAAACAAGAAATATAAAATGAGATAGAAAACAAGACCTTACCAGAGAGCTGAAAAAGTTATGGAATGTGATAGTGATAGTGATATTAATCATAGTTGAATCCCTGGAAAAAAGAGACTGGGGAACTAGAGATTCATGGAAGGTATGAAACCATCCAGATCCCCCTGCACTTGAGATCAGCTAGAATACTGAGTAAAGTCCTAGAGAACTGAAGAAACTTTCATTTGGACTTGTGAAGGCCACCAGTTAATTGCTGTTTTGACAACTCACAAACAGTAAAATTAATAATCAATATTTTTGTTTAATAACAGCTGTTCCATGTTTAATACAATTATTCAAATGAATGTGGATTTTCTAGATATAATCTAAAAACGATAATATCATATCAGACGAAATAATTGAATGAATAGAAAGAATACATGAGTTCAGAATTAAAAAAAAAAAAACCCAAAACATAACTATATTAGGACCATATGACCTTTAGGCACCCCTTTTATGATCTTGATCTGTGGGGACATTTTTTCCATTTACACCGTCAAAATCCGGTTAATTGTTAACAGACAATTTTTAGAGTTCTTTTTTTAAATTATAAAACTAACCACTAACCCCTAACAAACAACCGGATTTTGATGGTGTAAATGAGAAAAGTGTCCTTGTGAGTTGAGATCGTGGAAGGGGTGCCTAAAGGTCATATGGTCCCTATATTATTTACACAATTTGGACTATCGGGCTCATAATGGTTGTCATACTTACATTTCAGTCCGCTGTACCCTGTAAGTTTCTTTGGGTATCTTTCATCAGAGTAACCTTTACAGAATTTCAAACCAAACCCTTTATCCATCCAGTTTGACTGTTCTCATTCCATTGTCCAAGCCTTGGAATACCACAGAATATCAGTTAATTAACTTTCTTAGTGATTTTCAAGGTATTGTTGGGATGGACATGAGTCCAATAGGGTTATCTTTCCTTGCTGCAGATTTTTCGCTGATAGGTGGCTAGAGTATTTAGGCAGGAACACGGGAGAAAATCACTCTCTTTCTCTGGGTCCAGCAACCACTGCACATAGGCTAGGCTTTCCCCCCAGCAAACTACCAGTAAGTAACTTATTTCTACATGTAACTCTGTATCACTTCTTTAGGACGTAGTCCTACATTCTTTATGTATGTTTATGTATCTGTTCTCTTAGATTGTACTGTACTTTGCGTCCTGAGTATATGTATACCTGACATGTATGTATTTTCTCCATGTGCTCATGAAATAAAGTCTATGTTTGTTATTATATATAACTTCTTTGTTGGATTATTTCATGTATATATATATGTACCCAAGTTGGAAGGTTACTTTGAACATTCTAACAACATATTATAAGAACTTTACATTTGAAAGTATGAACAGTGGAATAAGAACAGATTAACCCAGTGGATTAAATAAAGAGATTGGTTTAAAATTCCCTGAAGATTAACAACCAAGAACAAAAGATACCTGAAGAAGGCCAGAGAATAAAGTGGCTGAAATATTGTGAGTATAATAACCAATATGAAGACAATAATCCGGTAAATCATGGAAATAATAACAACTCATCATCATCCTTATTGAGTATGTAAAAACACGTTTCGGCTACTGTATCCTCTGGCCTTCTTCAGGTTTTCCCTGTCTATCCTAACATAGCAATGATTCAACCTGGGAAATCATTTTGAATAGTTTGACTGTTGATCAAACAAATCATTAAAGAACTTTGGAAGATTTCATTCAAATAATGATAGACAGGGAACACCTGATGAAGGCCAGAGGATACAGCGGCCGAAACGTTGTGTTTTTACATACCACAATAAAGATGAGGACAACAGTCAGAAAAATCAAAATAATATACCTCAAGCCTCCTATAAAAAATTCAGACAAATAACTCCTCATCCTCCAAATTTAGACATATACTTTAACAATATCACATCCGATGACCATTTAGCATTGTTTGTCATTGCATTCTGCAATTGTCAATAATATAATGGTCATACCAATTTACTCTTCAAGTCTCTTTAGTACACAGTTATAATAGTAGCCGTTTTCTCTACTTATCATTACATTATTTCAATTTACTAATTTTCACTTATCAGCTGCATTTTTTTAAGCTGTTAATGTTCTGATATGAAATATTTTCATTATCTCACACAGAAAATAAATAAATAACAATATCAGGACACAATTATAGCAATGTATAGAAGAATGTAAATATCGCAAAGCTGTGGATAATTTTAATGAAAAGAACATTTATAGTTTAAATAATAAATCTACTGTCATTACTAATAGGACAGTTGACATGGTGCAATGGTTATTAGGCTGGGCTAGCAGACCTTTAAGAATAAGAATTGGATTCTCACTTAGTGCCACAAAATTTTGGCCTTGTGCCAATCTAAGCTGAGTAAATGAAGGTATCTCCCTGTAATGATTATCAAGCTAGACTAGTGAGTTCGTCTCTCACTGGGTGCTCTATACTTCTGGCCTTATGCCAAACTAATCCAAGATCATTGAATGGCTAGAGTGCCTCTCAGGGTGTTATGGTTATCAAATCTGGCTAACAGA
Source organism: Doryteuthis pealeii (assembly GCA_023376005.1). Taxonomy (NCBI): domain Eukaryota; kingdom Metazoa; phylum Mollusca; class Cephalopoda; order Myopsida; family Loliginidae; genus Doryteuthis; species Doryteuthis pealeii. The sequence goes on from CM042177.1 coordinate 13,841,926, forward strand.
TATTAATGAGTTGGATTCTCACTGGGTACCCCATACTTGTGCCAAACTAAACTAAGCTTGATAAAAGAGGTAACCTGTATAATGGTTAGCAAGCTAGACTAGCAGACTATTACCAGTGAGTTTATCAATGGGTGCTCCATGCTTCTGGCCTTGTGCCAAACTATACCAAGCTTAATAAATTAGGGACCCTCCATTGGTATGATGGTCAGTAACCTAGGCTAGCAGATCATTATTAGCAAGTTTGTTTCTTACTGGCTAATCCTCATACTACTGGCCTTGTGCTAAACTAACCCAAGCTAGACTAGAATGCCTTTCATGGTGTTAAAATTATAAAATCTGGCTAGCAGACCTTTATTAGTGAGTTGGATTCTCACTGGGCGTCATATAATTATGGCCTTGTGTCAAACTAAGGTTAATAAATGACTATTACTTTACAATTATTCCATTTCCTATGATGGTAACTGTTGCGTTGGATGGTGAAAGTAATAATAATAATATTTTAATAATATATTGATAATAATATCTTTTTCAGCTAGTATATTAGGTCTGAGACCTGTCAGCTGTTCCTTATATTCCAAACATTCATCTTATTTCCACCAAATATTTATATTTCCATAGATTATCCAACCTTGCCTTAAAGGAGTTCAGAGATGGGGCATTCACTACTGATGATGGTAGTTCATTCCATGAATTCACCATTCTGTTACTAAAATAATTTTGCCTTGCATTTGTTTTGCAAAATGTTTGAGAGTTTTAGTTTATGACCCCTGGTATTGATATTTGGAGCTACATTCAAAAGATTAAAGTTTGTTGAATAAAATCCGTGGATATATTTATAGACTTCAATCATATCTCCTCTTGTTCGTTGATAAACCAAACTTGGTAAGTCAGTCTTCCTAAGTATTTCTTCATACAAATATAATTTCTTACTAAAGAAATAATGGACATTTTCTTGGTTGGGCTATTCTGTACAAACACCAGGAAAAAAAAGAAAGAAGAAATGTCTATGTTGTCAGGGAAAGTAACTTGTGTCAAATTGTTGAAGCTTTTATAATAATTTTGTAACTAATACAAAAAGGTTAAAACATTAAAAGGGTAAGAATAAGTTTAAACTCACCTTGAAATTATCTGGATCTTTAAACAAAGGGTGATGTTCAAAACTGGAAGGAAAAAAAGAAAAAAAAAAAGAAGAATTCAAGTCACTCTAAAAGAGATCAGTTTAAAATATACTGACTGTAACCCCTACCCAACCACCTGCAGAAAGAGGTGTCCTGAAACTGAACTACATCTGATGGTAAGGCTAGTTCTGCTATTACTCCCAGTTCCACCTTGACCTGGAGAGGTAGTAACTCTTAGAGTATTATTGTTGTAATGGAATATTCCACACTCTCTCTCTCTCCCATGTGGTCTGACTACATATATAGTGAGCACGGCAATATGCTGGGCTGGTTTCGAGAATTAGTAGTGTACCTCACTATTCCATGTCTGTTTTATTGTATCTCTCTGGAATAAAAACCCTTTATCTTAAATATCCGAACGTGTTGACTGGTTCTTCCACTAGACTACAACCATGTTTGATTGTAACCCTTTTAAGGACACAACAATTATCTATAGGTCAAATAGTGTAAACATTATTTGTATGTGATAGGAATACTTGATGCCATATAATTGTAAATCATTTGAATTAAGAATAGTTAAGGATTATTGTTATTAGTTACTTAAAACCATATAATTGTAGTATTAGATAGGAATATTTGAAACCATAAAACTGTGTGCAAATTATTTGTCTTACTTAGAAATTTAATTCAGTAGAGCATTCACCTAGGAATTGCAAGGTTCTGGGTTTGATACCAGTCCTCGTCAACTCAGTGCATGAGTAGCACAGCTTGAGTAATCTGATCTGTGCGGTAAAGCATCTGCAAGCTGACAGTAGGTGTAGCGTCCCAACTCAGCAAAATAATCTCACTGGGCAAGCGTAAGTGAAAAGAGGATAGACTCCCTCACTGCTCAGCTGATACTGACAATGCCCACTCTGCATACTTTACTTCACTTTTTTTTTTACATAGATATTACATTCTTGATATTAATAACTGTGCAAAAGACTCTTAGGTTAGGGAATTGCATTCATTGTATGTTTATATTTACATTTTTTGTATAGCTGTTTTTAACTATACAAAATAATGTAAATATAAAGGTACAATGAATGGAATTCTCTAAGCTTTAGGCATAAAATAACCTTAGAAAGTTTGACGTGTCATTAAAATCAATCATTCTAATAAAGAAGATATGGTACCTTTATAGAATAGTCCACCTCTACTTAAGAAATTGAACGTGTATCACATCCTACTTGCGCAGAGGGCTATATATATACACACACACACATGCATTTTCTCGTCACATACTTAAAATAAAAAACAAATAAATAAATAACACATGCACGCATGCTCACAGACACCCAAATGAAAAACGATTAATCTACTCACATTTCCATACACATGCTCCCCCCTCTTTCTCACATACACAATGTAAGAGAATGTTCAATGTCATCCTTCAAAACCGTTTATCCCAGTGTCTCATAAATTTAGAACTATTGTAGGAAGCGCGTGGTGTAATGGTTAAAGTCATGGGAAATGGACTCGTCCCCCCGAGTTTAACTCCTGGACGTGGTAATTGCATTTCACTTAGCGCTAATACCCTTGGGAAAGGTATGAATCCTACTCTCCCTCCAGCTATGGGTAAATAGTAGGGCAGACTGGGCTCTTTAACCTTGGTTAGGCAACTGGTCTAGGAGAAGGAAAACTCTGAATTCAAACCTGTTGAACTCTGCTTAAGAAATTGACCTTGTGTCGCACCCTGCTTGTGTGGAGGGGTTGGTGTGTATATATATATATATATATATATATATATATATAATATATATATATAAATTTAGAACTATTCTAAGAGCGCTAACTTTCCATTCAAAACATTGTAAACAAACTAATCAACAACAACTATCACAGTCTCCTTATTATTCTGTGATAAATTTTCCTTTTCCTTATATCAACAAAAGCCCTGAAGAAGATCTACTAAACAGATTGAAACACTGCAGTGTTGGCAGAATAAATATCACTCATTTTATTTGAACCTGTGTTTTTTCAAATTCTTTTCACTATTTTACATATAAAGAGTCCACCAATATTGAAAATTCTTCAGACAATTAGCATTATTATTATTATTACTAACACAAATGTTTTGTACTTCATATTTTTCAGCGAAAAAATTATAAAAAATTGCAGCATCTTGACAAAAGATGGCATAGACGATATAGAGATGATAAGTTCATAGGAAAGGGAAAAAGTCAGACATAGGACCAAAGAAAAAATACCACTCACTTTATCACTGTTTCAACATCTGGCTGGACTAGTCACAAATCAGGAAGGTGTGAAGTGGTATATTTGAGTCAATGAACAAATTGCTAAATCATAGACCCCCCCCGACTAACTCCAAAATTTAAGAAGTTCTATGTTGGTCAAGAAGTGAATTGACCTTTTTCAAAAGTCCCAGCATGTGACTGTTTCTTGCACCCACCATGAGAGTTCTGTGATTAACCCTTTATTGTTGGTTACCAGTTCACTGGTGGTGAGAGATAATTATCTCCTATTACATTACAATACCTCACCCCTCATTAAAAAAAAACAAGCTCTTTTAAGTATAAAACATCCAAGTAAAAAAAAATGGTTATCTTTTGCTTTTTTTGTACCTGACAAAGGCTGAAGAAAGAATCAGCCAAAACATTATGTTAAGAACAATGAGAATGCTGTGAAAAGGTTCATAATTATTTACTCAAGACAATCATGTTTTTTTGGGGAGGGAGATTGAACTTCACTGCAGGGTATGTAAGTCAATGTATTCTAGTCTCTGCTAGTAGGGCAGACACAAGAATGATTTTAGTAGGAGTCAAAAAGTAATGCCATTTTCTTTATTTCATGTTAAGTTTTTTTTATAAAACTAATGCCTACACTGAGACCCTAACGAGACTCAGAGCAAGAATCTGAAAGTAAGACCCAACTTGCCAATTGACAATGTCCTCCTTCTGCTGGTAATGCTCAACCAAACACAAGCATCAGGACAAGAGAGAAAATTGCCTCATTTGGATGGACAACTTTACCGCATCCTCCATACTCACCAGATTTAGTGCCTTCAGACTATCATCTCTTCAGCTCGATGAAAAGGGTTTGAGAGTTAAACATTATTCCAATGATGAGGAGGTGAAATCTGTAGTAAAGAAGTGGCTCAAAGAACAGTCAATAGAATTTTACGGTGCAGGGATACATGCTCTCATTCGAAGGCAGAACATTGCTATTGAGAAAAATGGTGAGAAGTAGGGATGTGATCCACAGAAGAGCATCTTCATTTCGCTGTATGATACATGTTCCTGTGTTGGTAATTATACTTGTCCTAAACAAAATGGCATTACTTATTGACTCACCCCCATAGTTTAAGCATCTGAAAGAAGCATCAGTGTTATTTGGATTTCTGATACTCTACATGCTCTTGTAGCTTAGATGGTAAAGTAGTTAGTATAAAGAACCAGGCTTCTGCAAGATTAGGGAGAAAGAGAGAAGTGAAGGAGAGGGAGAGAAAGAGAGAAGTGAAGGAGAGGGAGAGAAAGAGAGAAGTGAAGGAGAGAGATTCTTACCTTTTATTTTTAGCAGCGATTTGTATCAGATCAAAATCTAAGCACTTTAAGATAATAATAATTTCCAAAAACCTGTAAGAAAAGAAATGTAAAAGAGAAATTTATTTTGAGATGATATCAATTGAAATCAAGGACAAATTTAAAAGATGTCATTCATTTTATACTTACAACATTAAAATGATTTAGATATTATTATAAATAAAGACATGGGCCGGGATAGCTCAGTCGGTAGAGTGTTTGGCTAGAAACCACAAGGTTCCTAGTTCGATACCGGTCCTTGCCAACTCAGCGTATGAGTAGCACAGGGATCTGTGAGGTAAAGTAAGGAGCTGATGGTAGGTGTGGTGCTCCACCTCAGATGCTAAAACAATCTCCTTGGTCTAGCGCTATGGAAAAGGGGATAGACTCCCTCGCTGACTGGCTGATACCGACTTGAGGCCGCCCCGTTGACTTTACTTTATAAATAAAGAACAACTATTAAATAATAATACAATCTTATTATCATCATCAAGATGTGTCAACAGCACACATGTCTATGACTCTTCCTTGCCACCCATCTCTATTAGCCATCACTCCAGGTAGGTCCTCTGCACAGGATCCAGTATCCATACAGAGCTGATATATATAGTTTTTTGCTGGCTGTCTCCCACTAGTGTATCCATGTGTAGGTGCCTATAGAATAACATCACTTATGAGCAAATACTTGCTTCTCCAGCATGTCTTGTTCATCTTACCCAGATGGTCTGTGAGACAGGAGTTAGGTGGCTGTACAGCTGCCCTTTTGTGGGGTGCTGCTTCCATGATTTGCTTAAGACTGCAGTTCCTGTCTAGCTTTTTCTCTAAGTATCTTGTTAGAGTTCAAGTGATGCAACCATACAGTAGCACTGAGACAGTTACATCTTGGAAGAAGTCTCACTTTGTCATATCAGAGAGATCTATTTCCATATGATCAATAATCTGTCTATAGCAGTCCATGCCTTTCCTATACATATATTGATATCACTTTCTGTAGATGAGATATAACTACCTAGGTATGTAAACAACTTGTGTAGTTTGTAGGATCTAGTTGGATACACAGATCAGTACTCCACTGTATTGCAAGTTGTGTCTGTTCTGAGAATACCACTGAGTTAGTAGGTGCTTTATATAACAAGTTGGGATGTTCCATTATGCAGCTTGGGCAAGCTTATTCTCTGGGTTCTGATTGGCAATGTTATGGGAGTTGGTACAGGGTCTGTATTTGGTTACAGCCTGCCTGCTTTTATCCGCCAACTGGACACTAGCTGGGAACCTTATTGCAAAGGTTAGTGTCATATCTCAATTCGGACCATGACACTAATAGGTGTTCGGCTAGAAACCACAAGGTTTCTAGTTTGATACCAGCCCTCGCCAACCCAGCATATAAGTAGCACATGGATCTGTGCAGTAAAGTAAGGAACTGATGGTAGGTGTGGTGCTCCACCGCAGACACAAAAACAATCTCCTTGGTCTAGCACTAGTGAAAAGGGGATAGAGTCTCTCACTGATTGGTTGATACCAACTTTAGGCCACCCTGACGACTTTACTTTTTTACTTTATATAGTTAATCTGGGCTTGCAGATCATTGTTAGTGATTTAAATTCTTTCAGTTCTCACTGGGTACATAATATTACTGACCTTGTGCCAGACTAACCTAAGCTTAGTACATACTTTTGGTCTTACTTTTTTTTCTCTCATCAAAAGTTATAATAAAGGAATGGTAAGTGAAGAATAATGAAGGAATGGTAAGTGAAGAATACTGAACAATTCTTGAAATGAAAATGACACTTTACAAAATTACGGAAGACTTTCTCAACTTAATTTGAACTTACTCAATTTTTTTCAAGTATTTCTCAAAGGATTCATCAAGTAAATGCTGAAATTTCTGCCATCGACCAAATCCTTGGTTCTAAAAATAAAATAAAAGCAAATGAAATAAATAAAAAAGTTAAATGAATTCATAATTAACTAAAAAAAAAAATAAATAAATGAATAAAATAGAATAAAAAATTATTTTCAATTCATTTCCAATCAGTATGATTAAAAGGTTTGCACATCACAAGATGAAAAAAAAAAAAAAAAAAAAGTACATAAATAGTATTGCAGGTGCTGAAGAAACAAAATGCTGAGTACTTTGTTGACTAGAGTTCTGCTTCTAAACTGTACCTCCCCAATGATAAAAGATATAGGCTTAGAATTTTTTGTTTTTGTTTTTACTGACATTCACTTTGAAACAAAACAAAACCCTTTTGTCATTTTTACTATTTCAGTACTACTTGTATTATATTCACTTGTTTTATTGGGTTTTTTTAAATCCCAAAGTACTGGGTTTATAAACTGCAGTAAAACTAACAATAAAATAATAATGGTGAAAATGGTTAATCTAAAAAGCAACATTAATAAGACTACCAAGAATATGCATCCTCTAGGTGTAAGTATTTAAGTTTTAATGTAATGAAATATATTAAATTAGAAAGACTAACAAAATCAAATAAGAATGCATATAAAAATATTACATTTACTTTAATTATATTTTAAGTGGTTTCTATATAAAATCATTCATAGAATTGATTTTAATATCTTGGAGAATAAAACAATAATATTAGAGATCAGCAAATTAGTAATTATTTATTAAACCCATTTTTTAAAAACCAGTATGCAAATTAACCACACCATATATTATGTAAACCATTATTTTTTAGTGATATATAAGACACATTGAAGGATTTTAAATGCATTAATAACATAGGCTGTTTTGAGGCAAATCTAACTCAGATTTTCATAGAGACATCATTAACAAATAAGATTTATTCTATGTATTAATTAATGATTTTGACTATAAATCAAATACTCATTGATAATTTTACGCAATTCCTGAGGGTAGTGTGACATAAGCAGTGACATAGTTTCGGTTACAGACAGAGACTGTATATTATAATAAGATCTAGTAATAAAACTAGCGATAAAATAATTGGAATAAAACTAGTAATGAAATAATGATGTTGAAAATACTTAATCTAAAATCTAATCATAATAAGATGGAGTAAAACTAGTAATACAATAATAATGAAAATACTTAATCTAAAAATTTGTTTCAAATAATTTCTATCATATTTGGTATATAAAATATATACAATAGAGTTTGAATTAAGTCACAATATAAACAATGTTTTTGAATTTAAATAAAATTAAAGTTGAGATGGTGAATGACATAAATATCCTCATGGGATTTGCTGGCATTGAGGGTGAGAACGTAAGGCAATGACCTTAGCTAGAAACGGAATTCAGTAGACAAGATTTGTCAGTTTGATAGTTGGGGGGGGGGTGCAATCTGGACGATCTAATTCTCAAATTTCTTAGACTGATTGAAAATAGTTGGTAAAGAGTGAACAGAGAATTCAAGACATGTTGGACAGGAGGAGGAGGAGGAGGTCTTATTCTGGCTTATCAACAATTTCTCTTTCTAGAAAATTCTGTATGTGTTCCAAGGGGGTTCATAAGTCTCTCAGTCTTGAAATAAACATCTAGTGATGGCCTTAAGCTGAAACTAACTGGTCAGGATAAACAAATCTATAAAATCTATTTACCAACGTTTTTTTACACACACTCACTCTCTCTCTCTCTCTCTCTCTATATATATATATATATATATATATTAGGACCTTGAATAAGTTCTCACCATTTTCCATCATATAGCGTTCTTAGAACTGCGTGCATGCAGTTTCAGATGGTAATGCATCTATAAGGAAGTACTATAAACAAGCTTGAAATTCAGTGAATGTCATTTTGCCAAAGGAATGATTCAAAAGAAAGGACATTGGGTATTGTAAGAGTTGAAGCTGAGAGACATCGAACAGCATCTAGTCACGTTTGAACAGCTGTTTCAACAGCAGAAAAGGAGAGTTTTTTTTTACATTGTATCATGACTGCTGATGAAAAGTGGATATTCTACGATAGCCCTAAGTGTAGAAGATTGTGAAGTAAGTCCAGCCATGCATCAACACTAGTGGCAAAGCTGAATATCCATGGTTCGAATCTTTTTCTCTGCATTATATGAGTAAAATAGATTTTGTTCAGATTTCATAAAATCAAATGGAGGGGGGGGGTGCTAGTAAAAAAAACTATTTCCCCTAATATATTTTAGGAAAAAACTATTTAAACATGAATTCTTCTAGAGGTAAATAAGTATCAAAATTTGTCTCTCAGTTGATTTTTCATAGAATCTCTATTATTATTAATAATTTCATTCCACCTTTTCATTCTCATTATTATTAATAGATATGATTTCTCTAGAAATAAATCCTCTTATTAGTTTTCTTCTAAAAAGTTCCAATGCCTTCAATGTGTATGGGTGGGGGGTCTGCCTCATGCAGATGGCAATTTTATTTGCTTTTTAGATGAATTAGGCCTTTCTGAACAATTTAAAGCCAAAATGTGCCAGTGGGTTGGGTTGGGGTGTGGTCACAAATTTGCTGCCCTTGTTCCTGCTAATGCATTTTTTTCTTTCTACATCAAACAGTACTTAGACTTTTTTCTTTCTTTCTCTTCTGGTTATCTCCAAGCAAGAAATTTAGTTAAATTGTATTTTTTTGTTGTCTTTCTTCATTTTTTTTTTTTTACCTCAGCCGGTTAACTACTTTATGTTTAATTCAAAAAGAAGAAGAAAAGAAGTTGGTTCTTTTTCTTCTCAACTGATCAAAGAGCACTTATCTTGAATGCCTCAAGTTGTCAACTTCAAACATGTGTAAGGTTTAAATTTTAACTGCAGTTAATTTGCTCAAAGATTAAAAATGTCTCTCTTTTGCATTTTGGACAGATCCAGGATTTAATCATCACTCTAGACAGGTTGTGTGTGTGGGTGTGCATATGAGTTTATGTATTTGTGTGCATTCATATATGGATGACTATATGTGTGTGTATGTTTATATGCGAATGTGTGTGTATGTTTATACATGTTTGTGTGTGTGTATGTTTATACATATTTGTGTTTATATGTGTGTATATGTTTACACAAATTTTATATATATATATTTTCATATAATCTGTGTTTATGTGTGCATATATGGTCATATGTCTGTATGTTTATATATGCCTGTGTATGTTTTATATATATATATATATATATATATATATATAATCTGTGTTTATATGTATGTGTATTTCTATATGTATCTACATATGTATACATGCATATGTGTATGTATGCTTGTGTATATGTATAATTAGATATGTTCATGCGTGTGTTTGTATGTCTATATATAAATGGTAGAAATGCCAGATTTGTTTCCCCATCAGAATGAGTGTGTAGGATTTTCTTGTATTTCAATCTGGCTAATTTTAATCTTATGCTTAATATTGGCTTTGTACTAATATCATTGGTATTTAGAGAAAGCAATGTTGTTCACTGTATGTGCATGTGTGAATATATGTATGCGTTTGTGGGAATATGTTTACACATATATTTGAGAATATATATGAATGTCTGTGTGTGTGAATGTGTATTTCTGGGTGTGTGTTTGTGAATATGTATATATGCATTTGTCTAGGAATTGCAAGGTTCTATTGTTGATACTGGTCCTTGCCAACAAAGTGCATGAATACCACTTCCTGTGTAATCTGTTCTATGCAGCAAAACTGACTAAGTGTGGCACTTCACCTCAGAAAAAGAAACAATCTCCCTAGTCTATCGTTAGTGAAAATAAGATAGACTTCCTTGCTGTTCAGCTGCTACTAACAATAGGCCACTCAGCAGACTTTTTTTTACTATATATATATATAATATATATATATATATATATATATAATCTTTGTGTTAATGTATGTTTTCATAAGGCTTGAAATTAAATCCTACAATATGAAGAAGACAATTTGGAAAATCAGAATGACATTTTTTGTTCATTGTTGCATCAAAATGAAATTTAATTTATCACCAAAAAGGCATTCTTACATTGCAAGTTTCTTACTGTCAACTTATGTCCAGGTTTTGACAATAAATAAATCTGTAACATAATGTAATTGTCATACAGAAATTATTGTGGTTCTCTCATTTGAAATTGTTTTTGGACATAAATTAGTTTTTATTCTGATGATGCTAGACCACTAGCAAAACATGTCAATTTGATTTTCCAAATCATTTTATTTCTGTGGTCAAATGGAAAAAGAATATATATATATATATATATATATATATATATATATATATATATATATATATATATATATAAGGACCTTGAATAAGTTCTCGCTGATTTTTACTGAAAAGTAATCTTTTATTTTCAAAAATTAGTAAGAAACATGTCACTGAATGTATTGTCCATCACTAGCCAATACTTTTTCCCATCTTCTTGGCAGCATTTGAATTCCACATTGGAAAAATGACATGTCTTCTGGAATAACCATTTGGACATTTTCATAAGAATGAAAGTGCTGCTCAGCCAGGCCATGTGCCCCATCAATCAGAACAAGTGATAATTGGATGGGACAATGTTTGGTGAATACAGTGGATGGGGTAGGACTTCCTATTTAAGCATTTCCAAATACGTTTTCACCCATTCTGCAATATGTGGCCTTGTAGTTATCATGTTGCAAAATCACTTTGTTGTGTGCCTGCTCATTTAACAGCTGTTTTTTCTTCAATGCTCCAATCAAACATATCAATTGGAGTCAATAGCAATCTCCCATGATGGTTTTGGTCGGTTTGAGCAGCTCATTAGAACAATTTATGTTTAAATAATTTTTTCCTAAAATATATTAGGGGAAATATTTTTTTTTTTACTAGCACCCCCACCCCCCTCTATTTGATTTTATGATCTCTGAACAAAATCTATTTTACTCATATAATTTTAAAATTTTTGTATAAAGATAAGTGTTTGAATAATGATTCAAATTCTGAGAAATATTTTGGAAGTCCTTATTGTTGTAAAACAAAACATATATCTCAGTGGAGTAGAGTCAATACGATGCTTTTTAAGTAAGTAATTAATATTTAAAAAATACTAAACTTTTTATTTATTTAAACCCCCCCCCCCCACACACACACACACACACCTCAGTAATATCTTTCAAAAAAATTATTTTTCACTCTCCGGAGGATGTTTTTTTTTTGCTAGTAGAATTAATTTTTATTTAACAGAATGGGGCTTTAGGATATTATGATTTCCCCAGTCAATGGTAGGTTCTTCTGCTAATGTGTGAGAGTATATATATATATATATATATATATATATATATATATATATATAGTCACATTGATAGAGGCTTACCTGAGGATCAGCTACATAAGTCATGAGTTTTTACTGTTTTATTTTATAGTTGAAATATTGTGATATTGTTTGCATTTTTGTACATTTATATACATATGGATGACTAAATAGTGGTAGGTTGAGCTCTCTGGAAAGGAAATCTGTCAACAGCTGCCAATTACACTTTATTTAAAAGTCTCTAGCAGTCTCTACATATGTACATATATATGTATTTATCAATAAAATTCTCTTCTGCTTGTGGGTTGTGCTGATAGCCCAGAGGTTAGAGACTCTGACTGATGAAAAATCAGTTGAGTTTCAAACCCAGTTGGAGGTATCTTGCTAAGGCTAGCTGTACTGAAGAGATGTGATATGTTAAAACAGGACTGTATGTGGATGACTATAATATATATATATATATATATATATATAGACACAAATACAATTATAATTGAAATTTATAGTGAAAGTGTTTTAAACTAGTATGATACAGTGCTCAATGCACAAAATGCTTATTATACACACACACACACATACACACAGAGATAAATATCCTTGAAAAGTGATATTAATTTGTTCTGAAATTTAGTGCTTATCATTCAAGGTCTTATCATAATGTGTTTCAATGTAATTCATTCCAGCTTACAATTATAAAATAGAAAAATAATTAAAAAAAAAAAACAAAACAAAAAAAACTTACTCTTCAGATAAAATTAAATAAAAACTTTTCACAATAAATGTATAAATAAGTGGAAAAAATTATTTGTTATTTTGAAAAAAAGTTTTATTTATTGGTGAAATAATACTTCTGTTTGGTTTGCACCCATTTTTGTCTTCAAGCATATCTCTGCCACAAACTGTTTAAAAGAAGGTTTTTGCAAAAATACAATATTACATCAAAATCTGCATAAATCAAAACTCCAATATTCATGGTATCAGTGTTATATATATATATGTATATGTATATGTATATGTATATGTATATGTATGGCTGGTCAGCAGAGTGACATACCAACCCAACTCCAGCCAATTGCAACCCCACAAGCCAATAGTTGACAGGAATTACCTACCTATAAAAGCGCCAAGGACAGCAGTAATCAGCCAGTCTAGAAATTCTTGATAAAAAAGGCTCACCCCTTCGAAATATTGAATGAAATAAAATGAAACTTAACACAAAACATCTAACAGTTTCTCATTTATTTCAAACATATGCTTCATACAAAATTCCCCCAATATATATATATATATATATATACAAATACAATATATAAACTGAAAACTAGACTCACCATATATATATATATATAGTGTGTGTGGGATTGTCACTGTTTCAGCTTTTACTGGAATGGTGAGCCAAACGCAGTATTATTGGTAGAGTGCTCAATATAAAATATAGCTGTTATATAATATAATAAAATAAATATATAAAGGTTGGTATATTATTTGGTGACAAAGGAACATTCACAACCATTTTGGTTTCATGCGACAGCAATCGTCAGGTGAAGATGTTACAAATGCCATTTGTAACATCTTCACCTGACTATATATATATATATATATATATATATATATATATATATTATGGTGTTGTATCCTATTATCATATACTGCAATATTCTGTAACATAGCTGATGACATTATATTTCATACTTTTCATGATTTTCAAATAAACTATGGTTATCTTATTATATTGTGTTGTATAATATATATTCACCTGTATGACTATATATATATAGAATACTGTTCTTTAATTTTGTTATTTTATGCATTGCTCAATATTTGTTAATATATTATGTTATTAATAATCAATTATAACCCACTGCTTTTATTTCATACTCCCATTACAGCTGTTTCCTCTTACACACACAAACACACTCTACTTATATACATCGACTTACACACATGTACTTTCACATATACTTATATACATATATATATATACACACATACATACATACATATTCACATATATACATATACTTACACATACATATTCACTCACATATATAAATATACCTAAACATGTATTCACAGAGACATGCATCTAATCATATACCCATACATATTCTTATACACATATACTCACACAGACATCTAAATCATATATGTATACATATATACCCATATATATATATACTTACACACACATATCTAATCATATACCCATACATATACTTATACACATATACTCACACAAACACATCTAATCATAGACTTATACAGATATACTCACACACACCTTATCATATACCCATACATATACGTATACACATATACTCACACACATAATCATATATCCATACATACACATAATCATATACCCATACATACACATAATCATATACCCATACATACTTACACACATACACACACAAATAAAAGTAATAAAATTAAAGAGAAGTCTCTTAAAAAAAACTTAAACCTGATTCTATTGAAGTTCTGCCATTTTCACCAAATTAATTTTGTTCCCCTTACTCATTGAACTTTGCCATTTGATCAATGCGATTGGATGAAGAAAAAAAACAAACAACAATAATATTTAGATTCATTGGTCCAGAAAAAGGAAGAGAAAAACCAAAAAAACACATATAGACATAGAAAGTTTATACATACTTTAAATTTATTGAGAAGAGCCATGAACTTGGTCAGATCGCATTCAACCAGATCTCCAAATGAGATGAGTAAACATTCGAGAACCTCACACTGAAATTCAAAAAGAGAAAAGACAAAAATGATTAGATGATAGAAACAATTTTGTTGTTGTAGTTGTGATTTCCGAGGTGAGGAATCAACATTATCATACATGTAAATACTAGTGACCTCATCTTGGTTGTTATTAATGTCTTGCTGATATTTCAAACATTTGGTTGTTTGGTGTTTAATGGCATATCAACACTTGTGAGTTATTTTATGCTGAATATTCTTTTTTAATGTACAGTGCTACATTGACTTATTAGAGCCCCAACTTATGAGATTTCTGAGTTACGAGCTGTTACTAGGTTGATTTTTTTGCTTTGAGTTGCAAGCTAAAATTTGAGGTATGAGAGAGCTTCTGATATGCTCATGTTAATAAGTTCTCTAAATACATTAAAGTTTCCAAATTTATTACGCCAAAGAAAAATATCATTTATAAAAAAAAGTAAACATTAAAATATATTGCAGCACACAATTCATTACATTCTATTCTATCATTTCTTTTTTATGCAATATTACAGTGCTATTTTTCTTATTAAAAAAAAAAAAAAAAAATAAAAATGAGGGTGTTTTGGTGTGGGTTGGAACAGATTAATGGGATTTCAGTTTATTTCAATGGGAAAAATTGATTTGATAAAGGAAGAAATTGTACTACCACTCCGGGTCAGAGTAAACCAGAGAGTAATGGCAATGAAGGGACACTCCATTCAACTCTAAAATTGGAACCATCATCATCAGATGCAGTTTAGTGTCATACCAAGGACACTCGGGGCCCCCTTTTGGACTCCTTTATGGAAATTTCAAACAAAATTCTTTAATCAATCAACTTGGTCAATTGTTCTTATTTCAATGTCCATGTTAACCATACTATTTCATTTTTTGTGAGGATTGTACTCATTGTACAAAACCTGCTGATTAGAAGTGAATCACCTTTTGATAAAAGACTTCATGAATCCAACTTGAATGGCTAACTTGTTTTGATAAATTTGAAATTAATTAATGAATAATTTGTTTTTTTACATTGAATAATTATTATCATTATTTTTAAAAAAAATTCTTTTTTAATTTTTATTAATAATTTATGTTTTAATTTTAGCAGGGTAGACCATGAAGATTTTTGAGAAACCTCCTTTTTTTTATTGATTCATAACTGAGGGACAATTGGGTCATTGCATGATTAGGGAAAAAACAAAAAAAAAAAAAAAAAAAAAAAAAAAAATGGCTGGACAATTAAAAAAACCAAAAAAACATTAAAATCATTTTGTAAGATTTCTAAGAGAGGGAACGTTCAACCTAATTTAAGCTACTGGTTGGCTGCTTATGAAATATAACATACAAATACATTTCAAACTCTCCCTTCTCTGTCTACCCACATCCAGAAACTAATGAGGAGGTAATCAAGATATACATTAGTTACAACTAATTAGAACAAATTAAAATGGAATTTTTTTTTCAAACAACTCAATTCTAAAACTAAGGAATAATTCAGTATAACTTTTGTGTTATTAAACTAAACAGCAAAAAAGCCTTTTAGGAGACAAAAATTTAGTATAATCTTTTTCCTTTTTTTTTAAAATTGAAAATGTGAACAAGTTCATTTATTTTAATATACTGACTTTTTCTATTGAATATTTTTGGTTTTCTTCAAATTATAATGTTTGTTCTTAATTACCTGACACACCCTGTATTCATTTTAATCGTTCAAAAAGTTGATGATCTTTTAAAAGAAGCTAAGTACTTAAAAAAATAACACTGACATCAAATTCCATTCATTTAAATATCATTCTCTTTTAAAAGAAACATTTTGTGTTAGTTTCTAATTGCTGATACGTCAGCAAATTTTTCAACATAATCTCTTTCACTTGCAAATATTTACTGAATAAGAAATTCTTTCTGAATGACTCCTCATAATCATAATTTCAACAGGTCATTGAGTAAGCTAGTCTTTCAGATCCAATTCCTACTAAATAACTAGTTTGAACCTCGCTGGATACCCCATACTTGTGCCACATCCTACCCGTGTTGAACAGGTTTGGTAAATGGGCATCCTATGATGGTGTAATGGTTATAAGCAAATCTCGCAGATCCATTACATTTGAATAGCGAATTTGATCCTCACTGGATGCCCCATACTTTCACAACACATCCTTGTTATTTAATTTGCCATGACATGTTGAAAATGACAGGTGTTCTTCAACACCTGTAAAACTAAGCGGTTGGCTTTTCCTCATCACTATTGGAACTCTCTAGATCCCTACTCCCACTTTGTTCTGATGGACAGAACTTAATTGATAGAAATTGACTGCATTGACAAATCCTTAGGTCTTCACTTTATTCTTAGTTTGACCTAGAACACTATTACGAGTGTGAGACAAAAAGTAATGCCAGTTTGTTTAAGACAGGTATAATTACCAACACAGGAACATGTATCAGACATCAAAATCAAGCTGGTCCTCTGTGGATCATATCCTACTTCTCCACATAGTCTCCGTTTCTCTCAATAGAAATGTTCAACCTTCGAATGAGAGCGTGTATCCATGCCTCGTAAAATTCTGTTGACTGTTCTTTGAGCCACTTCTTCAGTACAGATTTCACTTCCTCGTCACTGGAATAATGTTTGTCTCTCAAACCCTCTTTCATGGTGCCGAAGAGATGATAGTCTAAAAGCGCTAAATCTGGTGAGTATGGAGGATGCGGTAAAGTTGTCCATCCGAATGAGATGATTTTCTCCCTTATCCTGATGCTTGTGTTTGGTTGAGCATCATCAAGCAGAAGGAGGACATTGTCAATTGCCAAGTTGGGTCTTACTTGTCGGATTCTTGCTCTGAATTTCATTAGGTTCTCAAATGTAGGCATTAATTTTATTAAAAAAATCTTCACATGAAATAAAGAAAATGGCATTACTTTTTGACTCACCTTGAATATCAGTTACAAAGGGTTTAGCCAAAATGGTAGGGCCATTCTATCACTCAAGAAACAATTAAACATCTGATATTTCAGTGTATCTATATAAAAAAGCCAGATTCACCTGAGGATGGAATAATATTCTCATATCTCATATTCTCATCAAGTTCCTCTCAGCCAATTTTTGTTCTGCTTTAGATAAGGGTGCAGAACCAATTACATGGCTTTGTGGGAAAGAGGATTAATTCTTGTTACTTGTTCATCCACATCCTTATCGTCTGATTATAGCCAGTTTATTCCTCTTTTAAGTTCACTTCAGCTGCGTTTATTGGTTCCACCTGAAAGTTTCCTGAAAGAACTTATTTTGTGTCTCAAGTAAGCAGCAACTTTCTGAATATTCCCCATACCAGGCACATATTCTATTTCAACAACTTATCTGGAACATCTGCCCCATGAATATTTTCTTCCTAGCTAAAACTTTGGACATAAAAAGTCAAAGGGTTAACAAGTGTCTTAGTTAGACTTACTTTGGATTTTGGATTGGTTGACCTTTTGTAATACTATTTTGTTAGATCCTTGAACATTCGTTTGTCATTTTGTAGCCCCTTAGTGATCAACTCGCCTTGTTTAAAGAGAAGGGCCGGGTTTGCTCAGTCAGTAGAGCGTTGGACTAGAAACCACAAGGTTACTAGTTCGATACTGGCCCTCACTAACTCAGCGTATGATTAGCACAGGGATCTGTGCAGTAAAGCAAGGAGCTGATGGTAGGTGTGGCACTCCACCTCAGACACAAAAAAATTTCATCTAGCACTTGTGAAAAGTGAAATAGACTCCCTCACTGATGGGCTGATACCAACTTTAGGCCACCCCGATGAATTTTACTGAGTTCATTAAAAAAGAAAAGATTATCTCATCTGCAGGAATGTCATTCAAAATTTCTATACAGAATTTAGATTTTCAATAGTGAAAAGATCAAAGTTTATACATATATACATATATATATATATATATATATATAATGTGTGTCAACTCATTAATTCTGAAAGAAGTAACCAGGTATTAAACTTTAATCCCAACCTGAAAGTCAGGGAAAGTTCATTTTCTTGGTTGGTGTAATCTTTGGTTTTGAAGATATTTTTTATGAAAAATTGTTAAGGCTGCTCTTATTTATACACAATACTGTATGTGCAATCAATATGTACGTATATATATATTTTTTTTTTTTCTCTATATAAGGAAATAACAGATTCAGGTAAAATCCAAGAAAATGTGATTAAAAACTGAGGAATAACAGATAAAACACAAACAACTTCATTCAATTGATATTTCACCTCAGTTTGTTAACAAGGCTTTGTCAGAAGTTTATTTGAGACAAGAACTACTGTGTGTTCATATATTGAAAAGAGGGGGAGGGCAGATATGTCGGAAGGTGTGAAGAAAAAGAGCAAAAAGGGAAGGAGGAGGGGGAAGAGTCAACAAGGATACAGTGGCTAGTGAATTCAAAATGGTGTGGTCAGGGTAATTGAAAGACTAAGGTGGAGGCGCCAGATAGAGGCTGGTGTCTGTTGGGCTACATTTGCGATGGGAGATTGGAATTTTTGTTTTGTTGTATTTCAGAGATTCTGTAATTTTTGCCTCTTTGTGTATTTTTTGCCCAAGTTATCCTTTGTATATTTTGATCTCTTGAATTACGATTTTTGTGAGGAGTGGCATAAGGAGGAAAAAACCAGGCCTTTGTTTTATGGTCTTTGAATTCGTAATAACCACTGATTCGCATAAATGATGTTAGCTCTTACAATGTGCAGGTTGAGTAATGATGCATGGTTGAAGTTGAATGTATGATCGAAGTCTATTATGTGTGTGAAGAGGGCGTTTTGTGTGTCGGCTGTCTTTATCGATTCTATGAAGACTGGAGATTGATGTACACACAGAGCAGTTCTTGTCTTGAATAAACTTCTGATGAAGTCTCGTTAACACATGGAGGTGATATATCAATTCAATAAAGTTGTTTGTGTTTTATCTGTTATTCCTCAATTTATATATATATATATTATATATATATATATATTTTATTCATTTGTCATTTTCAATGAGGTATGTCTACAAGAGAATCTGCAGCCTAAATACACACTATATATATATATTTGTATAAACCAGACAGATTTTTATATCTCTGAATCACCAAGACAACACCTATAGAATATGCCAGCTGTATTCTCTACAGAATAGTAAGACCCCTCCCCTCCCCACCACAAACGGTGCACTAGGTATAACACAAAATTGGTGGGGAGGCTTGAGCTCTGGAGAGTGTTGAGTAACTGCTTGATTGCCATTACTTGCAGGTACACTGACTTGGTGTGGTAGTACCTATTAGGATACCATCTATAGGTCAAATAGATTGGTCTGAAAATTATTAGTGTTTGATAGGAATACTTGAAACCATATAAGTATATGCAAATCATTTGGACTAATAGTAGTTACTTGAAGTTAGAATTTGTTTTACAAATTAGTCACTATATAGATAATTAAAAAGAAAAAGAAAAAAAGAAAAAGAAAAAGAAAAAAAGAAGATTTTGGCATTAAATAACTTAAGGGTTAACATAGCGTAAAACCAAACCACAACACAGAAAATTAAATTGATGTTTTTGTATAAGGCTAGTTTCTTCAGAGATATTTCCAAAGAAGGTATCTAATATATTTTCTGTATTGTCTTTTGTCAGATTTATTTCTAAACTTTATATATATATATAATATATATATATATATATATATATTTGTGTGTATACATGTGTGTGTGCGTGTATATATATATATATATATATATATATATATATATATATCGTTTTATATGTGATGGTTATTATTATTCTTTCTTTGCTTTTGTCTGATGAGGAAAGCAATTAGATGAAAATCTGTTGTCTGATTAAAACCAAATTACTAGAATATTGTTAAATTTAGAAAGATTTGCAGACTTCAAACACAGAAGTATATTGATGTGTATGTATGTACATATACATATATAAGTATATATACACTGTACATGTAATAGAGGTGCAAATATATATATGCATTGGTAAGCACACATATGTACATATTAGAGAGATGCAAACATGAATGTATGCATTACAATATATATATATATATATATATATATATATATATATATAATATAATAGATGAAAACATATATGCAAACACACATCATATGAAGATGTGAATATATACATTTAAGCATATCCACACTGATGAAAGAGAGGCAAACACATACATATGCATATAAAGACAGATGAGAGGATGAGAAAAATATAAACACACTATATATATATATAATCCATACACTCATACATATACATAACAGGGATGCAAACATATGAATACAAGCTTTGAACCATATACACACACACACATATATAAATAAAAGAGAGAGAGAGAGAGAGGCAGAAATGTAAACACACATATTCATATAATAGAGAGATGCAAACATAAATACACATCTTTAGGTATATATACACATACAAATAGAGGGAAATTAAAATCCACACACAAAAGCACATATGCGCACACACACACACATATTCAAACAAAAGCACACACACATATATATGCACATACAAATACCCAAACATATAACACACACAAAGACACAAGAACATAGTAGAAGTGTAAACACCTTATACATATGCACACAGATAACAAAGATATATATACATACAAATAAATGCAAACACACAAAAGTATATATATATATATATATATATATATATATATATATACACACATATATAAATGCATACACACACACACACACACAAACATACACAGAGTTGCTAACACGTGAAACAACCTAATAAGCACATACAGATATGAGATGCAAACATGTGCACATATGTGTGCATACAGGCATGTACAGGCACGTATATAGATGACATACACCCATTATATATATATATATATATATATATATATATATATATATATAGAGAGAGAGAGAGAGAGATGATGGAGATGGGGAGAGTGAGAAATGTAAACAAACCAAAAAGTGATGAGAATAATTAAAAAGATCTTATTGTCCGTTTTGGACAAAAAAAAAAAAATGATTGGCAATCATTCAACAGATAAAAGGAGAATTATCAAAGGGATTAATAAAAATCATTTTGAAGAAAAAAAGAAAAAAAAAAGTCAATGTTGTCTCACTAATTAAAAATAAAAATTAGTCATGTGAGTGCAAAGATGTATAAACTATCAAATGAAAGATATATATCTCTGTCTATCATTACAGTTCCCCAAAAATAATTGATGCAAAACTTAGTGCACAATTTCCCTTTGAATAGAAATCAGATTTCATTAAGAACAAATAAAATTTTCGTTCAAGCACATTCAGGACGATAAATTGGTGGTTATATGGTTTTTTTTGGTGGTGGGGGGTATGTGATTTTTAAAAACTCTTTGGACTTTTTAGCCCTTTGGCCCAAAGATACCCTGTCTCTGAGCTAACAAAATGAAAAAAAATATCAAAACAAATTCAAACACCACTGAAGGCTATAGCAGACAACTTTGTTTAAAGCTATCCCATCATTCAATTTAAAAAAAAAAAAAAAACCCAGTGAAGTGTTACTTTTGTTGGGTCAGTAAAATGGTAATTCCTGTGTATAGAGTGAGTGAGGGAGAGGCTCTCTGTGATTGGATATACCAATCACGTGATGAGCCCAGAAGTTTTGGTGCAAAATACAAAATCCTGACAGAGATTCTGTGACCAGTTCCACGAGACAGTGACATTAAAAAGCACTGAGAGTCAACCCTAAGATACCAGATATCTTCTTCAGCACGCCGGTAAGTCACTTAAACTCAACTTTATACACAGGAAGACTTTATATTGTTATTCATTGTTTTATTTGTCTGTAATAAATTGTTAGAATTAAAATAAGTATTAATTCATTTATTTGTTGCGATTAGCCTTAGAATTAAATGCTATACTAACACAATATATGTATTTTAGAACTAAAACATTCTTTGCTCTGAAACCTGATTTCTATTCAAATGGTACTATGTACAAGGGTAATCTCAAAAGTAAGATCTCCAAAGGAAAGTGTTTGTGCGGCTATTAACAACACTTGGTTGTGCATAAACCTGCATGTGCCTTGCATAGTTTTGGTTTGGCAGTCATTTCTGAGGAAGCTACAAACTGATGCTACTGCCATGTGTGAAGTTTGCACACTTATTTGGTTTTTGAATGCAAAAGGCATTAAACTGATTGAAATTCATTGCATTTAACAGAAATGTATGGTGAGTTATGCATGGATGTCAAAAACGTCTGCAAGTGGTGTTAGAGTTTGCAACAAGAATGCTTCCTCAATGGTGGAGAGCTGGCACACAAAAATTGCCACAACACCTACAAAAATGTATTGACCAAAATAGCAATTATGTAGAAAATGGTGTAAACATCATTGACAAAAAATAAATGTTTCTTGATTTCTAAATATTTTAGAGACCTTACCTTTACCCTTACGGCTGGTAGAGTGTTTGGCTAGAAACCACAAGGTTCCTAGTTCGATACCGGCCTTCGCCAACTCAGCGTATGAGTAGCACAGGGATCTGTGTGGTAAAGTAAGGTAGATGTGGCGCTCCACCTCAGATGCAAAAACAATCTCCTTGGTCTAGCACTAGTGAAAAGAGGATAGACTTGCTTGCTGATTGGCTGATACCAACTTTAGGCCACCCAGATGACTTTACTCTCTACCCTTGTATTTACTAACCATGCTACACACGCAGGATGTACTTATACCAATTGTAGATGAATTGTCTGACCAGTGGCAATTTCTTGGAATGTGTTCTAAAATGTCATTGAATGACAGTGAGAAAATTCAAGCAGACAAAATAGCTTCTTAACATTTTTGCCACTCTGTCTGACAATAGAACACCTGGTGCTGCAAAAAGCTTTAATAATAAACTTTTTCTTTTTTGTG
This sequence comes from Doryteuthis pealeii, assembly GCA_023376005.1. NCBI lineage: Eukaryota > Metazoa > Mollusca > Cephalopoda > Myopsida > Loliginidae > Doryteuthis > Doryteuthis pealeii. Next base: position 13,865,427 of record CM042177.1, read on the forward strand.
AGTATCAATATCAATAATTCAGAATTTTTTTAGCTCAACTAACACATGATTAGTTTGGTTTGGTTTGGTTTATGGCACATCAAACTTGGTGGGTCATTTAATGTCGACAAAGTTTTGAAATAAATTCATTCTTTTTATAAACACATTTTTATATTTAAACCATAGATGGGACCCTAACAGGTACTACCACTCTGAGTCAGAGTGGACCAGGAAGCAATGGTGATGAAGGGTTGCTCCGCATTCCCCAGACCTGGAAACTCAGTTTAACGTCATTCCCAAGACATGAAGACTCTCAACCACTGCCTTCTAGCACATATATGATAAAAAAAGTTGGGGCAATCATATAGGTGCTAGGGCTTGACATAACTAGCTGGTTGATTAGAGGGTTTCTCTCCAACAGCCCGTCTAGCCTGAGTAAAGAGCCAAAGTTGAATGTTGCATGTCATGGACTGCTCATTTACTAGGATTCTGTCCTTAAGCATCACAGGTCACCAACCACGACCAACAGGTGGCTCAATTGGGAGGGGGGGAGGTCTTACCTCTCTGCAGAGGTACAGTCGGTGTATTCTAACACCCCAGCTGACAGGGTGGCACATGATTAGTGTTAAATGTGTGTGTGTGTGTGTTGTTTATGTGAGTCAATAGAAATGGTCAGTCAAAGAGTTTGTAGGTTGTTTACTCTAAAGTACATCAACTAGAATTAGTAAAACAGGTGCTGCTCAAAGGGGAGGGAGATTAGAATCAGAACCCTCAGAAAAATCCACCAGGTGGGAAGGTCCATTAATATTTGCTACTGTGATGCAAACTAGAAATTGATCAATCCTAGTTGAGTCACCTGAGCAAGGGGTCAGATCAGATCCAAAACCCCAAATGAACCTAGTGCCAGTTGTTGGCATCTTTCTAAAAGAGGATGGAGTAGTGACCATTTCTTAAAAACTATGTAGCCTAGATGGGTTCATATGGAGGATGAGCTGTTACCCAAGCAGCAAATCCCCCCTCTCCACACCGCGGCTGTGATCCAAAGCAAAGGTAAAGAACCAATGCAGTTTGGCAGCGGTAGTGTCGCAGGAGTTGCTGGGTAACACTGAATTTCAGCATCACACCACATTAGGGACTCTGGCTCCTGATTTGCTTTGGGGGTTTACTCCCCAAGCCTTTCCTTGGGGTGGGGTAAATCCCCTAGGCAGCAGAGGATTTGTGTCATCTATTGTAAAATGTCTTTAGGAATTTATTCATTCTTAGATGAACATTTGTCAACCATTATTAATAAGAATTTTGACAAGTATTCTCCTTCGTCTTCCTAATTATAGTTGTTTTTTTGACCATAAGGCACCCCTTCTGCGATCAGGAATCATGGGGACACTTTTCTCATTTACACCGTAAAAATCCGGTTGTTTGTTAGGGGTTAGTTTTATAATAAAAAAAACTAAAAAAAAAACTCTAAAAATCATCTGTAAACAACCAGTAGACCATGATAATTACGCTACAAACAGAATTCATTTTGTTTTATTAGACCCAAAATTGTTTCTCAACAGCTATAGTTTTTGGCATCCTATCAATAGAAGAACTGGTGCTGCCAAAAGCCTTAGCAATAAACTTCAAGTGTTTTTATATGAAACTGTATCATGAATGTTAGTATCTTTTTATAAAGAATTTCTTATATAATGAAATGGGGGGGGGAGTATTTTGATTTATCTGAGAAGAAAATTGTTGTGCTAGACAAAAGTCAAGTTAGTGTTTGATGTTGATCAAATTTTGAAAAGAAATTTCTTTGAGAGAGAGAGAGAGAGAGAGAGAGAGAGAGAGAGAGAGAGAGAGAGAGAGAGAGAGATTAAGAAAGAAACAACATTTTCCCAATTTTTTTACTTTGATTTCAATGAATTTTGTTATGTCAAATTTATTTATTTTTCGTTTTTTAAAGAGTACAGGAAATGGAAGTCTGATAGAAAATCCTGAAGAAAATGGTTGATTTTAAAAAAGGGAAAAAAACTGAAAAGAAATCAGCAGAGAACTAAGATCTAAAGAAAGTCTAAACAAATATTTACCAATCTATCATGATGCTTTGCAATGGGATAATTGGCCAGTAATCAAGTCTTCACAGACCATTACAACTATGGAGTACGTTTAATGCCCACTGAATCCTTCCCAATTGTGGCTTTGTCATAGTTTTGTAGATGCCATATATATACTAATTTATAAGTTGACCACTGATTTAAGTTTTAAAAAATTAATTAAAAAAAAAAGAATCCTAGTTAATTTTTGGAGCCATGGACTTCTCTTAGACCATATATATCTCCTAAATATGATACTAAACAGAATTTGGAGGGGAGGCTTCAAATTTAAAATTCAAGAGTTACCTATAATTGCCATCACACCCAGGTCCACTTTAATCCAGAGTGGTAATACAAATGGCTCAAATATGCAAATTATTAGTATTACATAGGAATACTTATTGGATAATTGTGCAAACAAATGTGGAGAATGAATGAAGGGGCAGGCAGTGGTGACAATAAGTGGGGACAATGAAAGAATGGGAAGGCAGTGGGGACAATGAAAGAATGGGCAGGCAGGCAGTGGGGACAATGAAAGAAGGCAGTGGGGACAATGAAAGAATGGGGCAGTGGGGACAATGGGACAATGAAAGAATGGGAAGGCAGTGGGACAATGAGAATGGAAGGCAGTGGGGACAATGAAAGAATGGGCAGGCAGTGGGGACAATGAAAGAATGGGCAGGCAGTGGGGACAATGAAAGAATGGGCAGGCAGTGGGGACAATGAAAGAATGGGCAATGAAAGAATGGGAAGGCAGTGGGGACAATGAAAAGAATGGGAAAGCAGTGGGGACAAAAAGGCAGTGGGGTGGGGACAATGAAAGAATGGGAAGGCAGTGAGGACAATGAAAGAATGGAAGGCAGTGGGGACAATGAAGAATAGTGGACAGGCAGTGGGACAATGAAAGAATGGGCAGGCAGTGGGGACAATGAAAGAATTGGGGGCAGTGGGGACAATGAAGAATGGGCAGGCAGTGGGGACAATGAAAGAATGGGCAGGCAGTGGGGACAATGAAAGAATGGGAAGGCAGGACAATGAAAGAATGGGAAGGCAGTGGGACAATGAAAGAATGGGCAGTGGGGACAATGAAAGAATGGGCGGCAGTGGGGACAATGCAGTGGGACAATGAAAGAATGGGAAGGCAGTGGGGACAATGAAAGAATGCAGTGGGACAATGAAAGAATGGGAAGGCAGTGGGGACAATGAAAGAATGGGACAGGTAGTGGGGACATGATAGAATGGACAAGTGGGACAATGATAGAATGGGGCAGTGGGGACAATGGAATGGGCAGGTAGTGGGGACAATGATAGAATAGGCAGTGGGGACAATGATAGAATGGGCAGGCAGTGGGGACAATGAAAAGAATGGGCAGGCAGTGGGGACAATGAAAGAATGGCAAAGGCAGTGGGGACAATGAAAGAATGGGCAAAGGCAGTGGGGACAATGAAAGAAATGGGAAGGCAGTGGGACAATGAAAGAATGGGAAAGCAGTGAGGACAATGAAAGAATGGGAAGGCAGTGGGGACAAATAGAATGGGCAAGTGGGGACAATGAAGAATGGGAAGGCAGTGGGGACAATGAAAGAATGGGGCAGGCAGTGGGGACAATGAAAGAATGGGCAGGCAGTGGGGACAATGAAAGAATGGGCAGGCAGTGGGGACAATGAATGAATGGGCAGGCAGTGGGGGACAATGAAAGAATGGGCAGGCAGTGGGACAATGAAAGAATGGGAAGGCAGTGGGGACAATGAAAGAATGGGCAGGACAGTGAGGACAATGAAAGAATGGGCAGGCAGTGGGACAATGAAAGAATGGGAAGGCAGTGGGGACAATGAAGAATGGGAAGGCAGTGGGGACAATGAAAGAATGGGAAGGCAGTGGGACAATGAAAGAATGGGCAGGCAGTGGGGACAATGAAAGAATGGGAGGCAGTGGGGACAATGAAAGAATGGGCAGGCAGTGGGGACAATGAAAGAATTGGAAGGCAGTGTGGACAATGAAAGAATGGACAGGCAGTGGGGACAATGAAAGAATGGAAGGCAGTGGGGACAATGAAAGAATGGGCAGCAGTGGGGACAATGAAAGAATGGGACAATGAAAGAATGGGAAGGCAGTGGGGACAATGAAAGAATGGGAAGGCAGTGGGACAATGAAAGAATGGGCAGGCAGTGGGGACAATGAAAGAATGGCCAGGCAGTGGGGACAATGAAAGAATGGGCAGGCAGTGGGGACAATGAAAGAATTGGAAGGCAGTGGGACAATGAAAGAATGGACAGGCAGTGGGGACAATGAAAGAATGGGAAGGCAGTGGGGACAATGAAAGAATGGGCAGGCAGTGGGGACAATGAAAGAATGGGAAGGCAGTGGGGACAATGAAAGGAAAATGGGAAGGCAGTCTGAAAATGAAAAGTTTAAATAGAAAAACAAAATGCTGAGAGTTTTGGGAATAATATGGAATTGTCTATTAATCATATCAGACTTTGAAAAATAATTCCCTTTCTTCTTTAGTGAAAAGAAAAAAGAAAAAAAGATTATTCTTTTTATTAATCATTCTTATTTATTGGATATTTTGTCAGATTTTAACAAAATTACAGACTGATAGAAATTTAAAAAAAATAGAAAGCAAAATAAAAGAGAAATGGAATAAAAGAAAAAATGTCTGGTTTACTAATATTAATCAATATTAGAGATTGTAATTTGATCTATTTTGTTTCACTTTTATTTATCAATTATTATTTTCTTATTTTCTTTTGTTTATGAGTTTTGGCAATCTATATCAATAATTGTGAAAAATATTTTTACTTTTTATAACTGGGCAATGCATTTTATGTTGAGTTAACAAATTTGGTAAGTATACATATTGGACACACAGTAAGGTTTTAATAGGTTTTATATATATATATATATATATATATAATCTTATTCCTCATGAGGAAGGTGAGGCTTTCATAGATAAAGGGTCATTTATCTGCTCCTCTTGCTATGACAGCCTGCTTACGGACATGCATGCATTGTACAATTCTTTGCTTTTCATCATGTTTCTTAAGAGTAAATCCTCAATTGGATACAAGAGTGCTTCGAGCAAAAAGAAGAATTTACATGAACAGGAAACTGGGGGAGGATGCAATGAAATGCAGTGGGGGGGGGGAAGAAAGGGAAAAAAAGTCAACATAGGCATTTTGGAGGCAAGATCCCAAGAGATTGAGGCAAACCCAGAAAAGAGAAGATTTACTGCTTATAGATTTTATATTAGAATATGACGTTAATATAGTTCTGTCAAAAATTTCATTAGACTTAGTAAAGGAGTATGTGTATAATTTTTAACTTTTCATGAAACACTGAGCATATATATATATATATATATATATATATATATATATACACACCACAGAGAGATGCTGATAGGTACAAATACTGCATCCATGATGCACAAAAAATCTAATAGGACACAGTAAAATCATATCCATGCATCCCAGGGTTTTTCTTTTTTCTTCCGTCACCATTTCAAGCTAACTGTAATTACATTTCAATAGCTTCTTAGAAATGTATTACACAGGATAGGTTACAAGGTAGGAGTTAGACAGCTTTAGTTGGGACCCATAAATTTTCCCAGGAACTCATTCAAAGCAAATATATGCATCCCAGGATGCACTAAAGCAAAAAGCTATATATATATATATAATATATGTGTGTGTGTGTGTTACTGTATGGCTTCACCACTTGGACTCTAACAAATACTGGGAGAAAAATCTAGATGGGAACTATACAAGGATGCTATATGCGATCTTGAACAAATCTTGGAAGCAGCATTCCACAAAAATCAGTTGTGCAGCCACTTACCTCCTATCACACAAACCATCCAGGTTGTAAGAACAAGACATATTGGCACTGCTGGAAAAACAAGGACAAACTCTTTATTTGTCCAGTGTGTCTTGTTTGTCTTAGTCGGATGGTTTGTGTGATAAGAAGAACGTGGCTGCACAGCTGCATTTTTATGGGGTGCTGTATCTAGGATTTGTTCAAGACTGCACACAGCATTCTTGTGTAATTCTCATCTATGATTTGATATACTTTAATCATTAGTTCTAATTATTAAAGTATTGAGGAAATGTAAAGAATTATTTGTTTCTATTTCAAAGGTTAAATCTATGGTTGGTTCTGCTTTGTTTAGTTGGTTAATTGACTAATATATTGGGGATAATTTTATTTGGGATCATTAATATCTCCTGTACATTCACAATGCATGCTTATGTTGATGCACAACTATAGGTTTATAAGAGTATTTTTACAAACCCCTAAGAGAACTCAATGTATGATAATTATTATATACAGAGCAATATTTACACTTAAATAAATAAGAAAATTCTTCATTTAGAGACTGAATTTTAAAAAACAGATATTAAATGGAGAATTTTCTTATTTATTGAGGTAGATTAACTTACTCCAACTGACATGCGAGAGTATAGTTGTGTTCAGGAAGTTTTGGATATATTGTATCAAAAAATTATACATTTCCTGTGTGATACTTAATCAAAATACAGGTTTTTTTTGTGTAATTGCTTTTCTATTATCATTATTATTATTATTATTATTGTCATCATATGTAAGGTTTTATGTAGGTGTGTTTTAAGAGGAGAGTTTTTTTTGTGGTTTTGTAAAAAAAGAAAGAAAAGGAAAAACAAATTCTCCATTCTAATTTGTTCTCTTGGTTATCCTGTAATTAGTTGTCTGATGAAACTAGGCTCATTTATTGAGTTCTGGTTGAAATAAATTTATAATAGCCAAATGACAGTTTGTTAAGTTTTTCTTTCTTATTGAAAGTGTGTATGAAGTGTGCTTATTTTTAGTCTTCTGCATATTTATATTTTGGTCAAAACTTAGAATTATTCAATAATGTTGTCACATAAATTTCTGTTAAATTCTTGTAAAGAGAGAAAAATAGGAAACAATTTGAGTTTGAAGAAAAATAAAATAACTAATTTCTTTTCAAAAATGTAATTAGAATTTGTTCCCTCTTCTGTATAATAAAGGTCAATGAAAATGTAATGAAACTTTTCTCACCCAACAACAAGAAAAAAAAAACACCATGACTTACCTGTTCTTTTAAGTTTTGTACTACCCACACCATTGAGTGCTTCTTGTTCTGTAAACAACAAACAAAAAATCTTGTCAGAAAAAAAAAAAAAAAAAAATGCGAATTTCACCAAATTCTAATAATTGTTAATTTTTGTCAAATTTCTATAATCTTATTACTGTTGCTTGCATTTCTTAGATGAAGCATTTTCATTGTTCATTTCTAACTAGTTTTCTTTCATATTATTTGTAGCCTCCATTTCTTAGATGAAGCATTTTCATTGTTCATTTCTAACTAGTTTTTATTTCATATTATTATAGCCTCCATTTCTTAGATGAAGCATTTTCATTGTTCATTTCTAACTAGTTTTCTTTCATATTATTGTAGCCTCCATTTCTTAGATGAAGCATTTTCATTGTTCATTCTAACTAGTTTTTCTTTCATATTATTTGTAGCCTCCTTCTTAGATGAAGCATTTTCATTGTTCATTTCTAACTAGTTTTTCTTTCATATTATTTGTAGCCTCCATTTCTTAGATGAAGCATTTTCATTGTTCATTTCTAACTAGTTTTTCTTTCATATTATTGTAGCCTCCATTTCTTAGATGAAGTTCATCATTTTCATTGTTCATTTCTAACTAGTTTTTCTTTCATATTATTTGTAGCCTCCATTTCTTAGATGAAGCATTTTCATTGTTCATTTCTAACTAGTTTTTCTTTCATATTATTTGTAGCCTCCATTTCTTAGATGAAGCATTTTCATTGTTCATTTCTAACTAGTTTTTCTTTCATATTATTTGTAGCCTCCATTTCTTAGATGAAGCATTTTCATTGTTCATTTCTAACTAGTTTTTCTTTCATATTATTTGTAGCCTCCATTTCTTAGATGAAGCATTTTCATTGTTCATTTCTAACTAGTTTTTCTTTCATATTATTTGTAGCCTCCATTTCTTAGATGAAGCATTTCATTGTTCATTTCTAACTAGTTTTTCTTTCATATTATTTGTAGCCTCCATTTCTTAGATGAAGCATTTTCATTGTTCATTTCTAACTATTTGTAGCCTCCATTTCTTAGATGAAGCATTTTCATTGTTCATTTCTAACTAGTTTTTCTTTCATATTATTTGTAGCCTCCATTTCTTAGATGAAGCATTTTCATTGTTCATTTCTAACTAGTTTTCTTTCATATTATTTGTAGCCTCCATTTCTTAGATGAAGCATTTTCATTGTTCATTTCTAACTAGTTTTTCTTTCATATTATTTGTAGCCTCCATTTCTTAGATGAAGCATTTTCATTGTTCATTTCTAACTAGTTTTTCTTTCATATTATTGTAGCCTCCATTTCTTAGATGAAGCATTTTCATTGTTCATTTCTAACTAGTTTTTCTTTCATATTATTTGTAGCCTCCATTTCTTAGATGAAGCATTTTCATTGTTCATTTCTAACTAGTTTTTTCTTTCATATTATTGTAGCCTCCATTTCTTAGATGAAGCATTTTCATTGTTCATTTCTAACTAGTTTTTCTTTCATATTATTTGTAGCCTCCATTTCTTAGATGAAGCATTTTCATTGTTCATTTCTAACTAGTTTTTCTTTCATATTATTTGTAGCCTCCATTTCTTAGATGAAGCATTTTCATTGTTCATTTCTAACTAGTTTTTCTTTCATATTATTTGTAGCCTCCATTTCTTAGATGAAGCATTTTCATTGTTCATTTCTAACTAGTTTTTCTTTCATATTATTTGTAGCCTCCATTTCTTAGATGAAGCATTTTCATTGTTCATTTCTAACTAGTTTTTCTTTCATATTATTGTAGCCTCCATTTCTTAGATGAAGCATTTTCATTGTTCATTTCTAACTAGTTTTTCTTTCATATTATTTGTAGCCTCCATTTCTTAGATGAAGCATTTCATTGTTCATTTCTAACTAGTAGATGAAGCATTTTCATTGTTCATTCTAACTAGTTTTTCTTTCATATTATTTGTAGCCTCCATTTCTTAGATGAAGCATTTTCATTGTTCATTTCTAACTAGTTTTTCTTTCATATTATTTGTAGCCTCCATTTCTTAGATGAAGCATTTTCATTGTTCATTTCTAACTAGTTTTTCTTTCATATTATTGTAGCCTCCATTTCTTAGATGAAGCATTTTCATTGTTCATTTCTAACTAGTTTTTCTTTCATATTATTTGTAGCCTCCATTTCTTAGATGAAGCATTTTCATTGTTCATTTCTAACTAGTTTTTCTTTCATATTATTTGTAGCCTCCATTTCTTAGATGAAGCATTTTCATTGTTCATTTCTAACTAGTTTTTCTTTCATATTATTGTAGCCTCCATTTCTTAGATGAAGCATTTTCATTGTTCATTTCTAACTAGTTTTTCTTTCATATTATTTGTAGCCTCCATTTCTTAGATGAAGCATTTTCATTGTTCATTTCTAACTAGTTTTTCTTTCATATTATTGTAGCCTCCATTTCTTAGATGAAGCATTTTCATTGTTCATTTCTAACTAGTTTTTCTTTCATATTATTTGTAGCCTCCATTTCTTAGATGAAGCATTTTCATTGTTCATTTCTAACTAGTTTTTCTTTCATATTATTGTAGCCTCCATTTCTTAGATGAAGCATTTTCATTGTTCATTTCTAACTAGTTTTTCTTTCATATTATTGTAGCCTCCATTTCTTAGATGAAGCATTTTCATTGTTCATTTCTAACTAGTTTTCTTTCATATTATTGTAGCCTCCATTTCTTAGATGAAGCATTTTCATTGTTCATTTCTAACTAGTTTTTCTTTCATATTATTTGTAGCCTCCATTTCTTAGATGAAGCATTTTCATTGTTCATTTCTAACTAGTTTTTCTTTCATATTATTGTAGCCTCCATTTCTTAGATGAAGCATTTTCATTGTTCATTTCTAACTAGTTTTTCTTTCATATTATTGTAGCCTCCATTTCTTAGATGAAGCATTTCATTGTTCATTCTTTCATATTATTTGTAGCCTCCATTTCTTAGATGAAGCATTTTCATTGTTCATTTCTAACTAGTTTTTCTTTCATATTATTGTACTCCATTTCTTAGATGAAGCATTTTCATTGTTCATTTCTAACTAGTTTTCTTTCTAGCCTCCATTTCTTAGATGAAGCATTTTCATTGTTCATTTCTAACTAGTTTTTCTTTCATATTATTGTAGCCTCCATTTCTTAGATGAAGCATTTTCATTGTTCATTTCTAACTAGTTTTTCTTTCATATTATTGTAGCCTCCATTTCTTAGATGAAGCATTTTCATTGTTCATTTCTAACTAGTTTTTCTTTCATATTATTGTAGCCTCCATTTCTTAGATGAAGCATTTTCATTGTTCATTTCTAACTAGTTTTCTTGGATGTCACCATATTGAACCATATTGCTCTGAGATATACTGTGAAGGGGAATACTTTGCATGGTACACTGATGACCTTCATAGGTCATAAAAAAGAGGAAATGGGTGCTGCCAAATAACCCATAATGCTCTGAGATGATATGAAGAGAAATACTTAGCATGATACATGAACAACCATAATAAGTTATAGAAGAAATGGATGATGCTAAGTAAATGCCGTAGAGTAACAGAGGCAGAAAAATGCCATAATGATTATCATAGAAAATTGTTCAAATTCTAGACAAAGTTGTTTATGTTTTTACTCTGTGCTAATGCTCTTCGAAAAGACATGAATCCATCTTTTCTTCCTCCAGGTATGGGTAAATAGTATTGCTCTCTAGCCTTTATAAGGGAAAGTCTAATTCAACTACCATACCAGCATGGCAGGGTAACTTGGTTTGGTTTGTTTTATTTTACGGCATATCAACCTAACTGGGTCATTTAATGCCGATAAAGTTTTGAAATAAATTCATTCTTAATGGATAATCAATTTTTTTATAAACACATTTTTCTATTTAACCCATAGATGGGACCCTAACAGGTACTACCACTCTGGGTCAGAGTGGACCAGGGAGCAATAGTGATGAAGGGGTGCTCCACATTTTCCAGACTTCCAGAACTGGAAGCTCACCATCAGATAGAGTTTAACGCCATTCCCAGGACATGAAGACCTTCAGCCACCGCCTTCTAGCACTCATATGATAAAAAAGGTTGGGGCTTGACATAAGGGCAGTAGGACTGGGGCAATCCTATAGGTGCTAGGGCTTGACCAGCTGATTGAAACGATAGGGCATCTTGACCGCCCATCTAGCCCAAGTAAGGACCAAAGTAAAGTTTTGTATGTCATGGATTGCTCAGCCACCTGGGTTTCATCCTTAAGCATCATGGGTCGCCACCCATGGCCAGCAGGTGGCCTCATTGAGGGAGTCTTACCCCTCTGCAGAGGTGCAGTTGATGCATTCTAAATCCTCAGCCAACAGGGAGTAGTAAAAGTGAGGAGCTAGGTCCCTAAGTTAGTCTGATGTTGTGTTTAATCTTGTTCTGGGTATGCCTGCAGCAACACTGATGCCATGTTATATAGTATCTCAACATTCACTTGGACAAGATAACTGTCATGAAGAGGGGAGATCTGCAGCAAAGGCAACTGCTATTCTTCCATACAACCATGCCTAGACCTGTGCCAAGAACCAGACTTAGGTCCGCAGACTGACTGATACCAGAAATAAAATCGGTAATAATTATTTGGCTGGAGACAAGTAGCTACTGAAAATTAATCTTACAGTTCTGTTATTATTTTGACAAAGTTAATCTGGTCGTTAAAATAAAGCAATTATTTTAAGTGAAAAAAAATTGGTTAGTGAAATTAAAGCAGCCATGAAGAGACGAGTTTCACAATAGTGTAATTGGTTTCTGTGTCTACAAGACCAATTTGATGTGCATTATTCATTACATGGATGAAGAACTCAACCAGGAAGATATTTAATATAGCTTTACTCTTCGGAGAGGGGGGGGGGCGTAATAACTGACATGATGAACTTGGGCTAAAAAAAAAAAAAAAAAAAATCTAATTTGCTAGTGAAGTGATTATATTGACTGAATAAGAAGAGGTAAATGCTTTTGTGTGTCTCGTAGTCAAATGAAGTGGACGATAAAATTCAATATTAAATAAAAAAAAATATAAATAAAAAGGATTTTCTGGTCATTTCTAAATCATGGCAAGCAGTTATAAGTAAAGTAAAAAAAAACAAGTAAATTCGTCAGGGTGGTCTAAAGTCAGTATCAACCAATCAGTGAGGGAGTCTATCCCCATTTCACTAGCGCTAGACCAAGGAAATTGCTTTTGCATCTGAGGTGGAGCACCACACCTGCCATCAGCTCCTTACTTTACCGCACATATCCCTGTGCTACTCATACGCTGAATTGGCGAGGGCCAGTATCAAACTAGCAGCCTTGTAGTTTCTAGCCAAATGCTCTACCGACTGAGCTAACCCGGCCCTACCAAGCAGTCATAATAGTATTAAAATAAAGGATATAACATTTTATGCAAAGGTGATAGCAAAATGGTATAAATTATTAAATATTCTACAATAATGAGGATATTAATACAATTATGGTAAGGATGATAGTATTTTTAGTATTTGATGCAAGTCCTTGCCAACTCAGCAAAATAATCTCCTTGGCCGAGTGCAAACAAAAAAGGGATAGACTCCATATCTATTAAGCTGATAACATTCACTCTGCAGAATTTACTTTTTACTTTATTATTTAAGGGTAATATTTTATACAAGGATATCACATTAATAGCAATATTAAGAACAGTATTTATAGAATAAGTATTCATTCAAAGAGTATAATAATAAAGATAATATTTTAAATACAAATGTTAGCATTAGTAGCATAATAGTAAGTAAGTAAAGTTGTCAGGTTGGCCTAAAGTCGGCATCAGCCAGACAGCGAGGGAGTATATCTCCTTTTCACTAGTCCTAGAACAAGGAGATTGTTTTTAGCATCTGAGGTGGAGCACCACACCTACCATCATGGTGATAAAATTAGTAGTATTATAGTATGCTTATAAAATTGGTAGCATAATAGTATGATAAGGGGAGAGCTGTAGTACCAGTAATTTTCCTGACCAAGCTGGATTAACGCAAGGTCTTTTTAATGAAGGGAGCCACACACAAACCAGTGCAAAAAATGTGTGATCCTTTCACAGTAGTAGTATGGTGATAGTATTTGTAACATAGTATTATAGTATAGTTAGCAGCATTATACTAAGGGGATAGCATTAGTAGTATAATACAATAGTGATAGCATGAGTAAAATAATACTATGGCAATAACATTAGTAGAATTATGTTATGATAATAGCATTAGTAGAATAATACTAGGATGATATCATGTTATATTATAGTTGTATAATACTAGGATGGTGATAGCATTTGTAACATAATATTATAGTATAGTTAGCAGTATTATACTCAGGTGAGAGCATTAGTAGTATAATACTGTGTGGATAGTATTAGTAACATAATACTATAATGATAGCATGAGTAAAATGATACTATGGCAATAATATTAGTAGAATTATGTTATAGAGATAGCATTAGTAGAATAATACTAGGATGATATCATGTTATATTATCATGATAGCATTAGTAGCATAATACTATGGTAATAACATTAGTAATATGTAAGTATAAGAGATTTAAAATGATGATAGCATTTTATTCAATCCAATAAATGTTTACTTACCATTAATGTTCCATGTGTTTCCCAAGTTGGTATATCTGCATCACAAAGAACATTATGCTGTTCTTCAAGCTGTTAGAAAAAATAATAAAAAGGGAAATTTAGAAAGTAAAAAACAAAACAAAGCAAAAATATGTAAGTTTTGTCTGGCAAAAGGCCACAAATGCTGAGCATTCAATGAAAATCACAACCATTAAACAGAACTAATTTTCTACAAGACTTGTTCTGCAAACCTTGACCCTACAGTGAGATCTTTTTTTTACAATCAGTTCTTACAATATTAACCCTTTGAAACGAAAAGGGTGATATTTTGGGGTGAGCATTATCGCATTGTAAGTAAAAGTATGAGGCAACCAGTGACAATATCACTGTCAAAATAACGTTTTAAATCACTAAAAAATAATTCAATGGATAAAAACACATGGAAATTACATATTTAGTAAGATTATTTTATTTTCTTTCTAACCATATAAATATTTTTATGATTGGATCGGAAATACTCGAGAAATTGTGAATTAAACTGATTACAGTTGGAAATGTCATGTGTGCTGGGGTGTGTTTATGTATTAAAAACAACTAAATTTTAAGTGTTTTTTCTCTCTCCAAAATTGAACCTTTGACATAAAATCCTTATGATTAACCATTTTGAATTGTGAATTAAACCAATTATGGTTGGAATTTGTCAATGTCCACCAAAATCAGCTAAAGTGGTGGGATTGCTAGACAATAGAAATGGTAAAGAATTCTTTATGGAATAATTCTAAATCTTCAAGTTTTGTATATCCTATTCTGATACATCATCAGCCGTTCAAATTGATATCTTCTCTTATACTGTATCACTGCCAATTCAACAATTTTCACTGAATGACCATAGATACAACCACTGAGAGTATATTATTAGCTAGAGGCAGGTATCAACACAATGTCATTCTGTAAGTGAAGATCTTCTCCATACATAGATGGTGACAAAATAGGTATGTTCCATCAGCATTTTCTTCTAGAGCAGGGATCACCAAACTATGACCTGCAGGCCGGATCTGGTCCATGGAGGCATTTTATCAAGTCCGCTGACAGTACTTGAATTTGTTTATTAAAATGTACAGAATGCAAGATGTTCTGATACCACTTAAATTTAAATATCATATTAAACTTACTAAATCTTCATGGACGACTACTGTAGGTAGGTTACAAAATTTTGTGCATGTGAGCATTTCACTTGTTACTTACGCGATCCCAAACAATTTATGTATGCAATAAAGCCTTTTCAAAATTGAAAATGTGAAATTAACCCATCAAACAAAATTGACATTTGAAAGCAATTCTCTTGATTGGATGTAGCAATTCCAAACCAAACATTGACAATATCTTGAAAGGCAAACTTCAGTTTCACAAATCCCACAAAACCTTTCTGATAATGTTGCGTTCTTTGATAATACTTTGAAAATAAATGTTAGTTAAATTTGTTTTTGTGCATCTTACACCACTCATCCATAAATATAAGAAGGAAAGATAAATTTTGTTTAACATCTTTTTCTTTCATTCTGACTAGCAAGTATTGAACACATTAATATAGTGGCCTGTGCTCGTTATTTTTTCAATAATCCGGTCCACCGTGAAAAAAGTTTGGTGATCCCTGCTTTAGAGGCACCTCAGGCATAAGACAATGGACATAAACCTACTCCTTTTAGATTAAAAAAGGGGGTTGTGGTGTAATGGTTATTGTGATAAGAAATGGATTCTAGTCACTTACTGCTACTGTAAAGGGGTTGGTAAAATACGTATTAAAACATACACAGAATCACATATACAGATATATGTATATATATATAAGGAGGTACGTTTAGTGTAATGTTTATTGTTGAAGGAAATGAAATCGGCAACCCAAGTTCAAATCCTGGATGAGGCTCTTTGCATTTCCCTTTATGCTCATGCATGTTGGGAAAGGCATGAATCCATCGATGGGTAAATCATAGGGCAGACTGGGTTATTAGCCTTAGTAAGGCAACTTGTCTTGGAGAATACTCTGCTTAAAAAAATAGTGGTACATTCTGGCCAGAGCAGAGGATTTGAGTAAATACATACATACTGTTGGAATATTTTGGTATATAAGGTGTGCTGCAATACACCACTTAAATTCATAGACTAAGCGAGGTCACATGGTTTAAACCTCAGCCAATTAACAGCCTGAATACGTGGTTATCATTGTTAGAAATGGACACAGTGATCAGAGTCCAAATATCCTGGATGAGGCTGTTTACATTTCAAACCTTGGGAAAGTTATGCATCCAACTATCCTCCTATCATTTATGGGTAAATAGTAAGACAGACTGGGTTCTTTAACCTTCGTATGGCAACTGGTCTAGGAGAAAGAAAACTCTGAATTCAAACCTGTTAAATTTTGCTTTATCAGCTGATATTGACAAACATCCATTTGCATTCATTGACAAACCACCTGCCAGGCTGGGGAGCACCAAGGAACAACTAAAGGATCATACCCAATATTAAGGGATTCTTCACTAAGGATAGCATTCTGCTTAACAATAAGGATCTCCGCTGGACAGCGCTCTTGCTTGAAGCCTAAAGCAAAAAATT
Source organism: Doryteuthis pealeii (assembly GCA_023376005.1). Classification (NCBI taxonomy): domain Eukaryota; kingdom Metazoa; phylum Mollusca; class Cephalopoda; order Myopsida; family Loliginidae; genus Doryteuthis; species Doryteuthis pealeii. The sequence goes on from CM042177.1 coordinate 13,881,809, forward strand.
GTAACATATATTTTATATATGTTATGATTTATATATATATATATATTACTTCACTAACAAGTGATATTTTCAAATCTTTTAACTAATTATTAGTTTAACTGTCTTGAACAGTTTTGAAGGTTTTTCATTTTCTCATTTTAAAGATTCATAACATTTGGTGTTTCATTGCCACAACATTGTAAACAGTTCTATCATTCCCCAGTATTTCTTTCTCTAAATTAAGATTTTTTTCAAAATTATTATCTGATGAAGACCAAAGAGGGCAAAATGTCACAATAAATAAGTAAACGCTCTACAAAACTGGTTTTGATGTCTTATTTCTCTTCTATCATATTAGTATATATATATATATATATATATATATATATATATATATATATATAAAAGTACCACATCATATGTCTTGTTGCCCTCAAGTGTTCTTGCTTCTTATGCCTCTTTTGAAATGGTTTCAAATGTGAAATGTATCAGATAGACAACGATGAATTGAGACAAGAAATATTTTCTCTTTTTTTTTTTTCAGCTCAGCTCCTACGTGCAGAGGGAATATGATGTTCACTCAAGAGACATAACGTGCATGTGGGGGAAGAGCATGAATGGATACGTACCCCCCCCCCGCCGCACACCCACCAGGTCCTGGGCTAGGTGGGTCGGGGTCGGGGAGTGAGGGAGGGGGGTCATCAGTTGAGTTCCACCCTGCAGCAGTGTAAATCAACAGCATGAGAAAGCTCAGGCAAGTGCACTGCCCTACTTAGATAAATTTTGGCAGGGGTGGTCAAAGGTCAGGGATTTTTTGCTTCCATACGCTCACAGGCTGATAAAACACAGGGATTGGCTAATGACAGGGAGAAAAAAAAAAAAAAGTTCTATTTAATAATAATCATTTGTTTGCATAAAGTTATGTGGTTTCACATATTCTTATCCAATATTAAAAAACCCTGTCAGCTGGGGCTGTAGAATATGCCAGCTGTATCTCTGCAGAGGGGTAAGACTCCCTCCCCTAATGGGACCACCTGTTGACTCAAGGGCTGTGGCTGAGCAGTTCATGACTTACAATACTCCACTTTAGCTCTAACTTTGGCAGTATGCGCAGTCAGAGAGGCCCCTTCCAATCAAATCTGTTAGTTACATCAAGCCCTAGCACCTAAGATATTGTCCTGTCCCTATTGGTTTTATGGCAAACCCCCAATTCTGATTATGATATATGTGCTAGAAGTTCTGGAGAATATGGAGTACCCTTTCATTGTCATTACTCCCAGGTCCACAATGACCAGGAGTGGTAGTACCTGTTAAGAGCCCATTTATGGGTTAAATAGATTAAAAAATTGGAAGTAAAGGCAAGAGTACTCCACACTCTTTAGAGCTCCCCAACTTCAAATGCTGTTTATGTCATCCCCATGATATATATATTTGATCATACAGACAAAGGAGATTTGCACAAACCAGAATCTGTCCTGGAAAATCCTCAAGGATTTTGAGATACAAATAGATCCTCCAATCCCAGCCAGAAGATCAGACCTTGTCTTAGAATTTTTTTTTTAAAGAAAAGAACTTGTCAACTAGTGGATTTTGCCATTCCAGCAAACCCTCAAGTGAAAAAATGGATAAATACCTGGACCTTGTCAGAGAAGTGAAAAATTTATGGTACATGAAAATAACAGGGATACCCAAAAGGCCTGGAAAAGGGAACTGGCGATTCAAGGAAGAATTTCAACTAATCAGACCACAGCACTGTTGACTTAGAATACTTAGAAGAACCATGGAGACTGTCATTCAGACTTTAGTGAAGATCACCAGTTATTACTGGTGAGAAAAACTTGTAAGATAATAATTGTAATTGGTACTCTAGAAAAGAGTCTGGGGAAACTAAAGATCAGAGGAAAAATTAAGACCTTCCAGACCACAGCACTGTTAAAATTAGCTAGAATATTTAGAAGAGAACTGGAGACTTGATGTCACTTAAACTTCAGTTAAAGCTGGTGTGAAAAACTCTCAAGGAGTAAAATAATAATAATAATAACTAGCTCTAAGTGTAGAAATTCCACTTTTTGTTTTGTTTTCTTATTTTAATTTAAATTACATACATTTGTATCATATAGTACCTAAATAATGGGAATGGAAACAATTTTTTCCCCCTCATAAATAATGTCTGACAAAACCTTGGAAGAGAGAAACAATGAGATCTCACAAGACTTGTTAATTCAACCTAGCAATTGCCAATTACTCTGTTAACCTTATTTCTTTGCTTAGTAAACCTTTTCCCCTATCCTTGATACTCATAGATTTTTTATCTCATTATTTCTCTGTTAACTCTGATATGTGAGTTACAACAGTGTATATCTTAATTTTTGTGTAAATTATTTTATAGATGATTATTATTTATTATTACTCATAACAAAAATTAAACCAGTTCAGATTATTTTTATTTGTTAAAGAATAAGTAAATTGTTGGGGTGCCCTATAGTTGGTATCATCCAGACAGCGAGGGGGTCTATCCACTTTTCACTAGCACTAGACCAAGGAGATTGTTTTGGCGTATGAGACAGAGCACCACACCTATCATCAGCTCCTCACTTTACCGCACAGATCCCTGTACTACTCATACTCTGAGTTGGCGAGGGTCAGTATCAAACCAGGAATCTTGTGGTTTCTTGGCAGACGCTCTACCAACTGAGCTAAACCAGCCCTAGGTATAATTATTAGTATCAGATAGGATTACATGAAACCATAAAACTTGAACCAGGAACCTTAAGGTTCCCAGCCAGACACTCTACCAACTGAGCTAAACTGGCCCTACAGAAAATCTCATCAAAATTGAATTCGTTGACTTTTGGAAAATTTTATAATTATTTATGAAATATCACATCAGTATTTTGTTTAAAAATAATTTTTCATTATTTCTTTCTTTTCTTCATTTCTCTATAGCTGACATTTCTTTTTTTCATTGAAGCAGATGATATTGCTTCCTCTCTTGCTCTCTCTCTCACCTTTCTTTCCTCACAATCAAAACGGAATGTTCCATTATTTATGAGAGGCGATGACAGGACATAACATTGGAACACATGTGTTCCTGTCTTATTTTATTAATATTATAGATAATAAAAATAAGAAGGAGGAGAAAAATTCTTTCTATTTTCATGTAATTATTCTGGCTTCTTCCTATCTTTTCTTTTCTTATTCATATAATTATTATAGAGGTACCCTTATTTTCCTCATCTTCAGAGAGGCAGGTCCATGTCCCCCTTCAATAATATCCTCCTCATCACTGGGACATGACTATTTTTTCCTCACTTTTATAGAGACATGTCACAACCTTTTTCTTATAATAATCATAGATGCATTTACTCAACCTATTTTCATTACAATAGTTACATGTCTTCTTGATCTTTTTATAGGGCATATCCACAATCTTTTTCTCACTTGTATCATTTCACGAGCATGGTCATATGTTTTTTTTTTTCATTATTAGAGTTGCATTAAACTATTATAATTATATTATTATTATTTTACTCTTGTGTGTTTTTCACACCAATTTTAACTGAAGAGTGACAGCAAGCCTCCACAGGTTTTCAAGGACTCTTATAAGTATTCTAACGGATTTTAGCAGTGCTGTGGTCTGGATGGCCTCAATTCTTTCTCTCATCTTCAGTTCTCCCAGTCTCTTTTTTAAGTCTTTGGGGACTGTTTCACAGCCTTTTTAGCTCTCTGGCAAGATCCAAGTATTTGTCCAGCTTTTTTTTTATTTTATTTTTCTTTATAATCCATGAGGTGAAAAGTTCTTTTCTTCTTGCCAATTAAAACTAAGTCTGGTCTTTTGGTCAGGATTTAGTAATCTGTTTGTACCATTGAGTTAGGAGTTATGGGTCCCATTTTCTAGGACAGATTCTGGTTTTGTAAATACCATTGGTCAGCATGGCTACATTTTAGTCTCTTGCACATTCTATGTTACTGTTGCTCTTGACCAGGATTGAACCTGCAGTCTATAGTTAACTGTCACTTAAAACTGTCTTAACTCAATGCCTATATCCACTTGAATAAAGAGTTGGGTTTAGAGTTTTGTAAAGGCTCCCGATTATGACAAGAAGGTTTCCGAGTCTGACAAGAAATACCTGAAGAAGGCCAGAGGTGCCCTCTTTGGCCGAAACGTTGTACAGATAACAATAAAGATGAGGACATTGTTCAAATAATACAAATTATCAAGCCTCATCTCAAAAATTCAGAGAAAATTGTAATAATTCTTTGTAAACAATTATAGCCTCAAGTAACTATTCTTAATACAGATAATTTACACACATGTTTTTTTAGTATAATAATGATACTTAATACTAATAATTTCCTAACAGATTTATTTGACTGATGAAATTCTAACAGGTAGTTATTTACTGACATCCCACCATTTCAGTTGAACACAAAGTCTGATCAATGTTGGGAGCCACATACAAACTCATGCAGTGGCCAATGTTAAAAATTGTGTGTAACCCTTTGGCATTCTTCTTTTGAAGCTCCTTAGACACTGGGCAATAAACACAGCCATACCCCCTTTAAATCGAGGGGCCAGGTGTTGCCTGGGGGGATCACATTGATATTATATTCTTTACCATTCCAGAGGCTGAAGCCACTGGACATAGGTTCAAAAGAAGAAGATTCTACAAGGTACTATCACTCTGAGTGGACCTGGGAGTAATGGCAATGAAGAAGTAACTCTATACTTCCAATAACTTCAGAACTTGAGCATCACTACTGGGTGCAGTTTAGTATCACAACAAAAGATACAAAATATTTTGGTTATAAATTCAACAATTATCCTCCATTTTTCTTCCCTCATTGGAACTCACGTAAAGAAAGGGAAAATTTATGTCAGTTTTCATAATTGTTTTAAAGTTAGTAAACAAACATTTAGTTTGAGTGATGAAATTTGTTGATAGACTTGTATAAACATTTAAAAAGAAAATTTTTAAATCTTATTTTTTATTTATTTGCTAATTCAATGAAACGTAAGATTTTTTTCCCAAACATTACAAAACATCATGTACACACAACTGCCATGTTGAATAATCTAAGAAATATTGAAGTTAATTTGTTATTTTTTTTTACATTGGAAAAAAAGAAAGATTCCTATTAAATAATTCTTCAACAGCTAAATGGTTACAATGGGGGGTCTTGCAAAAATGAGAAAGTGTTTCTAACCAAAACACAAAATGATCATATATACATATATATATATATATATATATATATCTCAAGTATTGTTATGAGTCCAGCGCGAGAAAATTAAATATTTGATAAAAAGCAAGGTCCACAAAATGGATTTAAAAAATAAATAAAAGGTTTATTAAAAAATAAAAACAAAAACATAATCCATTTTGCGGACCTTCTTTTTTATTATATATATATATATATATTTGAAAATGATAAAAAATATCTTTCTGATGATTGTCTCCAGCCAACTTTCACTGCCTGATGATTGCTTCACTTAAACAATTAAGTTTGGATAGCATGAAACCAATGGTAGCATGACTTGCTTCCATTATATATATACTAAAAACATATATATACTAAAATATATATTTATTAGAATATATACTAAAAACATATATTTATTAGTTATCTATTTATTTATAAATGCTCTATCACAAAATATTGAGCACTCACCTAATACAGTATGTTGGCTTACTATTTGCCTCTTCAAGTGATTGGCACAATCACACACATTTATATATATATATATATAAATATATACATATGGTTATGGTGCAGTGCTCTTAAAAAACAAGCTATGTTATGGTAATTTTTACCTTCAGCTAAAAAAGAAAAAATATTTATAATTTTTTTTATTTGGAAGATACCAAAAAAAGAAGAGAAAATGAGAAAATTAACTCATTTTATTATTACAAAAACTTTTCATCATAATCTATATTATTTGTTAATAAAATATTTCTTTTAAAACTTTATATATTATATATATATATATATATATATATATATATATATATATATATATAATGTGTATAAATGTCCAATGCCCTTGAGGACACAGAAGTTTCGTAGTAAATAAGTTTTTATGGAGTGGACTTGATAAACCCACACCTACTGATTTTGAATTCAGTTTTTTTTTCCTTCTCTTAGATTAGTTGTCGTACCAAGGCAAAATAGCTGAAGTGGGTGGTGAGAAGAAAGGAATTCATACCTTCCCAAGAGCATTAGCATGAAAGTAAAATACCAACAACCTTATCCAGTTTTAAACTTAGCTTATCGAGTTCCATTTCTTAAGATAACTTATGCCATATGCCTCCAACCATATATATATATATATATATATTATATATATCTATATATATATCTATATAAATTGAGAGAGAGAGAGAGAATGGCAATACTCATGATTTGATAAAACTTAAAATGGCAGTAAAATCCGTAGTAGATAATAAGAGTACAAATTTACCAAAATGTTAGACCAAATATAACAATATTAAAAGGTAATACAATGTATGATTAATATTACTAATGAGCTTCAAGTTATTAATCATCAGGTGAGATAAGTTGAAAACATGTTTGTCAGCAAATATATATATATATATATATATATATATATATATATATATATATGTGTGTGTGTGTGTGTGTGTGTGTGGTGATTGCCACTTCTTCACAGAAGAAGGCCACTTCTACAAAGTTCGGTTGTGAGCATGAAAATGGCTCAGAAATCCAGCTTTGCCTTTACACGTCCTGTCGCATTAAAATACACAAGACCCCCAACTTTCACTTGTACACACACATTTTTCCCGTGGTCATCTGTCACCTTGGGACCACATATGACTCAAGAGAACAGCCCGTGACTGGCAAGCCCTGCAACAATATATATATATACAAAGACTCAAACACATAAATGTTCTTAATGTAACAGCTATTGTTATAAGAAATCGAAGGGGTGGCCAGATACCATATTTTCAAATTGTTGGTGTTTCATTGGGAAAAGCATGAATTCATATATTCTTCCTCCAGTAATGAGAAAATAGTAGGGCAGACTGTATACACTAAAAGAATATGTCTCCATGTTCCTAATTATAAGAACTAACATAGACCAATGAAGAAAAGAAAACCTCCAGTAATGGGAAAATAGTAAGGCAGACTGTGTACACCAAAAGAATATGTCTCTGTGTTCCTAATTATAAGAACTAACATAGAACAATGAAGACAAGAAGTAACCCTAGAGAATGCAACACAGCCAGAAGAAAATAGAAAATCTAAAAGAAATAAGAATGATTACCTAACAGCCAGATTTTGACATAGGGTTCTTATTGATGCAAACAAGAGAGAAAGATCATATTTAGAGAATACAAAGAAACACAGCTATTATTCAAAATGGAGGAAATACAATAGCTGAAAATAATAGAGTTAACAAAAATACTTTTTTTTTCCCTGAACAAAATTTATTGCCTCATTCACGTAAGCCTATAAATATTGTTTACCCATTTTGCAATGCCATTCATTTTTCATCAGAACATCCATCAGATGGTAAATTCAATAACTGCTGTCAAAACAAAAAAAAGAAAAAAAAGATACTACTTCTTAGCTGGAGACAATCATCAGAATATCTTTGTGATTTGACAAGTCTTACAAGGAATCCAAATTACAAACATTTTGAAGAAAATTTTAGTTGCTTGTTTGGTTGACACCAACCCTTGTTGGTTTATTTACTGCTAAAGTCAGTCTCTCTTCTTTTGCAAGCAATTATGGTTGGTTGGTCGGCATCCCTCTGTCTACGAGAGATAATGGAGTAGTGTCCAATTTAAAAAAAACAAACTACATGGCCTGGGCGGGTTCATATGTAAGATGAGCTGTTGCTCAAGCAACAAATCCCCCCATCTCAACACTGCCGCTATGATCCAAAGGAAAAGTAAGGAAACAATATTGTTTGGCAGTGGTAGTGTCGCAGGAGTTGATGGGTAACACTGGATTTCAGAGTCACACCACCTTAGGGACTCCAGCTCCTGATTTATTTTCAGATTTTACTCCCCCTAGCCTTTCCTTGGGATGAGTCAAAGCTGCTAGGCAGAGGAGGTTTTGTGTCGGTCTTTTACTTGTGTTGCTGACTAAGGCTAAGAAGTCTCTTCTAACCAATTTGGGGATTTATGTGAGTAGTAAATACCCCAATCCTACTACTGTCGGTGTTCCTGAAAATGAAATGCTCCGGATTTGTTATTGGGATTAGCTCCCCTGACTTCCTCGGGATTGAGCAATTATATTTCAAATAATAATAATCCTTTGTAAACTATTATAGTTTCAAGTAACTATTCTTAATACAAATAATTTATACACATTTTATATAATAATGAATTATCTATCAATAATGGAGATGCGTTATCTGTAACCAAAACTATGTCACTGTTTACGTCACAATGCTGAAAATCGTTAATACATAGAATAAAGAATAACCTTGTAATCAATTTTTAAAATTATCTTTTACACTCACCCTTTTTTTTAGTAACAAGAGATTAACTAAGAAGTTTACAAATAAATAAGTACATACGACTTTGTGTAAAATATTCAAAATGATTATTTAATTAATAATTAATAGATGAACGCAGCATTTTATTTGAGGGGAACAGAACTAAGTTTAATTTCTAATTGTTTTTCTTTTTTTTCTTCTTTTTTTTTTTCTCCTTTAATGAATTTGATGATTTTACTTACTAATGAATCTTTAATTCCCACCCACCTCAGGCAATATCTTTCAAAAGATTAACTTTGACACTGGAAGGTGTTTTCTTTTTTTTGGGCTCATTTTTGCTAATGCAGGTATCAACTTAACACCATATAATATAACCACCACAGTACGTGATGCAATTAACACTGAACTATGAAATATAACACAAAAATAATAGTATTGCATAATACCCCATAGTAGATATATTATTTTGAGTCTCATAATATCATGATATTTCCATTTTATATTATTTTTATGTTTTGAATCAAAAATTAATTTTCTTAACAACAAAATAAAATTTTATTCAGTCTATCTTTCAATTGTCTACACACTTCCACCGCCTTTAGCTACACTTCAATACACCCAAGAGACAATCTCAAATCTGCCACATAGTAGCTCATATGCGCACATAATAACACACATACATATATACAAACACACATACACCAATACACATATATAACCGACATATAAAACATTTGTGCACATATGTATGTTTGTATGAGTGAGTGCATGCATATTTGTGTATATGCATGTGCATGTTGGCACACGTACATATGCATGCAGTAGTCATATCTGAACCCATACATTAACATATCTAGATATTACTAAAACACACAGGCCTATGTATGCTGATACATAATTTCAACACACAATTCTTTTGATAATATTTTTTCTATTTTTTCCATTTCTCAATTTTTTCTGCTTGAAGATTGCCATGTAAAGATGTGCATAAAACCTAAGGTCACAGATAAACATCCGTGTAATTAAGTATATATACAAAAAACTAATATATATTTATTTATTATCATATTATATAATAGCTCTATCATAGACATTGAGCACTCTCCTAATAATACCGCATATATTGGCCCACCACTAACTCAACAAGTGAGGTAGTGATAACCATACACTGTTGTTATATATATATATATATATTATAAAATGGGTGCAAGAGATAACCTACTTGAGTTTCACCATAAGGATCTTCAGGGTTAAATCCACTGAATTAATCGAGACACCGATTAATAGCAGTCAATTTCACGTGAAATCGACTGCTATTAATCGGTGTCTCGATTAATTCAGTGGATTTAATGGTGAAGATCCTTATGGTGAAACTCAAGTAGGTTATCTCTTGTACCCATTTTATAATAAATTTGCTCTACTTAGTATTGAGCACTTTGTATTTGTTATATCGCTGACTTACCCCCCCCCCCCGAATTCCTCACTTACTATCCATTGTGACCAAATTCACCGGTAAGTCACCTTTTCCTTTATAAATATATATATATATATATATATATATTTACCAACCCCTCTACATGATTAGGATGCAATACAAGGTCAATTTCTTAAGTGGAGTTTAACAGGTTTGAATTCAGAGTTTTCTAGTTTTCCTTCTCTTAGATTGGTTGCCTAACCAATGTTAAGAGCCCCGTCTGCTTTACTATACTCATGTGTGGAGGGAGAATAGTTGGATTCATACCTTTCTGAAGAGTATTAACGCTATGTGAAATGCAAACAGCCTTGTTCAGGAATTGAACTCATCTTGCCATGTCAATTTCTTATGACGTGCCACCACATACATTGCATATATAACAAAATTATTATTATCATTGCTTCTATTGGTTTTACAAGGTATTTTCTATCCTCTTACTTTACAAAGCTGAAAAGTTTTTTTTAAAGCTTTTTAAAAGGCATAAACCAAAAAACTCCTTAACAGGTGACAGAGTTCAGATTAAGAAGCAGCAGGATGAGAGGCATGTACTCAAAAAAAAATAAATAAATAAAGATAAAATAAAAATTGAATAACAGAAAATATAACACTCTCCATCTTATAAAACCACAAACATCGAGTCAAAGAGGAATCAATGCTAACAAAAATAAAATTTCTATTAGAAAGAAACAAATCTTATTCTCCCACCTTTTCTCTTTCCAATCCTCCTCATATATATATATACACACACACACACATTTTTTCCTCCTTCTCCATTGTCCCATCTTCTAGATTATTTTTTTAACTTCCTTTTCTTTCCTTTCCACCCTGCTCTTCTTCTTCTTCCTCTTTTACATCCATCTTTCATCTTTCCACATTTGCAGAAAATATTACAACTGATGCCACCTGGTGGCAGATGGAAAGACATCTGCACTGCATTAGAAAATCAGTTCTTGAAAACAAAATCTGCTTTTAAGGCTCTAAGAGACGTTTTATATCCTGTCTGAGACATACACCCAAAAAAGTTCAATGTAAATAAAAGGCAATATATGTCCATTTGTCAGTTCATTTGTCAAGGCCATTTAAACATTGTCATGACAGACTAAAAACATCAGATTTTAATAAAAGCGAACACCAATATCAAAAGTTTACAAACAGGCTTGCCTTTATATTAAGACCTTTAATGTTTTCAAATCGGATTTTAACTGCCTTTTTGAACATTGAAAATAACCATCATGGTTCCAGAATAATGAAAATGGTAAAAGTTTCAATAATTACAGAAAAAATAAGCTGAATGAAGAGACTTGAGGACTTATCTGAACAGCAAGAATTTGTTGTAATGCAAAGTGGTTGGAATAATAAGGATCTTATTCTTTTTTTTTTTGTCATCACAATGTTTTTACCACTCTAGGGTCTCCATGAGGTTTTTATTTTATTTTTGTAAGCCTAAGCCTGGGTTCTGTAGAATGAACATCATACTCACGTTCACAGGAAGGCTGAGACTAGCGTCCAGTCACAAAGAAAAAAAAAAGAGAGTGTAACCAAATATACTCTATAGCAACTGAAAAGTGTTCAGTATATATGGATAAAAATATCCACACTGAAACCACCACCCAATCAGGATCTTGGAAATAGACTTGACCATGATACATAGTGGAATAGCCCAATCTGCTATTTAAACTACCTACCAAGTCTGGATTCTGAGAAGCAGATTCAATTCGCAACACAGTTAAATACTGATCAGTCTACACAAATCTTTACAGGTTCTTTAAACATGGTTAGGCAACCAGGCTAGAAGGAAAACTCTAAATTCAAAAACAGCTTTACTCTGCTAAAAATTGTCCTTTTGTCACATAGAGGAGGGTTGTGTAAAATACATACAAAGTGGTAGGAATAATAAGGTTCTTATTTTTTTTTTGTGTTGTTGTCATCACAATGTTTTTACCATTCTAGGGTCTCCATCAGGTTTTATCTAAAAATATTTTTCTTTTACTAAGATTCAACCTAAGCAAGGACAAATTAGCTACTAATCAGCAAAGTGTTACAAGGATAAAACAAAAGGTAGAAAACTATTTGTTTCACCCTCCAGTTATGGGTAAATAGTAAGTAGGTAAGTAAGTTCTGTAGAATGACAAAAAAAAAAGAAAAAAAAAAAGAAAAAAAAAGTGTAACCGAATACACTATATAGCAACTGACAAGTGTTAGTATATATGGATAAAAATATCCACACTGAAACCGTCAGCCAATCAGGATCCTGGAAATAGACTTGACCATGCTACATAGTGGAATAGCCCAACTGGCTATTTAAACCACCTGCCAAATCTGGATTCTCAGAAGCAGATTCAACTTGAAACATAGTTGAATACTGATCAGTCTACACAAATATCTACAGTTTCTTTAAACTTGGTCAGGCAACCTGACTAGAAGGAAAATAGCTTTACTCTGCCAAAAATTGGCCTTGTGTCACATAGAGGATGGGTTGGGTAATAATAAAACAGCAGTTCTCTTTTCATAATATTTCTCTTTTCAAGATCAGAAACAATGTGCATTTAGAACCAAGAGAAACTCACGAGGTCAAAATAATCTAATAGGTGAATTGGATTATCTTCTCCTTCCTGCAGAAGGAATTTTTTGATGATTAGTAGATGACACACTTAGTTGCCATAGTAACACATTGGATTATCTAAGGAAGAAGTTGCAAAAATTCAGTTTTTGTTAGTATGCTGTAAAAAAGAAATCTATTTCATGCATTCATTGTATGACCCATTGCCCATTGCCTTCAGGGGACTTTTGTACAACCCCTGTCCATTGGATACATGTCAAATATAAGCCTGTTCTTTTAGAAAAAATGAAAATATAGTCATAATGAAAAGGATGTTTACCAAGTAGATAAAGGAACATGGGGGAAGGGGTTTGTTAGATAAATACATCTTCTGAAAATGACGATGATCATCATCATCATTGTCAGAGTTGTTCAGAACTGGTGATCCTGTTCTTTTTGATTTTATCACCATGTTTTGACCGATCCGTGGTGGTTAGAGAGGCCAGATCCGATTAATCAGTTGGTCATGTCAAGCTCTAGCATCTATAGGATTAAGTTCCAGCCATATTATTTAAATTGCTCTCATGGCAAACACCAAATTACAAAACATAAATACCCATTATTGCATACAATTCTTTAAAAAAATTCTTCTGGTCTTTTAACATGAATATTGTCAGTAAGACCATCATGGGTGACCAGCTCTCCAAGCTAAAACCAGTGATTTAGACCTGAGAGAGAAATAGAATGCCTCGGCTTTTATACCTCCCAACTGGCTGAACAACTCCAACCAATAGGGAGTGAGAGGAAGCTAACCAGGAATCATCACTCACAATGTTTTGAGTTCAATCTCTGTAGCCTCCCACTACAACCATCAATATAAATTCAAAATAATTTTAAAAGACCATTAACAATAGAGATTAGAATCACTAATAATAAACAAACTAAACACTATTCTACTATTTTACTTTTCATAATAGACAAGTGTTAGATAAATATCATCTTAAACTTTGAAAATGGTTATCATCATCATCATCATCATTGCCAGAACTGTTCAGAACTGGTCATTCTGTTCTTTTTGTTGTTATCACTGTTTTGACCAATCCATTCTATGGCTTTCTCCAGTTGTAAAACTACCTTCTGTAACTATAATCATTATCATTTCAAGATGAGTTCAAGACTAGAAATCCCATCAATTCTCGGACGGCTTAGCTCAGTCGGTAGAGCGTTTGGCTAGCAACCACAAGGTTCCTAGTTCGATACTGGCCCTTGCCAACTCAGCATATGAGTAGCACAGGGATCTGTATGGTAAAGTGAGGAGCTGATGGTAGGTGTGGCGCTCCACCTCAGACACCAAAACAATCTCCTTAGTATAGCACTAATGAAAAGGGGATAGACTCATTGGCTGATACTGACTTTAGGCCCCTCGATGACTTTACTTACTTTTTTACTATAAATATTTTGTTTGTTTTGTTTTACGGCATAGCAACCTTGGTGGGTCATTTAATGCCAACATTCTTAATGGATACTCAATATTTTTTATAAACACATTTTTCTATTCAACCCATAGATGGGACACTACCACTCTGGGTCAAAGTGGACCAGGGAGCAATAGTGATTAAGGGGTGCTCCACATTCTCCAGACCTCAAGAAGTGGAACCTCACCATCAGATAGAGTTTAACGTCATTCCTGGGACATTAAGACCCTCAGCCACTGCTTTCTAGTACTCATATAATAAAAAGAGTTAGGGCTTGCCATTAGGGCAATAGAGTCGGAACAATCATATAGGTTCTAGGGATTGACATGACCAGCTGATTGATTGGAGGGAGCCTCTCCAACTGCCCATCTAGTCTAAGTAAGGGCCTAAGTGGTCTGTTTCATGCCATGTACTGCTCATCCACCAGAATTCCGTCCTTAAGCATCATGGGTCGCCACCCATGGCTAACAGGTGGACCCATTGGAGGAGTGTTACCCATCTGCAGAGGTGCAGTCGGTATATTCTAAAACCCTAGCTGACAGGGCTACAAATATTTTGACCAATCTATTCTATGGCCTTCATCTGGAAGTATAAAAAGGATCATCATCATTGTAAGATTTGTTCATGACAATTTCGACCAATCCATTTTACAACATTCATCAGGAATACAGAGATACTGGATGTGAAATTATTTATCAATATACTTCTTTTTCTTTTAAATATATATTTTCAAAAATTTCTCTTCAAATCCTCAAACCTGCCTATTTGTAGGTGAACTCATGTATATGTATATATATATATATATATATATATATATATATATTTGTAATTTTCAAACTAATCATTTGGTTTTAAAATCGCTTAGTTGAGAAACTGAAAGTTACAAAGCACTATTGACTTTCCCCTGCAGAATTTTAATATCCACACAACCCTAACTTGAATATATATATATATATATGAATTTGATATATTGAAAAAACAAATGATGTTTACAAATGCATGGGATCATCAGGAGAGAATGTGCACTGTTTCGGGGCCTTCCTCTCTACAGTTTTAACTGCACATCGCCCCCCCTCACTGTTGTGAGGTCCCTCGGAATATCTGTATCGACAGTGAGGGGGGGGGCGATGTGCAGTTAAAACCGTTGAGAGGAAGACCCCGAAATGGTGCACATTCTCCCATGCATTTGTAAACATCATTTGTTTTTTCAATATATCAAATTCATATTGTCGGATTAATTTCCTTTTATTTTACATCTATATATATATATACATATATATATATTTAGTCGCCTCACTATATATAGTTTTTAAAATATGAGTGTCTGAGAGAAAGAGAGAATTAATCTATTTCTATGCATGTATATAAATTTAATCTATTATATATATAATATATATATATATATATATATATATATATTATATATTGTGTGTGTGTGTGTGGTGTGTGTGTGTGTGTATATATATTTGAATGCATATGTATGTTTAAGAAAATCAAGTAATCAATAATAAAGATATTTCACAAAATATTATTCACTTCATACTTGATATTTCATAATCAGGTATGTTTTTGTTTTTTCTCAGAAAAATTCAATAAAAAAGCCATTTTTTACTTACACTTTTTATGAGTTTGTCATCTGTTTGCAAAGACACAAGAAATTCTTCATAGACATCCTGGGGATTAAAAAAAAAAAGAAAAGAAAAAAGTTATTACATTATAAAGAAGGACAATATTACTAAAACATCTGTTTGTTTGTCCCACCCTGAAACTAGAATACTGATGACACATGAAAAGTTTTCCTTGATACATTTAAAACATGAGGAATATGACACAAGTAGAGAAAGGAAAAAAATAAATAAAGGAAAATTAGGTGAGAAATTCTGCCAAAACTCAAACATTTCAAGAATGTTTAAAAAATAAAACAAAACAAAACAAAAAAATGAAATAGTTCAAAATTGGATACACAACTTCCATTTGCATCTTTTTCCAATTAATTACGCTAGTCAACAAAAAAATTGAAACAGTTGGGTTTTTTTTGTCTGCTCTCTAGACAAGTTTTGTTGCTATACTTAAAATCGTCCCAGCAAGACAGGTTCTTTTTTTTTTATAGATACATTCCTAATTATATATTAATTGTATATAAAAAAAAGTAAAGTTGTTGGTATCAGCCAGAACGCGAGGGAGTCTATCCACTTTTCACTAATGAAAACAGTTGTTTTGTTGTCTGCTCTCCAGACAAATGCTGTTACCATTCTCAAAATCATCCCAGCAAGACAGGTTTCATTTTTTTTCTTTTTTTAGATACATTTATAATTATATATTAATTGTATATAAAAAAGTAAAGTCGTTGGGGGTGGCCTAAAGTCGGTATCAGCCAGACAGTGAGGGAGTGTATGGGGTTGCAAGAGGTTTGGTGTTTTAGGTTAAAAAGTAGTAAGTGGTTATTCTTGGTGTGTGTTCTTAGGGTTTTGCTCTTAACCCAAGGAAAATGACATGTTGAGGGGAAATTTTAATGTTAAAATTTGACAACCAAACAGAAAATTTGTGGGGTAACTTGTATGGTTGGATCGTGCATGGCTCATTCAGACAAGCTGGTGCCTCGCCCTTATGTTGTGTTTATTTTCAAAAAGAGGTCTGTTGGCCATTGGGTTTGGTCAAAAACCATCTAAGCAATAGGTCAGCTCCTCAAAGAAAAACAAAAATTAAAGAATAAAATTGTTGTTGGCATTCTTCCATCTATGAGAGACAATGGAATAGTGCCAAATTTTTTTTTTTAACTATGTAGCCTGGGTGGATTTATATGGAGGATGAGCTGTTGCCCAAGCAATAAATCCTCCCTCTCCACACTGCCACTGTGATCCAAAGGAAAGGTAAGGAACCAATGCAGTTTGGTAGTGGTAGTGTTGAAGGAGTCGCAGGATAGCACTGGATTTCAGTATCACACCATGTTAGGGACTCTGGCTCCTGATTTGTTTTTGGGGTTTACTCCCCTAGCCTTTCCTAGGGATGTGGTAAAGCTGCTAAGCAGCGGAGGTTTTGTATCAAACTTTTCCTTGTCTTAGATGGGTTGCCAACCAAGGCTAACAAGCCCCTTCTAACCGATATGGGGATTTATGGGAGTAGTAAGTACCCCAATCCTACTACTGTCGGTGTTCAAGTTATCACAGAATTAAATTGTATGGCTGTCTTTATTGATGAAAATTTATTTCAATCCAACCATGAAGCAGTGTGTGTAACATTCAACTCTTCAGCCTAAGTCACACTGACCCTAACTATAATGGATGGAGGGCAGACGAAGACTTGGTCAATGTCTGATTCTGTGTCAAAAAGACAACTTCTAACACTGCAGTCTATGTTCTTTTTGGGGTCAACTATGGTGGGTGGGGGAGGGCACCTGGTCCAGCCCAGTTACCACTGCTCAAGGCTGAAACTTATCTTAACTCCTGAATCATCAGCTATATTAAATAGATTAAAAAAACAAACACTTTCAATTGATATTTTGGTTGTCAATATGTGGTTATCAAAATTGCAGATTACTGGACATCAAGACAAAGATGAACTCACTCTACCATGGCCATCAATAGATTGACAATTATTAATATCATCATGTGACAGCATGGATTCCCTTGACTCTCTCTTGTCACCCATCCCTATTGATCATTGCCCTCGCCAAGACATCCAGTATCCACACAAAGCTGATCAATGTAAGTCTTTGCTGGACAGACCATGTGTAGGTGTCTACAGGAGAATATTGCTTACCCATTGCTTGTCCAGAATGTTTTGTTCATTTTACTTGGATAGTTTGTGTGATAGGAGGTAAGTGGCTATACAGCTGCTTACAAACTTACCCTATTTATTAGTGTATAATGCAAGAAATTTAATAAAGGAAAAAAGAAATCAGACAGGTAAAAAAATGTTAAAAATAAATGACAAGGTGAATGACACTTACCTGGTATGGATGTTGGCTCATTTCCTGTCCATTACTTATGATGTATTTTAAGCAACACATCAGATACAACCGTTCACTGAAATAATAATCTTGGATTTTCAAGATGAGGCCTTTTGTGTGTTGTTCATTGCTCAGAATTTGCTGAAATGGAAATAGATGATGATCAGAATCACTTTTATATATAAAATTATATTAAGATTTACAACAGTCTATCCTAAAGCTGAGGTGTAACTGTTACTAAGTCAGGATGTTTCATCACATCTAAAAATGGAATTATTATGTCCTAGAAAAATAACTTTCTCCTATTTTACCACCAAAATCTAGTGGGTCTGGGACCAGCTATCCCTTGCTTAGAGAGTAGAGGTCTGGTATTCAAAGATAACAGATTATAATATACTTTACTCCAACTGCTGAACAAAAATATCAGTTTTGAATTTCATGAATTATAAAAAAGTTTCATCCTTAATCTAATCCTTTGATTTTTAAATTATTGATTAAAAATATATAAATACATAAAAAGATGTGTTTAACTCAAACTCTTGTTATTTATTTTCTGTTTTATTTTGAATTCATTTCAGGATTAACATTTTATACCAGTGAACCGGAAGACTCTTCTGCTGAATATTAAGTTACATTTTATAACAGCAATTTGTAATGCTAATTTGTTACACACAACCCTCATAACAGATTCATACCTTTTCCAAGAGTATTAACACAAAGGGAAATAGGAATGGCATTGTCCAGGATTTTAACTAGGTTCAATGGGTCTATTTCCTATAATTATAACTCTTATATTAACCCTGTACCTCTAAATATTGTGAAGTAATGTATTTGGAATCATAAGTAAGTAAAGTCATCGGAGTGGCCTAAAGTCGGTATCAGCCAGACAGCAAGGGAGTCTATCCCCTTTCCACTAGAGCTAGACCAAGGAGATTATTTTAGTATCTGAGGTGGAGCTCCACATCTACCATCAGCTTCTTACTTTACCACACAGATCCCTGTGCTACTCATACGCTGAGTTGGTGAGGGCTGGTATCAAACCAGGTACCTTGCGGTGCCTAGTCGAATGCTCTACCAACTGAGTTAAACCAGCCCTTATGTATTGTGTAAGTAGTATAGTTAGAAATTTTGAATTGAGTTAATTGAAAATTCAAATCAGAGGGGAGAATGGAAATTTACTGTCAACCGTTATTGACAGGTCATAACCTTTACTTAAGCCCTCTGAAACACACCAATAGATGGTGTGAACAGAAATCAGTTTAGTTAGTTGCAGCCAGTCAGTCACTGAGAGAAGACGTTCTCTCAAGATGCTGCTTCACATCTGCGCGGTTTTGAGAAATCCTTTGGGCTGTTCTTTTTTTTTTTTTAAATAAAGACTAATAAAAAAAACAAGTCTTGCTTATTAATTACAAGAAATGCACAGACTGCCCAATTTGGAAGGAAGAAATCAACCCACAGAAGAAGTCCAAAGGAAGATGCTAGGAACAAGTAAGAAGAGAAAAGTGGAAAAACAAATTCATCATCTCTTCATTTTGTCTCACTCTCTCTCTCTCCTCATTATATACCCAAGATGAATGGTTATATAACAATAACCCATGGAGTGAGGGCAGACTGTAAACCTATCTCATAAAATGTATTTTTGTTTTCTTTGGATTGGATTGTTTTTTGAGCAAAGTTAAATAAATAAAATCAATCCAAAAACAATTTCTATTTTTTACCCAGAATTCCATAAGTTATAAAATAGTAGAATTGCTTACCTTCAGGTTTTTTTCTGAACTTCGATATTCATGGGTTAGATAGGAACAGAAAAGGTCATACGTTTGAACTTCATCCAGACCCTGAAATTTGAGAAAAAAAATATGTTTAGGATTTGGTTTGGTTCATTTGTTAAATGGCATATCAACTTCTCATGGGTTATTTAATGCAGGAATTTGATTCATTTCTAAATGTTTGATTACAACCATAACTATATTTTCAACATTTCTTTTTTAAATTTCACTTTTTTGATTTGCATATAATCATTTGTTTGCACAGTTATATTATATCAACTATTCCAATCCAATCCAAATAATTTGAACACAGTTATATGATATCAAGTATTCTTATCCAATACAAACAATTTACACAGTTTATAGGATATCAAGTATTTTTATCTAATAGAAACAATTTACACAGTTATAGGATATCAAGTATTTTTATCTAATAGAAATAATTTACACAGTTATAGGATATCAAGTATTCCTATCCAATACAAATAATTTGCACACAATTATATGATATCAAGTATTCTTATCTAATACAAATAATTTGCACACAGTTATATGATATCAAGTATTCTTATCTAATACAAATAATTTGCACACAGTTATATATCAAGTATTCCTAGCTAATACAAATAATTTTCACATGGTATTCTTTAAATCAATTAATTATTCATATTTAATAATAATAATCATCATTTGTGCAACAGTTATATGGTTTGAATTATTCCTATAAAATACTAATGATCTATAAATAATCATATGGTTTAAAATAACTACCACAGCACTGTTAAAGCCAGCAAGCATACTTAGAAGTTTCCTGGAGAACTGATAAGACTTGCTGTCACTCAGACTTCAGTGAAAAACCCACAATGATCTGTTTGTATACAGTTATAAGGTTTCAAGTATTTCTATCTAATACCAATACTCTATACACAATTATATGGTTTCTAGTAACTATTTATATATACTAATAACCCTTTGTTGGTACACAGTAATAAGGTTTTCAAGTATTCCTATCTAATACAGATAATTTGCAAAATTTTATAGTGACAAGTATTTCTATCTAATACTAATACACAATTATATGTTTTTAAGTAACTATTCCTGTTTAATGATAATACTCATTTCTTTGCACAGTTATATGATTTCAAACATTCCTATCCATTACTAATCATTTTAAAACAGATCTATGTGACCCTAATATCTCTTACTACTCCAGGTCAAAGTGATCCTCACCCCTGGATGCAGTATACCTATATCTATAAATAATGAAACATTCTGTTTTGATTATTAAGAAAGAAAGAGAGAGAGAAAAAAGAACATACTACATATCAAAGAAAAAAAGAAAGCAAATACAATAAGAAAGATATGAAAACCGAGAATAATAAAACACAGTAAATGACCAACAGATAAAAAATCACAAAAAAAAAAGTAAGTTCATATTAAAACCATACGTTACCATGAAGCAATAGTTAACACAAAATTACCATGTCATTACTTTTGACAAACTTAAAAAAAAAATAAAATAAAATAAAAAAATAAAATAAAAAATAATTAAAAAAATGTCTCACCAGAAAGAGGCTTAATTTCTGCACAAAGTCAATTTGTTGTTCTGGAACTTTACGCTCTTTCTTTAATTTATCAGCATTTTTTCTGAAAATAAAAAAATAAAATCAATTAAAACAAAAAAACAAAATCCAATTAACTGACTAAATTTGAATAATTAACATATTATAATTTTTCTGGGTGCCTGTTAATGGTTATTGTCATAAGAAATGGACACAAAGACACGCGTTCAAATCCTTGACAAGGTTGGTTGTATTTCACATAGTACCAATACCCTTGAGAAAGGTATGAATCAAACTATTCTCTATTCAGCTATGGGTAAATATTAGGGCAGACTGGGCTATTTAACCTTGGTATGGCAACTAGCCTAGGAAAAGGAAAACTCTGAATTCAAACCTGTTAAACTCTGCTTAAAAAATGGACTGTGTGTCACATCCTTCTTGTGCGAAGGGTTGGGAAATACATTAACTTTTCTGCAAAATATATTTTTTTAGAAATACATTGAAGTCTGCTATGTTTGAAAATAACTTGATTCATTTACGAAATTTCATTTTTAGGAAAAACTTAAGAGAATGAACATAGTGAGATAGCCATAAAGTGGGGGTTTATTTTACAAATAAGTATAGTAAAAAATTGGACACTGATTTTATGTCAATTTATTATTTCATAGTTTTTTTTTGTTAAAAGTTTGTTGACTGAAAATAACACTCATTTCTAGAAATTAATTTTTATCTATTTTTTTTTTTTTTTTATAGAAAAGTGAGACTGAGTAAATTGATCTTTAAGTTGCGGTTCCATTTATTATACATATATAATACATAATTGGACATTACATTAAACTTATGTAATAAATTGAAGATCAGGTGTCAAAAAAGCTGGCACAAATACAGTATACAATTATATGTTATATGTCTATTGTAAGCTGCACCCCATTTTATGGCCATGTCACTTGGTCTTATTTTTCAAGTTAATATTTCTGTAAATAAATAAAGAAATAAATAAAAGTTATTTTCAAACAGGGCAGACCTAAATAAATAAGAATAAAAATATTTTCCGATGAAATTACGTTAGGTAAATTTACCCAAAGCCAGTTCAACTTGAGTGAAAAGAAAGTAGAGTATTTCATGAATATTTATAGAGAGGCCATCTTACTTTTAACAAAATTCAGTTGGATCCTTATTCCCACCAAAGGGAATACGTTCTATATTAGTTTTATTCTTTTTCTTTGCAAAATCAATTGAGGATATATACCCAGAATAACTTATCCAAAGAAATACTTTTTTTTTTTTTTTTACATACTTATATATTCCTGGTTTTATATTGAAACTACCAATTTTTATGCTAAAATTCTCCAAGAAATAAAATGATTTTTTTTGTGTACAAAGAATCAATATGGACACTGTGTGTGTGTGTGTGTGTGAATATATATACATATATATATATATATATATATATATATATATATATATATATATATATGAAAAGAATTGTCAACCTCAATTTTCTTTTCTTTTTTTTTTTTTTTGGACATACATTGACTGTTTGTTTGTTTAATGGTATATCAACCCATTCTGGGTCATTTAATGCCGAATCAAGTAAATTTTTTAATAAACAAAGGACTCAGGTTGTTTACAGTACTTGCTGTTGTTTAAGTGGTCACCCATCGCTGCTTAACTTCAGTGATCTAGCTGGATTTGTTGACTGTTTGGTTGTTTAATGGTATATTAACCCTTTTCGGGTCATTTAATGCCAAATCAAGTCATGTTTTATAGACAAAGGACTCGGCCTGTTTACATGCTATTGTTTAAACAACAGCAGGTACTGTAAACAGGCCACTCATCGCTGCTTAACTTCGGTGATCTAGTTTGATTTGTGGGTATGGTGTGGGTGGTTTCAGGATAAAAACAGAGGGGCTTTCTCTTTTCTAGTAGGGTCAAGCAAAATGATGATAAACAAAATTTTATAAATCATCACATGACTTCTGTCATACTATTAGTATTGCAGTTATACAAGTAGCTTGATCTATTTTTTTTTTTTGTGAAGGGATATCCTTCAATGTTTTTCTTTGTTACATTTTCCTACATCTCCTTAGTTGAGCAAAACTGCCTACCATTTTGGTAAATGGTAGGCAGAGTCATTAAAAAAACAAACAAAATAAGTTAGAAAGTATATTGAAAAAGTATCAAGGCTGAAACTGTATTTATCAAAACAGAAACGAACAAAGAATAACATTTTTCTTCAAAATTGGGGTGTGTTAAAAAACAAGATTGAAGTTGAATTTACCAAAACATAAATGAACAATGAATGAAACAGTTTTTTTTCAAAATATTTCCCTTGGCATTCAACACAATTATTCTATGTAGTTTTCATTGGTTGTTTCAACCAATGTGAAACTTCTCATTTGATATGGTATGAAATTGTGCGCTTGTATTTATTAACTGACCACAAATCTTGTACATGATATGAATCTTTAGTTTAAGAAACAAGAAAAAGTCACACACAAGTCTGGTGAGGAGAGAGAGAGAGAGAGAGATTACTTCGCTTGCACAAAAGCTGCTGTTCAAAAATGTACCAAGACAAGCTTTGTCATTTTTAAAAAACTGGCACTAAATTGTGTAGACATCACTTTATTTTATAAACCATTCACAACTAAGCACATATCTAGACATCATCACTTTATTATAGACATTCAATATCAAAATTAAAACAATCTTGATGTTGTCTGGATATTTTTTGATCACAAATTTACCCAAATCTCTATGAGCAATTTTCAAGCTGAATACTGCTGGTTTGAATTCGGAGTTTTCCTTCTCTTATACTGGTCACCTTATCAAGGCTAGAGGTCCCAGATGTAGTCTAAAAATATAGTTGGGTCACATATGGTTAGATCTTTGCTGACTATGATTTTGTTGCTGGGAGAAGACATGTGTAGGTCTTGTATACAATTAATTAACCCTGTTACGGTTATTTCCTATAATTCTAACATAAACAAAGGGGAACCACTCTTGACTGGTAAATTATTTATTGATCTACTAGGAAAAAAGAAGACGGGGTTAGGGTTTGGGTTTAGGGTTAGTTGAATGGGAAAATAAATAAATAATTTATCGGTCAAGAGTGGTTTCCCTTTGTTTATGTTGGAGTTATAGGAAATAACCCCCTTTATTGGTGTCATCTAAAAGCCTTTTCCTTACTCGAAAAAAAAAAAAAAAAAAAATCAATAAAATGATTCTGAAAGTATCCTCTGGGTCTTATACATAAGATAAGGTAGTTGAAACCAAAACTACAAGTTATTACTAGTAGTACTAGTACTTGCATCTTAACTTTATAATACTTTAATATCAAATGTAAAAGAGGGATTCTTAAATGATATTGAATACAGTAATTCAGAGGCAAATATTAATCATAGGTGAAAATTTCAGGTGAAAATTCTAAAAGCTCTCAGGTCATGGATACATAGTTCCGGGTTTGTGTACACACACACACACACACACACACAATAGTCTAGTCAAAAATTTTCTTAGAAAATCTACAACCTACCTTTCTTTTTTTAAGTAAAAACGTTTTTAATTATTTTTCCGATCTTAAAAGTAAAAATAACTAATATTTGTAAAATTAAATTTCAAGGAAATAATTAGGTTATGTTATTACATTCTATTCATTAAAATGTTTAATAAAAAGTTTGGTTATTAAGAATTAAAAAAAAAAAAAAAAAAAAAAAAAAAAAGAAAAGAAAGAAAGAAAAATCAATTGATTAATTTATTTATTATTGAAAATTACACTAAAAATTCCAGATTCCATTTCAGATTAACAATTGTGGGAAATTGGTCCTCCTATGTGTGTGAGTGTGCCAATAAAATTTCATATATAAAAAAAACAACTAATAAATTCGGCAAAAGAAGGAAATATTCAAGATTTTCTAAATAAGTACAATTCCTTGTTGTTTGATAGTTGTATGGACTTGTTATCAACACCCACAAGGGTTTATTCAGATTTGTCTTTGTTTCAGGGTCAAACATATTCCAGCAAACAATGGACCTTATCCTGACAGGATTGCAACATTCATTGATGGCATCATCATTGCAGCTACATCCCAAAATGAATTTTACAGTTTTGTTTTTCTGTTTTCCAATGAACCCAACAATACAGATTCCATGTTAAACAAATCAAATACATTGCTTTTATATTAAACAAAAACATTTGACAACCAGACTCAGAAAATACTTTGGCAATAAAAAAATATGTCAGAACCAACAAATATTCCTTCCTTGGTTTGGTTAGCCACTACAATGCTTTTTTACCAGAACTTTATTGAGTTCACAGACCCTTCAACATTTTTTGAAAAAAAAAAGAAAAGAAAGTATTACATGGTACTGATCTGGTACATGTCAGTCACACTTCACAAAGGTAATACTCTTACTTTCTTCCAATCTTTTACTAATAACATATGACCCATCCATGAATATTGTTGTAGTCTCATATGCTTCTAATTATGGTGTTGGAGTTGACACTTGTCATGATTTTCATCATGGCAACCAAAAGGCAATACCTCATGCATCTAGATCGACATCTTCTGAATGCAAATAGAGTCAAATTGAAAAGGAAGCGTTAGTCTTTGCTATTAAGAGGTTCCATAAAATGCTGTAAAGTTGTCATTTTACTCAGATTACAGACCACAAGCCTCTGGTCAGTATTTTTGGATAAAAAAAAAGGGCATTCCAGTCTATACAACAAACCATCTGCAAAGATGGGCTACTAAACTATTGGATTACAACTTTTCTATAAAGTATAACAAAACTGATACAATTGGTCACACTATCTAGGCTGATGACAATAGAAAATAAAGTACCACATCACTGTCATAGCAGCATTATCACTAGAGCCAGAAATCACTTCAGTTTTTGCATCCACCATCAGAGTGTTAACAGTCATTTCTACAATGATCCATGAAGCCACAGCTTCTGATCAAGTGTTACTAAAAGTGATGCGTTTCTATTGTACAAAATGGCCAAAAGTATACATGAACAAAAGAAGTCAACCTTTCTCTCAGAATTGAGCTTCATTGTCATAAGTCAATAGATCTCTTCTTTTTAATGTCCTATCTTTATTAAATAACTGAGTAATGATGAACCAATTTCATTATGATCATCAACGTATTAGAATATAAATGCCATAGCACAAAGCTATGCTTATTGGCCAAACATGGATAAGTGGTTGGAGCAACTGACACATAGATGTTCCAACTGTCAACTAGCAGCAAAATCTCACAGGAAAACTACACTGATTTCCTGGTCTATCCCTGATTCACCCTGATCATGCCATCATGTTGATATCAATGGATCTATTAGTGTTATTTTATTCTCATTGATGCTTACAAGCAAATGGATGAAAACTTTTCAAATGAGCATATATATAAAACTTAAATATATAAAATCTGTGTTTGCAAGAAAAATATTGAATAGTGACGTTTCCTTACCCAGACTAACTGTTAAACAAGAAATCTGAAATGGTTGCAAAATACAAACATGAAAACTAATACTTTTTGATATCACCTAATCCTGATCGACAAACCTCTCCTTAATTTCTATTTATTTTTTAATTGCTTATTTATAAATTCTGGTAAGTGGTACAGAAAGCCACATTCTGTGTGAAGATCCCATAAAATGTCATGTCCAATCTCAATGCCTAAGCCCTGAATCGAATTAACTGCAATGTCGATTTTTAGTGTAATATTAAAAAAAAAAAAAAAGCAAAAAACAGCTTTTATATGATAAAATTATCAATTATTTTGATTTTATCATTTTATTTATACCCCCCTCTCCATCTCTCTCTCTATAAATATATATATATATACATGCACACAGTATTTATCTGTACATATATTATTTCACCTTTACAATTGTATGGATACACCAATATAGAAAACAATCTTCATTTTAATGAGAATAGAAAGAAATAATTTCAATTTGATTTTTTTCTATTTGCAATTTCTGATTGCACTTAGGAGACTTTTTTCCAAACAAAATGACAAGGGTGGGGCAGAGAAAAAAGATTACCCTTCCTCCTTTCTATAAGGATGAGAATTTTCCATAAGAAATGATTTCACCTTTACTACCAATATTTTCTAAGCTTAAAATGCAAAAGACATCTTAACTATCTAACCTATAAGCCATCATATATAGTAGGCTGTTTAAAAGTAAATACTTCTTTCATATTCTAGATATTATACATTATCTACAAAGGCTTTTCTGAGTTGTAGTTGTATCAGTGCTACTGTATGTTTGGTTTGGTTTGTTTTACGGCATATCAACCTCAGTGGGTCATTTCTGTCGACAAAGTTTTGAAATAAATTCATTCTTAATGGATAATCAAATTTTGTTTATAAACACATGTTTTTCTATATAACCCATAGATGGGACCCTAACAGGTACTACCACTCCGGGTCAGAGTGGACAAGGGAGCAATGGTGATGAAGGGGTGCTCCACATTCCCCAAACCTCCAGAACTGAAACCTCACCATCAGAAAGAGTTTAACGTCATTCCCAGGACATGTAGACCCTCAGTCACTGCCTTCTAGCACCTATATGATAAAAAGCGTTGGGGTTTGCCATAAGGGCAATAGGGTTGCGGCAATCATATAGGTGCTAAGGTTTGATGTGACCAGCTGATTGATCGGAGGAGGCCTCTCTGATGCCTGTCTAGCTCAAGAAAATGCCAAAGTGGAGTATTGCAAGTCAGGGACTGCTCATCCACATGGGTTCTATCCTTAAGCATCACGGGAACCCACCCATGGCCAACAGGTAGCCTCATTTGGGGGAGTCTTACCCCTTTGCAGAGGTGCAGTCGGTGCATACTAACGCCCCAGCTGACAGGGTAGGCTACTGTATGGCTGCATCACTTAGACCCTCACAATGTTCATTACATTTTTAAAATTATTTATCTAAAACCATCTGTTTGCATACAATATCAAGAATTCCAATCTAATAAAATGATTTGTACACAGTTGAGTGGTTTCAAGTATTCTTTTCTAATACTAATACTTTATACACAATTATGTGGGTTTAAGTAACTATTCCTATTTAATGATAATAATAATTTGTTTCCACAAAGTTTCTATTTACTAATGATAATCATGGTTTCAAGTATTTCTATCTAACACCAATAATTTGCAAGAAATTACATGGTTTTAACAAACTATTAATCCTTAATAAGCAATCATAGTTTCAAGTAACAAATATTTTGTATACAGTATCAAGTACTCTTATCTAATATGAATCATTTTTAAATAAATCTATTTGATCTAACAGGTTAGAGTGGCCTGGGAATCTATTATTATACTAAAGATGGGTGAATCAACTTTTGATTCCTAAAGGCATGAAAATTATACTAAATTATTCCTTACTTTTAGGATTGCAATTAAGTCAAACACTGACCAATCTCTTACTTACTGCTTATCACTTTCTTCCTCTCAATGTATCTCTTGATTACCTCTTTGTTATATAATATTTAGCTCAGTTAGTAGAGTGTCCGGCTGGGAACCTTAAGGTTCCTGGTTCGATACCAGCTCTCGCCAACTCAGCGTATGAGTAGCACAGGGATCTGTGTGGTTAAGTGAGGAGCTGAAGGTATGTGTGGCGCTCTGCGTCAGATGCTAATAAACAGTCTCCTTTGTCTAGCACTAGTGAAAGGGGGATAGACTCCCTCATTGTCTGGCTGATGCCGACTTTAAGCCACCCCAACGACTTTACTTATATAATGTTAGTATCTCTGAGAGAGAGAGAGAGAGAGAGAGAGAGAGAGAGAGAGAGAGAGAGAGATGGGAATATTTGAAATGTATTTCTATGTTAAATTTCACAACCAGTAACTTAAATTAGGTCAAACATTCCCTTTCTTAGAAATCTTACAAAATAATTTTAATGTTTTATCCAGCTGTATTTATTTAAAAAAGATCTTATTTGCTTTGCTAACTCACTTTCCCCTAATCTGAATTATCTACCCAGAGCTGAATGGGTGACCCAACAGGTCACATTTTGTCTAGTAATAGTAATAAAGGGGTGTCACCACACTCCCCAGAGCTCCAGAACTGTAGCCTCACCACCAGATACCATTTAGTGTCATACTCAGGACACCTCATTAGTGGTGTTGATGGTACTTATCCTTGTACAGAGGATGCAGTTGGCATATTTTAAACCCCTCCACTAACAGCCGCCTTAATAAAACTAGATGGTTGAACAAACATTTGTCATATCATTCTTTTACTCGTGTTCTGATCTTTGTAACAAGAACTAAAAACTAAAATAAAATAAAACAAATCAATAATCATCTTAAAAAACAACAACATTTTCTGCACTTTCTGCTTCTTCAGTTAAGCTCCAGGTTTCTGGTTTCACATCAACAAGGAAAAGGAAAACAAACTTAGAGGGAACATTGGGCTAAATATTTACATTATTATTCTTAACTTATTCAGGGTGGCTTCACAAGAAACCTCCAACCACTTGGGTCTTCAGACTACTACTCTAACTAAGCAAATGCATGACAAAACCATCAGTTTTTTTCTTTCTTTGCTGGGCTGACGGAGTGAGTGAATGGAATCTCAGGATCTTGTATCTGAGAGAGAGAGAGAGAGGAGAGGGAGAAAAAATGGTTTGCATCTTTTTGTCCATTTTTTTTTTCAATAGGGAATACAGAGACACAAGAATCTTAATGGATCTCGTACATAAGTAAAGATTTTAAGCAGAAGGACGTTAAGATGGCGGCAGTGGTAGTGGTGGTGATGAGAGGGTTGTAGAGATGTCAGGTTGTCTTTTGGATTGATATTGAAAACATAATGGAGGGACTAGATTAGCAAATAAGAAACTTGTCAGTGTTAAAAGAATCCAGGAAGACAATGTCTCAATGGTAAAAAGTACTCACCAATGAATGGTTGGTAGGGACAAAAACAGAAGACAAGGGGTAGGAGTAATAGTGATACTAATGTGAAAAACTGCAAGACTATGTCATGACTCCAGTAATAGTCACTTTGGTTTAGTTTGCTTTGTTTTATTTAATGGCATATAAACCCTTTTGGTATTTCTCTGAATTTTTGAGATGAGGCTTGATAATTAGTATTATTTGTATTACTCAGACTATTGTCCTCATCTTCATTGTTATTTGTACAACATTTCAGCAATGTGTCCTCCGGTCTTCTTCAGATTCGAATTCGCAAATCCTTCTTGACATTAGGTTTATACGTTCCCAAAATTTATGCTGGATTGTCCAATTGGACACATAGGCTAGTGGGTAAAGGAGTTGTGTTAAGACAATTCTAAGTGACAGTTATCTCTAGACTGCAGGTCAGGGGCAGCAGTAACATAGAATAATAATTAACTCAGCTTAACACCTGTAGCCCAGCTATGGTTAGCGGAATGAGAACAGGATACCCCTGTGGATTGAATATAATTTAGGTTCAAAGTTATGTGATGGCTTCCGATTATGACAAGAAGGTTCCCAAGTCTGAGAAGGTCCCAGAGTCCAACAAGAAATACCTGAAGAAAGCCGTAGGGCACATCGGCTGAAATGTTGTACAAATAACAATGAAGATGAGGACAATAGTCCAAATAATACTAATTATCAAGCCTCATCTCAAAAATTCAGAGAAATACCAAAAGGGTTTATATGCCATTAAATAAAACAAAGCAAACTAAACCAAAGTGACTATTACTGGAGTCATGACATCTTCATGAAGTTGTACAAATGACAATGAAGATGAGGACAATAGTCCAAATTATACAAATAATACTAAACCCTTTTGGGTTATTTAAAGCTGAAATTTGATTAATTTATAAAGGTTTAATTATAATCATAACTGCTTCAACATTCTATTGCAAACATTTTTTTCAAATACACTTTTTTGTCTATAATAATTATCATTTGTTTGCACAGTTATATGGTATCAAGTATTCTTATTCAATACTAATAATTATTTTCAAAAGGATCTATTACATGGGACTAACAGATACAACCACAGAGTCAGCATGGACTTGAGAGTAAAGGCAATGAAGAGATACTCTATACTGTTATATCAGAGAGAAGATATCTCTTATGATTCACAATTCTTACTCACAAAATACACCTCGCCAGCATAAAACATCAAAACTCAAGTCGGAGGCAACAAGCGGAAGTGAACTCAATGGTACCCTATCACGAAGTGACCAATTCGACGCAGTTCTGCGCATAGGCTCGGATTGAGTTACGCTTGAAAGGAATTCCAAAATAAACAAAAAATAATATTGTAAGGAATCCGGATTTTCAGCCAATGAAAAATCTTCCCGCTAAACACCCCAAAGGCATTCTGGAGCCTACATCGTTAGCATATAAACCCGGGTATTTTGAGAATCGGCAGTTGACGGACGGCCTCGACGCCGAGAACCCACCAGACGAGCAGGATCAAGGAACTGCTACGCACCCACCACCACGCACGCCCTCACCCACCCGGACACTCAGCCTTACTTCAACACCTCACCGTAGCCGGGTGACATCCTTACCCCCTTGACCACTACGGCGCTACCCACTACAACTCACTGAGATATTCCTGACTTATTTCCCGCACCAAGTGACCGTATCCACTTACAACGGTATCCTACCGACACGAACTCAACTCCCTCGGCTGATACCCTTACTTTCCCTGACCATCACTATTCCACTGGGTCATTCCTGACTTGGTCCCTACACCAAGTGACCGTATCAACTCACAAACTTCTACTACCTCACGCCTCGCACCAGGCCAAGAGAGATTCCTGACATATTATCATACGATACCTACACCTCACGATCCCATGGCCATTCCTGACTTACGATCCCTCGGCCACTCCAGGGAACTACTACTATTATCTACGGCGACAACAACAACGTTTTCACACTCGTTCATTTTAATAAACGATTTTTATCCAATTCATCTTGTCCATTATTCTTCTTTGCAAACCATACGCTTTTACGGATATCTTAAGATATAACAATACTCCCCACATATTTAGAATTGGAGCCTCACTACTGGATGTAGTTTAATATCATATCCAGGTCATAAGTTGTTTTTAGTGTATGTGGGGTCTTACTCCTCACCAGGGAAAGGTATGAATCCAACTTTTCTCCCTCCAACTATGGGTAAATAGTAGAAAAGAGTTCATAGGTTGACTTCTGTGAGGTGGCATTGTATTTCAGATGTTATTTCTTTCAAACTGGTAAAAAAAATATTAAAACATGTGTAGTTAAGTGTTCTCTGTAAATCAAGGAAAGTCTTGTTCATCTATAAATCATTGATGGGTTTTGTTTAGCTTCCAAAATATACAAATTCACCCTTTACTGTCCTGGTACCAACTGATACTTTTTGAATCTACCCAAAGTTTTGAAACATTGCCTCTAGCTCCCAAAAGACAAGAGTTTACACAATTGACCTTTTGACCTCTTCCCATTGGTCATATCCAACATAGCCAGGTGCTGGGGTCATTGGTGGTGGTAGTGGACCTCATTACAAATGAGATGTCATGGTTGTATTTTATTTTTATTATGTTTTTCCTTCTAGTACTTGAGACATCTCTACACAAAATGGCAAAACTCTGAAATTAGTTGATTATTTCACATACCTAGGTAGTAATATCTTATCTACAGAAAGCAATGTCAATATATGTATAGGAAAGCATGTACTAATCATTGATCATATAGAAATCTGATCTCTCTGATAAGATGAAGTGACAATTCTTCTGTACTATTAAATAGCTGCACTACTTGGACTTTATTGAAACACTTAGAGAAAAAGTTAAATGGCAACTACACAAGGATGCTGTATACGGTCTTGAACAAATTCTGAAAGCAGCACCCTACTGTATGGCCACTTACCTCCAATCACATAAACCATTGAGGCAAGATCAACAAGACATGCTGGATACTGTTGGAGTTAGTATGAACCTCAAAGTGACGTTCTTCTATGGACACCTACACATGGATACACTAGAATTGGACAACCAGCAGAAACTTACAGCAATTGTAGTAGCTGTGCAGAGGACTTACCAGGAGCAATGACCAATAGGGATGGGTGGTGAGAGAGAGTCATGGGAAGCCGTGCTGTCAGTATGACTTGATGATTGATTCATTTAAGTATTAACATTTTATCATAGTTACTTGGAAGAGTCCACTGTTACAGTAATTTGTCATGCTAATTTGCTCCTCACTTTAAATTACATTTTCTTGTCTCATCATTTTTGTGCAAATTATTTTATGAATTATCATTTCATGCATCTCTGCAAATAAATAAATCATAAAGTCATGTTGATAGCTTGACTCTTTCTTGCCATCCATCTCTATCAGTCATAACTTTTGGCAGGTTCTCTACATGGCAACCAGTGTCTGTAAAGAGCTGATTAATGTAAGTTTTTGCTGGTCGGACAACACTGCTTGCCTTATTTGGATGCTTAGTGAGATAGGAGGCAAGTAGCCATATAGCTGCTGTTTTGTATGTGCTGCTTTCAGAATTTGTTCAAAACAGTATGTAGTGTTAAACATGCTAAATTAAGGGGACAGTTAACAGCCAACACAAACACCAATAAATGTATTCAGGTTGTTTATTTCAACTCCTGTTTGCTCCACTTGTCAACATTTAAAAGTCTGTTGTCAAGAACACACGAAAACGCATGGGCACATGAAAAAGGTTTCTTAAAAGAGAAGAGTTCTATAACATCAACATGTAGCATCCTTGTGTAATTCCTTATCTAGCTTTTTCTCTAAGTGTTTCATCAAAGTGGTGCAGGCATACAGTAGTACTGACATATAGGCATACAGTATACAGTAGTACTGACAATGAAAGTTTGGAAGAATTCCAATTTTATTTTATCAGAGATCAGATTTCTAAATGATCAATAAACATTCAAATAGCAGTCCATGCCTTTTCTGTGTGTATATTGATAATGCTTTTTGTAGATGAGATATTGCTACCAAAGTATATGAACTGGTCTATTAATTTCAGAGGGTTGTCATTTAATGTGGAGACATTTCCATCTTGCTTAAAATACGTGATTTCAATTTTATCTGAGTTCATGTAGAGGCTAATTGGTATTGCTGCCTTCTCTAGGCTATGAAGCAATGATTTGGCTTGTAGAGGAGGTGTATTTGATCATTCATATATATATATATATATATTTCAGTTTCTGACCATCTTGACTATCAGGATTTCTCATCTATACAATCATCAGACCAATATATGTATTGTTCAGTTTCTGGCCCCTCCACAACCAGGATCCCATCTGTAGGTATTATAGGTTACAAACAACAATAACAGGTGGCCTCATTATCTTTCTTTTTTTGCTAGGAGAGCTATCATAGCCCTCAGCAGAGAATAGAATCAGTATTTTCTGCTGCTATTTGGGATGCAAAGGGTTAAGTAAGACCCTCTTACCTAGAAATAAATGAAATAAAAAGGTCACCTAGTGGGTGACCCATAATACCTGAGAATGGGATCCTGGGAGTTGAAGGGGTCAGGATGTGGAATATATATATATACATATATATACATATATATATATATATACACACAGGGGGTGGAAAGTACTTTAGGACAGATTTCAGGTTAAAAACAAAAACTCCTATATAACAAACAATAACTGTATTTGAACAAAAATAACAAACATAAAAGTTAATCAAGAACTGAGTAATCTTATTCAAGGAATCCACCACTAGCACCAATAACTGCCTCTATATGAGATTGAAATCTGTTGCAAGCTCTGATTCACTGATCTTTGTTCATGTCAAACATTACTTTAACTATGGCAGTCTGTAAAGAGACTTTGTGGTTATGGGGATGTTCATTAACATCTTTCTTAATAATACTTCACACATAGTAGTCCAATGGATTGAGATCTGGAGAGTTGAGGTCAAAATGCTGGGAGTGATGTGATCATACAAATTGTCAGCCATCCAATTCTTGTGTTCTTTGAGGCATGTGGGATGGAGTAGAGTCTGGTTGGAAGACATAAGACCTTCCATTGGATACACGGTTGATCCAAGCATTGACAACTTTATCTAAAACCTCAATGTAAGCAGCAGCATTTACTTGATGACCTTGTGGGGAAAAAGTGAGGAGCCATAACATATCCTTCATAACTAAACACCCAAAATGATGACACTTGAAGGAAATTTTGTATGCATCACTCTTGGTACCTCGGAAAGATATGAACATCTGTTATTTCTTGTTAAGTTTTTGGTCTTGATCAAAATCTTTCTCATCTGAGAAAAACCAAATCATACCAGCTTTCGCAGGATTTTTGAGTTTATTTAAAAGTCTTTTCTTTTGTTTTTTCTGAAATTAATCAACCTCATTTCATCACCTACAATTTGTATCCAATGTCTTCATGAATAACATTTCTGATTGTTTTTTCAGACACACAACTTCTTTGTAATTGACCTCCATTGTTGTAAATAGTTCACTTAACTTTGTGAATAAATTCAGATGTTCACATTGCATCAAAGCATATAGAATGCTTTTCTTTTAATGTTTGATACAAGTAAAAGTTGTCATTTTCATTTTATAACTCTTTATGAATCTTGGGTACAAAAGATCTTGCAATTTTAAGAAAATGTGCAATTTTCAAATCTCCATGATCAGTCTTTAATGCCACAATCACAGCATGCCTATTTATTTCATTAGTTAACATTGGGTTTGTTATTATTGAATTCAGAAAAAGAAATGAAGGTTAATCTGATACAGTATTGAACTAAAATGTATGTCCTCAAATACCATCCGCATTCTATATATATATATATATATATATATACATACACACACACACATCTCCAAAACTAATACTTAGCTATCTCCTCCGTCCCAAACTATAGTGATCTATCATAAAGCTATAACTAATTTATATTATATATATATATATATATATATATATATATAAAAATCAATCAAAAAGCAGTATTTACTTTTTCATCTATCCTTTTTGGCAGGGTGATGTTAAAAGTTTGACTTTTATTTCTTTTTTTTTCTTTTGCTAAGACTGACAGGTGTGGGGTTGTGTGTGGGGTGGCTGTTGTTCTTATTTCAAAATTAATCTAAGTCACTAGAAGTCAACACTTTCTGCCCAACCCAACCCCCCTTTATTTCCAGCTCTTGAAAGTCAGAGTGCCAGGAGCTGAAGTGTGTGTGTATGGGGGGGGGGTATTTGGGAAGAGGTACTTTATTTATTTATATATTTTTTTTTATCATCTGGTCTCTACTGACTTGATGGACAGTGACACAGTGGCAGAACATTTTTACCAAAAAGGATTTTGTCTTCAATCTTATCAGGGTCTTTCATTTGTTGCAGAACACTCTGCCTGTCACTACCTATCACACATACATAACACCCCCTCCACCATCTTTAACCAATGCACACAGAGAGTCTTGCCCTCCTCTTCCACCCTGGTTACCCCTGCTTGTACCACTAGGATTTATCATTCTATACAATATTATAATTTTCCCTCTGTTGGCCTTCATCATTTAAAGAAGACGAAAAAACATTTTTATCCCATCACATGCCATCACATAAAGATACAATAAATATCTAAATATATCAAAACCCGACTGAAAATCCATCTACATCAGATAAGTGGTCAAGAGTTGGATATAAGTTGATTATAATGGCACAAAGAGAATTCCTTCATACTGAGGGTAGGTTGGTTTTTCGGCATGTCAACCCTTGTTGGGTTATTTTATACTTAAAAATCGTTGGGGTGGCCTAAAGTCGGTATCAGCAAATCAGCGAGGGTGTCTATCCCCTTCTCACTAGCACTAGACAAAGTAGATTGTTTTAGTGTCTGAGGTGGAGTGCCACACCTACCATCAGCTCCTTATTTTACCGCACAGATCCCAGTGCTACTCATATGCTGAGTTAGCGAGGGCCGGTATCGAACTAGGAACCCTGTGGTTTTTAGCCGAACACTGTACCGACTGAGCTAACCCGGCCCTACTAGTTGATTATAATGACACAAAAAGAATTCCTTTGTTGGTTGGTTTTGTGGCATATCAACCCTTGTTGGTTTATTTTATACTTAAGTCAACACAAAAATAATTGTGAAGACCATAATGATCTTCAGTTCATACTCGGTTGCTGTATCAATGTTTTAAGATCCAATGTATTAATAAAGGTCAATAATCTTAAACAGGTAAATACTTCATATTTAGTTGCAATATCTCTATTTTGAGAGCCAATATATTAAAGTTTACAATCATTTTAAACAGCTAAACACTTTATACTTAGTTATAATATCAATGTTTTGAGAGCCAATGTATTAATGTTGCTCACCATCATTTAAAAAGTGATCACAAGCAGTTCTATTTGTACCATAAATAGGATCCTGACACCACGACCACTACAGATTAGAGATGGCATGAGAGTAATGGTATTCCCAGGCATAGAACACTTGCCATCAATTTGACTGTTGCCAGAGCCTAGAATAAGGCAATAACTCAGAAGAAGGGCAAAACTCGTCACATCCCAAAAGGTGGGGGGGCGGTTCTGAGTATGACACTAAACTGCATCTGATATTGAGGCTCCATTTCTGGAGATCTGGAGAATGTCTTGTCAACCCTTCACTGCCATCACTCCCAGGTACACTCTGACCAGTTAGGGTGCTATGTAAGGTCAAATAGATGTATTTAAAAATTAGTTGTATTAGAAAGGAATACTTGAAACCATGCTACTGGGTGCAAATTATTTGTATTTAGAAGAGTTACCTGAAGATTAGTATAATGATTATAATTGTAAGAAATGGAACCAGAAACCCTAGTGCAAATCCTGGATAAGGCAGTTTGCACTTCACACTAATATACTTGGAAAAGGTATGAATCCATCTGTTCTAACTCCACACTCAGCTGTGGGTAAATCGTTGTGCAGACTGGGTTCTTTAGCCGAGGTTAGACAACCAGTCTAGGAGAAGAAAAAATATGAATTCAAAGCTGCTGTACTCTTAGAAATTTCCAGTTGCTTTTCTTTTTCATACTGGGGATACAGGCAAAGCATATCTTATTACATTTAGTTAAAAGGATAAGATTTTGAACTTAGTTATTTAATCTCTCTTTCAACTGTTTTTTTTTTTTTTGTTATTGTTGTAATTATCTTATCTATTTGCACCCTGTGACCACACATTTACAATGTTATATATCTCTTCTAGGTCTGTTGCTACCTTTCCTTCCTTTCTTTTATTTCATTGAAGCAGATAATAAGTATCTGATATATAGCATTATCACTTCCTTCCTTTCTGACTTCCTATAGTTGCTTTCTTTTTCTCTTTGACATGCAATGAGTTCTTTTTTTTTTTTTCCTTTTCTTTCCTCATCTTCAAAAATGGAAATGGTCCATTATTAATCTGAGGTGATCACAGGGCATAATAGGAACACAAGTGTCCATATGTTATTCTATTAATATTATATTCTAAGTGAATTTATATTTTGAATAACTGATTTATATTAAATTACAATCACCTAGTACCACCAAAGACTCTTTGAAACAAGTATGGTACATTATAAAATTTTCTAATTATGGTACATTATAAAATTTTCTAATTATATATATATATATATATATACATACATACATACACACACACACACACACACACACATATATATATATATATATATATATATATATATACCAACCCCTCTGCATGAGTAGGATGTGACACTAGGTCAATTTCTTAAGTGGAGTTTAACAGGTTTGAATTCAGAGTTTTCCTTCTCCTAGACTGGTTACCTAGGCAAGGTTAAAGAACCCAATCTGTCCTACTATTTACCCATAGCTGGAGGAAGATTAGTTGAATGCATACCTTTTCCAAGTATGTTAGCGCTATGTGAAATGTAAACAGCTTTGTCTAGAATTTGAACTCAGGTTAACGGATCCATTTCCTATAACTCTAACCCTTACACCATGTGCCTCCATACTATATATATATTATATAGATATATATAGTAAATGGTTTTATAATACACAAGTGATGGCTTGTCTATATATATATATATATATATATATAAAAAATGGAACCCTGATGGTCTTAATAGGTTACAGAATAGAAGATGGCTACTGCCATGTATACCCCACTGCTCTAAGAGATACCATAAAAGGTGATACTCAGACAACCTTAATAGCTTATGAGAAACATTCATGCAGCCACACATATAGGAGAAAAACATTCAGTCAGTTCAGTAGTAGTAAAATCTATGAGAGAGTACAAGACCTTCAAATAAGATCCAATGTCTTATAACTTTGGGGGTCTGGGACAATTACAGGCTCCCTTTTAATAGTGGGTGTGTCCTAGCAGATGAAATGACCTTAAAAGACTTAAAATTAGAAAAACTGTTACTGATAGAAAACAGAAAAGGGATTTTATCAAAAGTTAACAAAATCTTTCAAGCTTAGAAAAAGAGTGTGTGTGTGTGTGTGTGTGTGGGGGGGGGGTTATAAGTGAAAAGGGCCAGGTTGAGTCAATGATACAACAGATCTGGGTTGGGGTTATGCCACCCCTATCCTCTATCAGCCCTTTTTCCTGGTAATTGAAGACATAAGCCCAATGCAAAGATTTCAAAGTGGTGGCTAATTTTGGTAGTCTTTGTATTTTGTATTACCAAAATAGTAGTCAATTCATGCTAAAATGTAGCTAAGTATATGTACATATATGTATGCTTATATAGCAATTAAATCTTTAAAAAAAAAAAACATTAAAAAAATTAGATTTTCAATTTTGAAATTAAGAAAATTTTTAGATTAAAAAGCTTTCAAAATTTGATAATATGAAGTATTGTATTTGAACGCATATAAAACAAAGGTCAACAAAGTAGTCTAAAAAAATGTTTTTTTTAAAACTATTTATTTCAGTGTGGCAAGTATTTTGGATTAAAAAAACATCCTATTTAAGGTAATACAAATATGGTTTGCATTGAATCTTATTCTAATATACAGCCATTTTAGGGTAGAGAGTGAGTATAATTTCAAATAATATACAACAGCTCTTATAAACAAAGATGAGATGGTGTCTGGTTGGCTGATATTTACCAAGACAGGTCAAGTACATATGTTGGTAGTCTAGACTAACTTTATATTAAATGTAAATAATGAAGTCTTATATTGTCATTAAATATGGTATTTCTTTATTTCTTATGATTCTCTAATTTACTTTTATTGTTTTTATTTGGGAGAGAGCAGCGCCTTGTGTGATTGTTTGGTTTGGTCTGTTTTGTTTTACGGCATATCAACCTCAGTGGGTCATTTAATGCCGATAAAGTTTTAAAATAAATTCATTCTTAATGGATAATCAAGTTTTGTTTATAAACTCATGTTTTTCTATTTAACTTAGAGATGGAACCCTGACAGGTACTACCACTCCGGGTCAGAGTAGACCAGGGAGCAATGGTGATGAAGGGGTGCTCCACATTCCCCAAACCTCCAGAACTGGAACCTCACCATCAGATAGAGTTTAATGTAATTCCCAGGACATGTAGACCCTCAGCCACCGCCTTCTAGCACCCATATGATAAAAAGGGATTGGGGCTTGCCAAAAGGGCAATAGGGTTGGGGTAAATGGACCTCGGGCTTGACGTGACCAGCCGATTGATCGGAGGAAGCCTCTCCGACCGCCTGTCTAGCCCAAGAAAAGGGCCAAAGTGGAGTTTTGCAAGTCATGGACTGCTCATCCACCTGGGTTCTATCCTTAAGCATCATGGGTCGCCACCCACAGCCAACAAGTGGCCCCATTGGTGGAGTTTTACCCCTCTGCAGAGGTGCAGTCAGTGCATTTTAATGCCCCAGCCAACGGTTGTGCGTGTGTGTGTGCATTCATACACATACATGTCTATAGTCACACATATAGTCATATATGCACTCACCCAATATATAAAGCTGTATAAAAACTGTCCAAAGCGTTTTTGTTTTTTAATATGAAAGCCTGGGTACTTTCCACCAATATTGGGCATTTCCAAGATCGGACATGTTGTGAAGTTATATGAGAAATCCAGAAAATTGTGGTTTTACCAAAGAAATTTCAAATGGGTGTGTTCATCATATGATGTTGAGAGCATGTGTTAACAGCTTACGCAATAAGGCCAGGTTTACTGTTTGAATAACAACTGTTTAGGATCACATGACTGTGACATCGCCTAGGGCAAAGAGTATTTGTACATGTATCAGTAATACATCCTCCCCACTCCCAGATTGAAAAATATTTTCTTTACACACTATATATATATATATATATATATATATATATAAAAAGTAAATAAAGTTGGCGGAATGGCCTATTGTCAGTATCATCCAGACGAGGGAGTGTATCTCCTTTTCCCTTGCACTAAACCAAGGAGATTGTTTTCACATCTGAGTTGGACTGCTACATCTACTATCAGCCTTCCAATTTACTCCACAGATCCAAGCTTTGATGAGGACCGGTATTGAACCCTAAACCTTGTAGGTCCTAGGTAGATGTTCTACCAACTGAGCTAAACCGGCTCTTGATATACATGAACAAAAGACAAATATTTGTAGTTATTTACTTTTTAATTGTTTGCAACTAATTTCAACCTTAGGTCATTGTCAAGAGAAAAGTTTTGTGAAGTTTTTAAAAGAAAATGAACAGGTAATGCAACATATCCATTTATTCAAGAAAAATTATTTTTTGGTATCCAAGTATCTAGAAGTGATTATTGTATAATCTCTTTCATTGTAACCACCTGACATTGAGATCTACATGTGGGAGATACTTGTTAGATTTTTTTTCCAAATTAGCCATAATTGTTTTGGTCAGATATTTAACTTTGACATTTGCATTGATATGCAAATTTAGGGAACCAAACAGTGAAAGACCTACCCAGGTTTCATCGAAAGTACTTCAGGATGATTTATTTCTGTTTTTTCATGGAACAGATGGACTCGCTACTTCTAACACACTTCTCTGCCCGGATTATTGTGGCCTGTCAAACACTTAAAAAATTATTTTAATTTTTTCAAAACTCTCTAAAAACAATTTCTTCAACAAGAAATGTTCTCCTGACGATGACCTAAGGTCGAAAATAGTTGAGAAAAATAAACAACATAAAAGAAATATTCCTGGTTGTCTTATCACTTTTTGTTCATCTTATATATATATATATACAAGGTGTGGCATAAGTAACACCCTTTGTTTAATTTAATTGATTAATTTAATTAAACAAACGGTGTTACTTATGCCGCACCATATATATATATATATATATATATAAAGGTAAAAGAATCCACAATGTATGCTCATGTAAATGCAAACATATAGATTTATACAAAGATTTTTACAAATCCCAAGAGAGCTCAATGTATAATTAATAAATCAATTATATACAGAGCAATATTT
The DNA here is from genome assembly GCA_023376005.1 of Doryteuthis pealeii. Classification (NCBI taxonomy): domain Eukaryota; kingdom Metazoa; phylum Mollusca; class Cephalopoda; order Myopsida; family Loliginidae; genus Doryteuthis; species Doryteuthis pealeii. Next base: position 13,924,396 of record CM042177.1, read on the forward strand.
ATACTTTCAAAGTATAAAGTTACTTTTTGGTATGCAAGTGTTTTGAACTGACCATTATATGATCTCTGCTATCATAGACACCTGGCAGTGAGCCTGTCACTTGGAAGATATTTATTAAGTATGGGGAGGGTGTGTTTAAAATTAGCCATAACTGTTTGGATATTTAATTTCAGAATTTGTTTATTTAGGTGTTTATGTGTCAACCCATTTCTGCCCATCCTATTTCAAAGAGGTGTTTGGAGATGTTTCATTCATTTATCTTTAGGTCTTTCTATTGTTGCTGTGATCTTGTCCAATGCTTTTGGTATTATTTGGACTATTGTCCCCATCTTCATTGTTATTGGTACAACCTTTTTGTCCAATGTGCCCTCTGGCCTTCTTCAATTATTTCTTGTTGAACTCTGTAACCTTCTTGTCGTAATCGTGAGCTATCATGGAACTTTGAACCTAACCCTTTATTCAGTCTACGCGGGGTATCCTTTTCTCATTCCGCTAACCATAGCTGGGGTTGAGGTGTTAAACTGTGTTAATTATTATTCTATGTTATGCTGCTCCTGACCAGGATTGGACTTGAGGTCTAAAGATAACTGTCACTTAGAACTGTCTTAAACCAACTCCTTTATCCACTATGCTATGTGTCCAATTGGACAACCAGTGTGAATTTTGGGAACTTATAAACCTAATATCTTGTTTTACCTATTCACTTAGGTATGATTTTTTAGCTAGACTCATATTGTTTTTGTTTTGTTTTTTTAAGTTGGGTCCCAACTAAATTTCTTAATAAATTATAGGGTTTTTATTTATGAACAACTAAAGCCATCTAACCCCTACCTTTTACCTTCTACAATGTAATTCGTTTCCAAGAAAATATTGAAATGTATTTACATTTAGCTGGAAATGGTGGGGGAAAAAAACCAAAACTCTTGGATGAATGGATTTTTCTGCTTCTTTTTAGATTTTTATGTGTCAGTGACGCATCTTTGCCCATGTTTTGTGCTGAGTCTGAATATGCTGTAACAAGCTAAGCTTGTTGCAGTTGAAATAAATTATTATATGAATCAAATTTAAAGTCTTTTCCTTCATTTATACATCTATATTGCCCTGTTCACACACCTGAAACAATGCACATCGAGCTTTCAAATGGATGAACTGTATCATTACAGAAAAATACCACATGAAATGATTCTCAACCCCAAGAATATATATATAACAAAATCTCAAGATAGTTGTTCAGGAGAATGTGTGTATATATATATATATATATATATATATGTTGAAGGAAAAATAAATAAAGGAAAGAAAATGTTGAATGGATAAAATAGATTTACTAACATGTGTTTCGGCCAGGAGTTTGTTCATGTACACATGTATTCTATTTATTATCATTTTAAATATAAAATAAAATACTAATAATAGAAAATTATAAAATATTTAAACAAACAAAGAATAACAAGCCTTTATCAGAGGAAAATGTTTGATATATTTATAAAAGTGAAAAAAATATTTATATTTATAAAAATATTTATAAAAATGAAAAAAATATATCAAACATTTACTCTGATGAAGGCCGTTATTCTTTGTATGCTTAAATATTTTATGATTTTCTATTATTATTTTATTTTATATTTAAAATAATAAATAGAATACATGTGTACATGAACAAACTCCTGGCCAAAACATGTTAGTAAATTCATATTAAATCAATTTTATCCATTCAACATTTTCTTTCATTCATTTATTTATCCTTTCAACATATCGTCGGCTTCATTTCCATTTTCAACTTACACATACATATATATATATATATATATATATATATAAGATTTGTAAACAATTATCAAGTGCACAGATATAATGAATATAATGTTTGGGATATGAAAAATTCTATTTACCTGTACTTTTTAATTTTTCTTTCTCTGATAAATAATTAATTATCTTCATAGTAAAAAAAAAAAATAAATAAAAATCTGCAATTAGTTAAAAGTCTCCCCCACACATATACCCATTTGAAGGCATATTAATAACTTCTGTGCAAAGACTTACCTAACTTCAAACATCCTGGAGGAAAAAGGATGCCAAAAAGAAGGGAGGTGAGTTTTATAAGGAATCGGACACTCAGTTTTCTACATTCCCAGAAGAATTCAAAGAAAAAGACGACGATGAAGACGTGGGGGTGGGTGAAGGAAATAAGTGTCACTTTGTATTTTCCTTGAGATGGAAGAGCTGTTTTGGTGGTATATCAATGCGGGTAAAGTCAGTGGGAGGTAGGGGGGTAGGGAGTCACATGGAATCTGTTCAAGCCAACATTGTCTTCACATACCATGAAATATCTTAATTTGTGTGTTATGGTATTGCTGACGATGAAGAAAGGCTAAAAGGAAGTATTAATAAAATCTTTTATTAAAACAGAACCCTCCCCCCAAAAAAAACCCTCATGTCTTTAAGCACACATTTCTGGTTTTTCACATTTTTTTCAGTACACATGCCACAAGTACACCATTTCCCTCTCACACCGAGTCCCATGTGTGGAGGGAGAGGATTATGTTAGTATCACCCAATAAATAAATACAACACAAGCAATTTTTTTTAATAAAAAGTTAATTTTCTACTAACATACAAAGATCGGACCATATTACCTTTAGGCACCCCTTTTTGATCTCGATTAAGAAAGGACATGTTTTTCATTTACACCGTAAATATCCGGTTGTTTGTTAGGGGTTAGTTTCATAATTTAAAAAAAAATCATCTGTTAAAACAACCAGATACTTAAGTTTAGTAAGTATATTTTCAAAATAAAAAAATCTTTTAATAAAAAATTGGTAGGAGTGTATTTATGTGTAATGCTGTAAATTGACACTTGTACACAAGATCAGAGTGTAGCATTGTTTAGGATCAAATTGTCACTTCCCAGTTCTCTGTTTAGAATCACTGTTCCATTAGAAGTAATACAATCCTTACATCTTTGGTTTAGAATATTAATTTTTTATCAAAAAAAAAAAATATGTTAGTGGGGTACTTCTATATAAATAATCCCATCAGTCCCTATCAGTGGGGCCAAGAATATGCCAATTGCATCCCATGTAACTTCACCAAAAAGGATGTTCTCGTAATGACACTAACTGCATCCAGTAGTGAGGTTCCAATTCTGGAGCTCTAAAGAAAGTCGAGTTACTCCATTGCTATTACTACCAATATATATATATATATATATATATATATATATATATATATTATATATGTGTGTGTGTGTGTGTTGTATGTGTGTGTAAGTTGAAAAGTGGAAATTCTCTGTATTTTTATCGTTTTAACTTAAAATATCAAACATTTTGCCCTGAAGAAGGCCGTTTTCTTTGTATACTTAAATATTTTATAATTTTCTATTATTATTATTTTATTTCATATATCAATAATAAATAGAATACAATATGTACATGAACAAACTCTCAGTTGAAACACGTTTGGCATTTCATTAAAATACTTTTATCCATTCAACACTTTCTTTCCTTTATTTAGTTATCCTTTCAACATATACCAAATTCATTCTGATCCAGAGTGGTACTATCTGTTAGGATCCATCCATGGGTCCAATAATCTACTCAAAATAAAGAAGTGTTTAAAATGTTTGTGAAGGTACATTTTTGTATCATATATAATTGGAGACCATAATTGTTAAACTGACTTCAGCATAACCAACCAACCAACCAACCATTAATTTAATGAGAATAAAATAAATAACGGATGTATTGATCCAATTTTGTTTGAAACACTGAAAATAAATTCATAGAAAGTCAGAGAATGGAGGTGGGGAAAAGAAAAAGATACTTACTGCGGCTTTTTGTAATAAAGAAGACCTTCAGATATTTTCGTCTGGTTATCTTTTAGTTCAAAAGAGACCAATTCCTGTAACAAATAGGAAAAATAAAAAAGAATTATCATCAAGCTTGTATTTGTTCAGAACAAAACAGATTGTCTCTCTGCTGAAAAATTAAAAAGGTTTCTAAGAAAGTCACATAAAAGGCTTTCAGAACACGTTTACAAATTTATACCTGTGATTATTTAAAACCTCTTTTGTCACTATTTGAAATTACTGGAGATAAATGAGTGTGCTAACCATTGTTCCATGGCAAGTCAACTATCATCCATCTTCTCTCTCTCTCCTCTATGGCTCAAGTAGATCTGTTAGAAAATGATTAGTTTAGTATTAGATAAGAATACTTGAAACCATTTAACTGTATGCAAATTATCTAAATTAAGAGTAATTACCTGAAACAACAATTGTTTACAAAGGATTATTAAGGGCTGGCTTAGCTCAGTCAGTAGAGTGTCAGCCAAGGAACCATAAGGTTCCAGGTTTGATACCAGCTCTTGCCAACTCAATGTATGAGTAGCACAGGGATCTGTGTGGTAAAGTGAGGAACTAATGGTAGGTGTGGCACCCCACCTCAGATGCAAAAACCAATCTCCTTGGACTTGTGCTAGTCAAAAGGGATAGACTCCCTCGCTGTCTAGCTGATACCAACTTTAGGCCAGCCTGATGACTTTTTATTATTTGTTACTTGAAACCATAGAATATGCCAACTGCACCCCCCCCCAAAAAAAACAAACTTTGGGTATGATGCTAAACTGTATCCAGTTCTGGAGCTCTGGGGAATATGGGAGTTAACACTTCTTGCCATTACTCTCAAGTCCATTTTGAGCTGGAGTGGTAGTATCTGTTAGTCCCATATATGGGTCAAATAGATCTATTTGAAAATTATTTGTATTAGATAGGAATACTTGAAACCTTATAACTGTGTTAACATTATTTGTATTGAGAATAATTAGTTGAAGCTATAATCTATTGTTACAAATTTTAAGTTACTTGAAACCATAGACTTGCATTCAGGAAAAAAGAAAAAAAAAGATTAAACCAAACCAAACCAAACCAAACCGACAATTAAATTTAGTATAGTCTGATACAAGGCCACAGGTATGGTGCACAAGGTTGCAGAGTTGAAAGTTATATATATTTACCAACCCTTCCGCATGAGCAGGATGTGACAAAAGTTAAATTTCTTAAGCAGAGTTTAAAAGGTTTGAATTCAGAGTTTTCCTTCTCCTAGACTGGTTACCTAGCCAAAATTGATGAGCCCAGTCTGCCATATTTAGCCACAGTTGGAGGGAGAGTGGTTGGATGCATACCATTCCCAAGAGTATTAGCGAAATGGGAAATACAATCAGCCTCGTCCAGGATTTGAACTCAGGTCCATTTCCTGAGACTCTAACCATTACATCATGCACTTCCAAGAGCTGGAAGTTATAAAGTCCGACTTCAACTCCTATAATTCCAACTCTGACTCCTTAGCAAATTAAGTTATACTATCAATAAATGCAAAGTAGCTAACTAAAATATTCTATTAAAAATATATTATTTCATCATTTTCACTTGAGACATGCTCTACACCATTATGTAAGACTGGCTCTAGTTCTTACCATGTTAAGGGTGCATCATGTCTTACAAAATTAATTTGTAAAAATATGTATTTTTGATAAATTCATATATCTGTAAATCTGTAAAAATATGTTAGATGTTTAATACAAAAATAAAAGAATTGTAATAAAATCTTAGTACACAATAAAATTATACTTAGTAGGGTATATGGAAGGTATATAGTCTGACTGTGACTTTTAGTATTGCTGGGATTCTGACTGCACAACCCTGGTGATGCATCCACTAAGGATAAAACTCACAAATAACATTGCCAACTATACAATAAGGTAGCTCTCTTCAATACTCTCTCTCTCTCTCTCACCTATTTACAAAGAGTGGCTAAACTTCTCTCTCTCTCTCTCTCTCTCTCTCTCTTTTACAAAGAGTGGCTAAACTCTCTCTCTCTCTCTCACCTATTCACAAAGATTGGCTAAACTTTCTCTCTCTCTCTCACCTATAAAAAGATTGGCTAAACTTTCTCTCTCTCTCTCACCTATTTACAAAGAGTGGCTCTCTCTCTCTCTCTCTCTCTCACCTATGCAAAAAGATTGGCTAAACTCACTTCAGTAAGGAATTACTGAACAGTAACATGGTGGCCTAAAGTTGGTATCAGCCAATCAGCGAGGGAGTCTATCCCCTTTTCATTAGCACTAGACCAAGGAGATTGTTTTTGCGCCTGAGGTGGAGCGCCACACCTACCATCAGCTCCTTACTTTACTGCACAGGTCCCTGTGCTACTCATACGCTGAGTTGGCGAGGGCCGGTATCAAACTAAGGACCTTGCAGTTTCTAGCTGAAACACTCTACCAATTGAGCTAACCAACTAGTGAGCCTGTTCAATACTCAGATTGAAGGTAACTTCATAACAGAATGTACTGTAAGCAATCTGAGGAATGTGGGCCAGACAACACTCAGCTTAGTAAATGACAGCAATTCTTCATCATTGTTTGGTACAAGGCCATGGGTGATTGCAATTCACATAGCGCTATGTATAAATCCAACTATTCTCTCTCTAGCTATGAGTACATAGTAGGGCAAACTGGGCTCTTTAATCTTGGTATATCAACCAATCTAGAAGGAAAATTCTGAATTCAAACTTGTTAAACACTGCTTATAAATTGACCATGTGTCGCATCCTGCTCATCTGGAGGGGACTGATAAATACATACAAGGTCATGGGTGTGGGGTATCACTAAATATCAAACTTACTTTTGATGTGCTGTTTCTAATTTGCCCATAACTGAAATATTTGACAGATGCGATAAAGATAGAAATTGAATTTCAAAAAAATGAAAGGGGCGGTAAAGGAACCCCACCCCCCACAAAAAAACTCCCGGCGACTTTAGAAAACAATCAATTGTAAAAAGTCAGAAAGAAAAGTAGTTGTTCATTGGGGAGGGATTCTATTTATCAGGTCATTGAGATAAATACACTGACTGAGTCATGCTAAGTTGATTTGCCTATAACTTGCTTTTTAAATATTTGTTTTCTACAATCTAAAAAGACTCATATATATATATATATATACACACACACACATACAAACATAACATAAAACACGCTAATAAAAATAGATGTTTGAGTGCACACATGTCATATATGAGTATGAAGATATCTACATATGTGTTTAGCCTTACATTTGAATATATATATATATATATATATATATATATACACATACACACACACATAACAAATACAACAAGATAGATAAATAAATAATTTCATATATATATATACAAAAAGTTAGGGAAGTGAAGACAAATTCAGTGGTGCTTGGTAACTGTCATATATATATATATATATATATATATATATATATATATATATATAAAATAAACAAATCAGGTTTAAAATTTTCTATCGGACCTCTGTAATTAATAACATTTTTTTTCAACTTTTAAATTTATTTACTCTACAGTGATCTATGAAAGTAAAATCAACCTGGAATGCAGGGGAGGAAAAAAAAAAAAAAAAAAGAAAAAGAAAAAGAAAAAAAAGAAGAAACAAAATTCAATTGTGAAGATTAAAAGGGAAAAAAAATTAATGAATTGGAAATATTCGTCAGAAGATCTTGTATGTTTCATTTTTCAAGAAACACTCCATGATATCCATGCAGAAAAATGGTGAAGAATTCTAAAGGAGTGGCTGTTTAAACTGAACAGAATAGACACACACACACACACGTTTGTGTGTGTGTGTATATATATATATATACACACACACAGACACACACACATATAAGAGGATGTTTATTTGCTCACTATACATTGGATGAGTGGGTGGCATCTTGTAGGAAATGGACTTGAGAAATTGAATTTTCACAAGGATGAGGCTGTTTACATTTCAGTTTGTGCTAACGCTTTGGGAAAGGCATGAATCTATCACTTAATGCCTAAGCTATACGTAAAATAGTTTTGGTTGATTGGGCACTTTAGCCTTAGTAGTGCAACCAGTCTAGAAGAAGGAAAAAAAAAAAAACTAAATTCAAAACCAGGTACACAAGGTTAGAAACTTCACCTAGACGAATAAACTCCTACATTAAATCCCATTCCTTTATTTTAGGAGGAGTCGCAACTTTTGAAACACTGATGCTTTCTACCTACCTATTTGATGGCTTCATATCTATCATTATTGACTTAGTATAATTCAGATTTAGCACAAAATCATGGACATGGGACATCTAGTAAGAACTGAATACTCAGATGTAACGGAGATGTGACACTAGCTTGCAACATAAAACTATAATAAATTGCGTATATATATATATATATATATTGATCTATCTGATGATTGTAAAATATATACACAATGTATGTATTTATCAGTTAAAATACCACTCCTTAATGGCAGCTGTTGACGACAGAGAGTAGTTTTTTGGGAATTAGAAGTTCAAATTTTGGGGATTGTCTTACTTCAACATAGTCAACACCTGCACAAAATTTAAGAAAAATTGAAGGGTACCCAAATACAAAGTAAAGCTGGCGGAGTGGTTTATTATGGGGATTTGCTAGACAGTGAGGAAGTCTATCCCCTTTTCACTAGTGCTAGACCAGGGAGATTCCTTTTGTGGCAGAGGTGGAGCACCACACCTATCATCAGCTTTTCACTTTATCACACAGATCCAAACTCTGCTACTCTTGTTCTTTGGCAATGGTTGGTATCAAACCCCAAACCTTGTGGTTCCCAGGTGAATGCTCTACCAACTGAGTTAAACCAAAAATGAATGCACACAGATACATGCTTATATAGCCATACCTTTAATACTAAAAACACTATTAATAATAGTATGTTTAATTTATTCCTAAATTTTATCTGTACTCTTCAAGGTCTTATTATAATGGATTTCTAAGTAATTCATTCTAAACAAAAACAGAAGAAGAATAAAAGAAAAAAACTTATTCTTTGTAATTGATACAACTAAGTAAAAATAATTTGTAACAAACATGAAAAAAAGAAAGTTTAAAATAGTCCCCCCCACCTTCATAAAAACAAAAAATAAAAACCAAACATTGTAATCTGAAAAATCTTTATTTTCAGGAAAAATAATCCTGCAGTATAGTTTACATTATTCTTTTAATATTTTCTTTCTTTTTCTGTTTTTGTCTCCAAGAATCTCTCTGTTGTCAACTACCTACACAATGATTTTACAAGACTACAATAAATGAAAGAACATGAAGAAGACCTACACACAAAACAGAACAATTGAAAGAATTGTTGTAGATAGAAATCCAAGAAAAAGGGAACATAACAGAAAAATTGAATTGACATGTTTTGCTATAAGGATCCCTTTACTTCAGAAATGAGATTCTAGTTGAAATTATGTAGAAATGTGATAAAGAAGAGAGAAGCTATCTATACTCATCACCCACCCCACCCGACAGTGCTGGTATGCAACACAAGGTCAAAGGGCTGGCTTAGCTCAGTCGGTAGAGGTTCCGCTAGAAACCACAAGTAGTTCAATACCGGCCCTCACCAACTTAGCATATGAGTAGCACAGGGATCTGTGCGGTAAAGTAAGGAGCTGATGGTAAGTGTGGCGTTCCACATCAGATGCAAAAACAATCTCCTTGGTCCAGCACTAGTGAAAAGGGGATAGACTCACTCGGTGATTGGTTGATACTGACTTTAGGCCAGCCTGATGACGTTACTACTTATACTGAAAGAAGCAAGCCTCCCAGGGGATGGTGCTAGAAATTGTCTAGTTCTGTTGGTATTCCCTCCCACCACAGGCACATGGAAAGTAAACCCAGCTCTTATCCTTTTAGATATGGGGGCAGAAACTGTGGGGGCCCCCTGAAAATAAGCTGATTCTTTTATTTAATGTGTTTCCTGACACAAAAGCCATGGGGAAGAGAAGCAAGCAGGGGCTTTTTTTCAAATTATACATCCTGTATTGGTTAAGTTTAGGACCTTATTCATATAAATTGTTTTATTTAATTTTTTTTTTTACTTGTTAATATCTTTTAGTATCCTATATTCCTTGATACAGGATATTTAGAAAAAGAAAAAACAAAAAAACAACATTATTCTACTTTTTATATAAAAGTTAATGAATGTAACTTAGATGCTTAGTGCATAGGGGTTAAAATGTAGATCCTTTTTTGGAGGGGAGGGGGTCAATTTGTTATCAAAACATTTTGGGTTTAGAATTTCTAGATGCATTTATCCATCTATCTTCATGGATCTCTAATATTGCTAGATCTTCCCTATTATACACCTAAAGTTTGGTTTTTCGTTTCTTTGTTTAATGGCACAGCAAGCTTTGTGGGTTATTAAATGCCAAAGTCATCTTTGTAGAAGAACAGTAAGTAGTACTATTTAACTTATAGCTGGGTATTAGTCTGAAAGTGAAGATAATAGCGGGATTGGAGTTTGAACTCACTCACTACAATGTTGCAGTCCAACACGTTAGCCATTACACTTTGGATGGACTCTCTTAGTCATTTTTAGTTCAATACACATACACACATACATTCTTTTTTTTTCTTTTGGAAGTCCATCGCAGACAATGATGATATCACTCTATATCTTCAGTTGTAGACTCTCAGGTGGCTCGTTAGTCCAATTCTGGACTTGCAGATGCAGTCACACACAATGCAAGGGAAATTCCCATCTACATTTGGTTGTTTATGACGATGAAGACGTCTCCGCTCTGCAGTCCTGTTTATCTCGATATCATCGCAATATTAGAGATATAACTTAATGAATATATACACACACACTTAAAAGCCAACAAATTGCTGTGGAAGAAAACTGAACTGGTACCTAATTGCAGGCACCTGAATAAATTTCTTTTGTATCATTTACCACTTGATTATACTCAAGTTGTAGTACAATCATTCAATATTATATGGAAAGTTATTAAATTATATATTATTTATTTGTTATTTAGAACATAAAATATATAATCTCTATTTCTATTAATACTGAGCACTTTGATTTAAAGATAAACCTTCTTTTTTAGTATCAATATCCATCCATCCATATATATATATATATACTAGCAAAAGTACCCGGTCCATGACCGAACTAGATGTTCCTAATTTTTTTTAGTATATTATATATATATATATATATATATATATATATGTATGTGTGTGTGTGTGTGTGTGTGTGTATATATATATATATATGATTTCTTATTATATCCTGCTTTTTTGATAAACTGACATGAAGAGGTTGCCATAAAGAGATAGATATGAACAAACTGAAATAGAAGGATAGATAGATAGATACAAACAGATAGATATATAGATGTTACATAAAGAGGATTTCTCCTGGCATTTATAATTCATTAAAAAGAAAAGAGAAGTGAAAGTGTCCAGACGACTTTTGCTATTGAAAAATGCAATGCTAATTAGTATAAAGCAAAATTACCAAATTCTTCACTCTTTTCTCTTCTACCTGATTTGCAAAACATTCTTTTCTGATTACATAATTCTATAACAATAAAACCTTTTTATTGTTAATGGAGAGTTATCTCGTTCTTGGAGGTACCAAGCACATTTCCAATAAACTCTGACTTGTCACAAAGACGCTCTAACTCTAAGTTGCATCTATGCCTGTTCTGTAGATCAAAAGAAAACCTAACATAGGTGCAGAAAGTATTGACAAAGCAACTAGTTGGAAAAATACATGTGGTCAACCAAGTGATAGCACCACATAGATACACATCCAGTGATATTGGTAGATTTTTAATTTACTGTATCCTCTGGATGCACAGAGTTGATTTGAAGAAATCCTGGGAAATTTAAAGTTTCTTAATAAATTATAGTTTTTTTTATTTTTTTTTTTTATCTAGGAACAACTAAAGCCATCTAATTCCTACCTTGTATCCATACAGTGTAATTCGTTTCCAAGAAAATATTAAAATGTATTTACAGTTATTTGGAAATGGTAGGGGAAGAAAAAAAATACTGGGACGCATGGATACGATTTTTCTGTGTCCTTTGAGATTTTTATGCATCAGAGATGCAAGACGCATACCTATCAGCATCTCTGCACATGAACAGATAGGTATAGATGAAGAGGTTCAAATATATAGACATGAAGAGGCAGAGACAGATTGATATGAACAGACATAGATAAACATGAATAAACAGTTATTAATGCATATATTGAAAGATAAATGAGAAAAGGTTTTAAAGGATATCAAATAGAAATTCAATGGTGAATAATTATCACATAGATTGCACATTAGACACTGAAAATTTTAGATAAATACGTTTCAGGCTATTGAAACTAATACCCCACCCAGACAGTCATCTGAGCACTTTAATTCTTCTAAATAGGCATATTTACAACAGGATTATGTATGTCTATGCATTTGTATCCAAGAACTATGTAAGTTGTATGCGTATGCATTTAAAAACTATGTATGTTGTATGCATGTGAATTCAAGAACTATTTGTATGTGTGGGCATGCAAGAACTATATGTATGTGTAGGCGTGTGCATTCAAGAACTATGTGTATGTTATATGTCTGTGCATTCAAGAACTATGCATGTTATATGTGTGTGGAGGCGTGCGGTTTAATGGTTAGAGTCGTAGAAATGGACTCGTCGACCCGAGTTCAATTCCTGGATGAAGCTATTTGCATTTCACATGACGCTTTTACCCTTGGGAAAGGTATGAATCCAATTCTCCCTCAAGCTATGGGTAAATAGCAGGGCAGACTGGGCTCTTAACCATGGCTAGGTAACCAGTATAGGAAAACTCTGAATTCAAACCTGTTAAACTCTGCTTAAGAAATTAACCTTGTGTCACATCCTGCTTGTACGGAGGGGTTGGTAAATATTTATATGCATGTGCATTCAACAACTGCTTGTATGTTGTATGCATGTGCATTAAGAAACTATTTATATATTGTATACTGGTAAGCACCCTTCTGGTTGGTAATATTACTTTTCCCATCCAGAAGTTTATTTACTTTCAAGTTGTTATATTTCCATCTCTTTGAGAGCGACAGTTAATCACCCCCCCCCTTCCCACCTTCGCCAAATATCAAACATCTCTGATTCTTTCCTTAATAAATTAAATCATTAATCTATTTTTCTAAAGCACAAACCTGTAAAAGAAAAGAAAGAAAAAAAAGAAAGAGATAAAATCAAAAACTGATTAGCCAATTAAAATTTCTCATTACATGATTAAATCATTAATGCTTATAACATGTCCAACACTACCACACCCACCCAGCCACCACCACCACCACCATCATTTTCTTTCTTCTTTTTCAAAAGACCATACCCACAAATCTATTTAAAATATATCGTTAAGAGAAATTAGCCTAGAAATGTACAAAACATAAACTTGTCTTTTTCATACTTGAGCTACAGAACTCAATTTGCCCTACTATTTTATAGATAAAGAATGCATTTTGTAAGTGATATACAAACAGCATCAGCCACAACTTGAACTCGGCATGCCAATTCCATTTTGCATGCCAATAACTGTTACAACACACATTCACACACAGATATAGCGTTCTGTTCTGTTCTTCGAAATCCGTCGCAGACAACGATGACATCACTTCATGTCTTCATTTGTTGAAAGTTGAAGGTGGTATGAGGTGAAACTTGTGTGTGAGATATTTTAAGTGGAAAGAGGCTGCACAGACCCCAGTCCACTATCTTGGCAGTCCCGCAGTTAGTCCAGTTTATTTCGACCGTTTATTCATTAGAGCTGTATATCTAACTTTATCTTCAATCTGTTTACTTTGACTGTCAGTGTGCGGAAACATCGACCCTTAGTAGGATTGGGACTTACTTACTACTCACATAAATTCCCAACACAACCTGGCGCTTGGGTGCAAGTGCTGGGACTTCCGAAGGAGGCTTGCCTCTCATGAAGTGATTCAATACAACCTGAGGCAGCACCCTGCAACAGCTCGGCAGCCCAGTCGTCTTGGACACAAATAGTATTATTCATAAACATGTATACCCCCTAACAATTTTTTTTATAAAAATGTACTTAGATGGAAAGTAGAAAAAACAAAGACCATTCCAGACAGAATTGAAAAAAAAAACCCCAAAAAACATAGTGAAATGCGATAGATAATCACTCATAAACAAGTACACACCAACCAATTATTATATCTTTATTATAATGGAGATAGTGTGTTTGTCTGTCTGTAACCAAAACTATATTACTACTCAAGTCACAATTCCATTTTTACATCACATTCACAATGATTCTATTTTTTATTTAAACCTCCAATCATTAATAAAATTGTTTTACATTATTAATAACATTGGCCTTATCTACATCTTATTATAATGGAGATTGTGTGTTTTTCTGTCTGTAACCGAAACTATATTACTACTCAAGTCACAATTCCCTTAGTTATTTACGTCACATTCTCCATGATTCTATTCTATTTAAATCTCAATTAATAATAAAACTGTTTGACTTTATTAATACTGTTGGCCTTACCTAAATACTAATACATGCAATTGTATTTATATATACAACAAATACCAGTTTTCAGTGTAATGTAAAGCTAATTTGCATATTGATATTAAAAAAACTGATTTTAATAAAATGTGCTTGGTATTATTGATTTCTAATTGGTTGGTTTTATCTTAATGAATATGAGTAAAAATCTCTTCAATAAACTAAAGAAATTCATTAACAGAAGAAGTAACTGTAATTTTATTCTTATTTCCTATTTTAACTAAATAGTTAAATTAAGAAAATTTAGCATTGAAAAACGGAAGTGATGAAAGAGTAAGTTTCAGTTGTTCTATTTTCCGATTATACCCCCTCCGTTTCAAATATTTTTATCTGAATTCTTAATTAGTTTCATTAGTCTTTCTGATTTAATATAATATTTTATTACATTTAAACTTAAATACTTGCACCCGGAGGGTGCATATATTTGCTAGTACTAATAACCTGCAATTTTATTTATATATACAACAAAATAGAAGTTTAATTTGCATATTGATATTAAAAATTTGATTTTAATAAATATGTGCTTGGTATTATTGATTTCTAATTGTTTTGTTAATGAATATGAGCAAAAATCTTGTGGATAAATCTGGAAAGAAATCCATTAAAAAGAAAAAATAACTTTCATTTTATTCTTTACTTCCTATTTTAACTTAATAATTAAATTAGGAAAACTTAGCAATTAAAGACAGGAGTGATGGAAGAGTAAGTTTCAGTTGTTCTATCTTTTGTTTATAACCCCTTCTGTTTCAAATTTTTTTTTAACTGCATTTTCAATTCGTTTCATTGGCCTTTCTAATTTAATACACTATTTTATCACATTAAAACTTAATTACTTGCAACTAGAGGGTGCATATATTTGCTAGTAAAAGATAATTTTCTTCTGAACCAAAGATACCAAAATTTTATTATTTCTCAAGGAACCACATACATAAAAACAGATATCATTAGATATTATTTACTACAAACTCTACAACCAAAACTATAAATATGTCATTATGAGATAGCAGGGATTCACATGACTCTCTCTCGCCATCCACTCCTATTGGTCATCACACCTTGGCAAGTTTTCTGCACAGCATCCAAAATCTGCACAGAGCAGATTGATGTAGGTTTTTATTGGTTGGCCTACACTAGTATGTCCATGTGTAGGTGTCGACAGGAGAATGTCACTTATGAGTTCATCCTTGCTTCTCCAGTAGTAGCATTCCAAAAATAAATACACTCCTTATCCAGTTTATTTTTGGTTACAAGAGGTGTTGCAATTCTATTTTGGTAGCAGAATTTCAAAATAAATAATACCTAATAATATCTGTTTTGATTATATAATGTTCAACAAGAAATTTATAAATAGTGAAATCTTTGGTTTAGAAGGATATTAACTTTTTTATATGAAATTGTTATTTATGGTTGATACTTTAAACATTCTAAAATGTGTTTTGGCTTGGTTTGGCTTATTTAACAGTATATCAACCCTTTATAGGTTATTTATGCCAAAACTAACCATTTGGAAATGTTTTTATTATAATAACTATTTATATTTTTAACTCTTTTTTTAAAATCACAACTTTTTAAAAATATTTGTCAATAGTCTACACAGTTAAATGGTATTAAGTATTTCTATCTAATACAGATAATTTATACACAAGGGGCGGGTTTGCTCAGTCGGTAGAGCGTTCGGCTAGAAACCACAAGGTTCCTAGTTCGATACCGGTCCTCGCCAAATCAGCATATGAGTAACACAGGTATCTGTGCGGTAAAGCAAGGAGCTGATGGTAGGTGTGGCACTCCACCTCAGACAAAAAAACAATCTCCTTGGTCCAGTGCTAGTGAAAAGGGATAGGCTGATAATGACTTTATTACTTATACTGAAAGAAGCAAGCCTCCCAGGGGATGGTTTTAAAAATTGTCTAGTCCTGTTGGTATTCCTCTCCAGGGGCACCACAGGCACATGGAAAGTAAACTCAGCCCTTATCCTTTTAGATAACGGGGCAGAAATTCAGATGCAAAAATAATCTCCTTAGTCTAGCGCTAGTGAAAAGGAGATAGACTCCCTTGCTGATTGGCTGATACCGACTTTAGGCCACCTCGACGGCTTTACTTACTTTCCTTTTTATAGGTTTACTTAATGCCAAAAACAACCATTTGGAAATGTTGATTATAATCATAACTATCTATAGTTTCAACTCGTTTGCAATCATTTTTTTTAAATCACACTTTTTTTTTTATTTGTCAATAGTTTACACAGTTAAATAGTATTCCTATCTTAATACAAATAATTTCACACATTATATTGGTTTCAAGGATTCCTATCCAATACTAATAAATTTTCAATATAGCCATTTGACTTATAGATGGGACCCAACAGGTACTACTATTCAAGTAAGTTAGGATCTGTAATGGCAATGAAGGATGGAACTGATCCTCAACCCCTAAATGCATTTTAGTGTCATACCAAAGACCAAAATCTGTTTTCCACTAGAAAAATAATTATATTTTTTGTTTTAGAAGAATATTAACTTTTTATTAAAAAAAATTGGTAGGTAATACTTATTTATGGGCAAATACATATTTTATCGATAGATTTTTATCTTTAAAATGTTTCAATAATTCCAGTTAAGAACTAAAGTTTTGTTACTAAAATTGGTATAAAATTGTGGGACACTCTGTAACAAAAGTTGAATGAGTAAAAAATAATGGAAAATATATATTTTTTTAAATGGTAGATTTCATTTTAAAAATGTTTACTTTTAGAGGTTAACCACCTTAAATAATACAAATTTCAAACTTGGAACTTAGTTTTTTGGTTGTTCAGAAAGTCCATGATTTTCTAGAAAAAAATATTGTCTGCAAGTAGAATACATTGAATATTTAACATAACTATGTGTGTATATATATATATATATATATATATATGATATAACACACAACACACAACACAATAGTTATGTTAATATTCAATATTCATGTATTCTACTTGCAGACAATATTTTTTTCTAGAAATCATGGACCTTCTGAACAACCCAAAATAAATTCCAAGTTTGAAATTTGTATCATTTATGGCTACCCCACCCCTCCATATATATATATATATATATATATATATATATATATATATATATTATATGACAAGAAAAAAAGAAGAAAAAAAAAAAAAAAGCTTCAGCAGACACACTTGCATTAGAAACCATATTCCCAATGCTACAACATCTTTTCCAATCTAACATAAGTATTATTTGAATCCCTTGACTATAGAGCATTAAGATTTTTATTTTATATAAGGACAAGTTACCATGAACACTGAAGGGGGTTAACTGAAGCCAATTTTTTCTAATAGTCGTTGCATAATACCATATACAGATGCTGCAAAAGACAAATAAAACAGCTGCACAGCCAACAAAAGCCTTCATTGGATGATGATTCTGGAGTCAGGCATCATTTTGGCACACAAGCATTATTAATGCTAACCCAGAGTGTGCAAGCAGTATTCTTACAATACACCAAACTTTGTTGGTCACACAGGTGAAATGCCAGTAGTCTAGATTCAAAAGTGCAGTAAGAGTAACCTGAAGTCAAACCTTTTTTTTTTTTTCTTAGACCTCGCATTGGAAAAAATAAGGTCTAAAAAAGTTTGTCTTCTAGTTACCCTTGCCTCACTTTTAACCTGGACAACAGATGCAGCCATACGTATAATTCATTTGGTGCATTCACCACTTTCCTGAAATGAAGCATTAATTCAATTTGTAAGATTTAATTAACTCACTAGGGAAATGCCAATAAACTGGACAAAAATAGATCTTTTGAGAAATATATACTATATATATGTATAAAAGATGCTGATAGGTAGTGTCTTGCGCCCTGATGCACAAAATCTAAAAGGATGTAGAAAATCGTATCCATTGCATAAAAGTTTTCAGTTTTTTCTTCTCAAGCTAACTGTAAAATTTTCAATAGTTTCTTAGATAACGAACAACAGGACAGTTTACAAGGTAAGAGATGCTTTTAGTTGGGACCAATAAAATTTTCCCGGGGAATTCATTCAAAGCAAAAATATGTTGTGTTCCAGGANTACTATATATCTACTACCATGTGTGTGTGTGGTATGATATATATATATATATATACCACACACACACACACACAACAAGGATACAGTGTCAAATGCTACTGGCATTCAACTATAATAAAAATAAAAAAAGAACAACAGGAAATGGCCTTACTCGAGCACAAGTTGACAGCCAACATATATGTATGTGTGTGATATATATATATATATATATATATATATATATATATATATATACAAAGCTGCTTGACATAAGTTATCATCTGCAGAAATGGATATAACAAACTGACTAACCAACGTCAATTCCGTACTAATTCCTTTGGGAAATGTATAAATCTCTCCTCCCACCAGATATGGGTAAATAGTAGGGCAGACAGGGCTTCTTAATCTTAGAAAAGCAACCCATCTAGCAGAAGGAAAAAACTGAATTCAAAACCAGGGAAATACAGGCCTAGTAATTCAACCCTAATGAATTTGCTTTTAAGTTTTTATTGTTAAAAATAGGAAATTACCCAAGATAGACCAAATTTTATTTCAGTCAACATAGCAGCAGGAGATATGTAGAGTAAAATGTGTATTATATATAATAATTTATAATTATGAATTTATAACTGTAGAAAACAAGGAGCAACCCATCTACCATCTTCATCCCACTAGGTCAGTGGTTTGGAAATTACAATCCTTTGATCCCTAATAGCTCTGTTAGTAGGGCTTAGAATATGTTAGTTGTATACTCAATAAGACCCTCCCTCCCCCCCCCAAAAAAGGATGACCTAGATATGACACTAAACTGCATGTGATGGTGAGACTCCAGTTCTGGAGATCTGAGGAGTGTAAAGTTAATTGCTATTATTCCCAGGTACACTCTGACCTGGAGTGGTAGTACCTGTTAGGGTCCCATCTATGAGTCAAATAGATCAGTTTGTAAATTATTAGTATTAGTACTTAAAACCCCATAACAATATAAATTATTTGTATTAAGAATAGTTACTTAAAGCTATAATTATTTACTAAGGATTATTATTAGTTACTTGAAACTATATAATTGTTTGCAAATAAATGATTATTACTAAGTAGGAATAATTACTTGAAACCATAAAAGTGTGTATAAATTATTAGTATTAATACTTAAAACCCCATAACAATATAAATTATTTGTATTAAGAATAGTTACTTGAAACTATATAATTGTTTGCAAATAAATGATTATTACTAAGTAGGAATAATTACTTGAAACCATAAAAGTGTGTATAAATTATTAGTATTAGATAGGAATACATGAAACCATAAAGTTGTGTGCAAATTATTTGTATTAGATAGGAATACTTGAAGAGGCATATTAGCTCAGTCAGTAGAGAGTTTGACTAGAAACCACAAGGTTCCTAGTTCAATATCAGCCCTCGCTAACTCAGCGTATGAGTAGCACAGGGATCTGAGTGGTAAAGTAAGGAGCTGACGGTAGGTCCGGTGCTCCACCTCAGATGCAAAAACAATCTCCCTGGTCTACTGCTAGTGAAAAGGGGATAGACTCCCTCGCTAATTGGCTGATACCGACTTTAGGCCACCATGACAACTTACTTTTTACTTACTTGATATCATATAACTGTCTGCAAAAAAACTTTTAAGAAAGATCATTATCATCATCATCAGGTTGCGCTGACAGCACAGATAACCATATCTCTCTCTCACCAACTGTCTCTATCAATTATCACCCCTGGCGAGCATCCAGTATCTGCACAGAGCTGATTGATGTTGGTTTTAGCTGGTCAGCCTACACTGTTGTATCCATGCGTCCACATGAGAATGTGTCACTTAACTCGTCTTAAGAAACAACTGCACACAAAATGTAAATAAAGACATACAGTGAAAATGATTCCCTAACCTATAGGTATAAAATAACACTAGACATGTTTACATACTGTTAAAATCAATCCCTGTCAGCTGGGGTGTTAGAATGCACCACCGCAGAGGGGTAAGACTCCCTCAATGGGGCCACCTGTTGGCCGTGGGTGGCGACCCGTGATGCTTAAGGTTAGAACCCAGGTAGTTGAGCAGTCCATGAGTTGCAATACCCCACTTTGGCCCTTTCTTGGGCTAGACGGGCAGGCGGAGAGGTCCCCTCCGATCAATCGGCTGGTCATGTCAAGCCCTAGCACCTATATGATTGTCTCAATCCTATTGCCCTTATGGCGAGCCCCAATCCTTCTTATCATATGGGTGCTTGAAGGCAGTGTCTACATTTCCTGGGAATGACGTTAAACTCTATCTGATGGTGAGGTTCCAGTTTTGGAGGTTTGGGGAATGTGGAGCACCCCTTCATCACCATTGCTCCCAGTTCAACTCTAACCCGGAGTGGTAGTACCTGTTAGGGTCCCATCTATGGGTTAAATAGAAAAATGTATTTATAAAAAAAATTGAGTATCTATTAAGAATTGTAGAATAATACTAAGTTCCAATTACCGTCAAATTGGTAAAACAAGGCAACAAGTACTCGTAACTGAATACGAATCTAATCTTGTTGCAATACTACTGCAAAATGCCAGGGTATTTATGAAGCCTCATAACATCATAGAAACCAAGCAGCCAATCAGGACTCAAGGAATGTAATCACCCAAATACATAAATGGACTATTCTTGATTTCCATAAATACTAGCTGTCTTGGGCACTGGTTCAGTTGTGTTTAGCCAGTTGCTGTTGTTCAAAGCAACAGTATACTGACTGACTTCAATAAGAATGAATTTATTTCAAAACTTTATTGGCAAAAAACAAACCAAATCCCTGAAGAAAGCCAGAGGTGCAACAGCCGAAACGTTTTGACAACCAAGGCAAGGAGGAACTAGTCAGAGTAAATGAGTAATGAGTAATTACATCTTTTCTGCTCACTAAATACAGTGTCAAACTTTTGTGTCCTTTTATATTCCATTCACATGTCACATTTTAAGCGTGGGTCGATCTCATCCGTTAGTTCCTGCTGACAAGTTTGCAAAATACGTATTTGTAGGTGAAAATAAAAGTGACACCTAAAGAAATCCTTTGATATCCCAATGCTGAATAATTATTAAACAAAACACTTATTATGGCTACTTAGGGCGATATTGAAATATCAAGGCTGGCATTTTCTAAACACAATCATCAGCCACCCACCCTGCCTGGTAAGTCCCAGCCCTCAACTGCCAATTACCTTTTTATCAGTACCTGAGGCAAGCCTCACTGAAGTACACATGTACTATATCTTGTCCAGGTCCTCCCTCCCCTCCCATCTTTGTAGACCCCCAGTGTCAGATTTAATATCAATAAAGAATTGCATAGAGGAGACAAATCTGTTCTGCCCCAGGGCGGACCAGCAATCTGTTCATTGTAAAGGCCAACTTCCCTGTCCCTGTGGAGATTTCCCCCTCCCCATAATTGGCTCCACTTGCTTACAGTTGTAGCCTGTTGATAAGTTGTGTGGCTGGTTGCTTTATGGCATGTCAACTCAGTTGGATTATTTAATGCCAAAGCCAGTCTTTAGGTAACTAATGATAATAGAGATTTTTAAACAATTATAACTTCAAATAATTATTCTTAATACAAATAATTTGCCACAGTTAATTGCTTTCAAATATCCTATTACAAATTAGTTTCTTTACCTAATACAAATAATCAGTACATTTATATGGTTTCAAATTACTACTACTAATAATAATAATTCTTTATAAACAATTATAACTTCAAGTAACTATTTTTAATACTAATAATTTCTACACAATTATATGGTTTTCAAGTAACTATTCTTGTTTAATGATAATAATTTCCTTATACACAGTTATATGATTTCAAGTAACTATTTCTATTTAATAATAATAATTTGTTTGATTATGCTCTGTTCATATATTATTTATAATATATATATGCTATATTATCTTTCAAATATGAAATAGGATAATAATAAAACTACAACTCAAAATTTCACATTCTCAATTCTGAGGTGAGCTAATATCAACGACAAGTCATGAGATTCTATCATGTTTAATTATTATCATATTGTGTGTTGTGTGTGTGTGTGTGTTATATATATAATATATATATATATATATATTATACTGTGTGTGTGTGTTGTATCTATGTGTGTGATATATATATATATAGGTGTGTGTGGTGTATATATATATAATGTGTGTGTGTGTGTGTGTGTGGTGTGTGTGTATGTATGTATATGTGTGTGTGTGTATATATATATATATACATTGTGTGCTGCATCATGCAGTGTGTGTATGTGTGTGTGTGATGTAGATATATACACACAGTGTGTGTGTGTATGTATATATATATTATACACACAGTGTGTGTGTGTATGTATATATATATATATATATATGTGTGTGTATGTGTATATATATATATATATATATATATTATATATATATATAGTGATGCTGATAACTTTTGATTTAGTGTGTCCTGGAACACACATATTTGCTTTGAATGAATCCCTGGGAAAATTTATTGGTCCCAACTAAAACCATCTACCTTGTAAACTGTCCTGTGTAATTCGTTTCTAAGAAACTATTGAAAAATATTACAGTTAGCTTGAGAGAAGAAAACTGAAAAAACTTTGGATGCATGGATACGATTTTCTACATCCTTTTAATTTTTGTGCATCAGGGACGCAAGACACATACCTATCAGCATCTTTTATACATATATATATATATATTTCTCAAAAGATCTATTTGTCCAGTTTATTGGCATTTCCCTAGTGAGTTAATTAAAATCTTACATAATTGAATTAATGCTTCATTTCAGGAAAGTGGTGAATGCACCAAATGAATTATACGTATTGGCTGCATCTGTTGTCCAGGTTAAAAGTGAGGCAAGGGTAACTAGAAACAAACTTTTTTTAGACCTTATTTTTTCCAATGCAGGTCTAAAAAAAAAAAAAAAAGGTTTGACTTCAGGTTACCTTACTGCACTTTGATCTAGACTACTGGCATTTCACCTGTGTGACCAACAAAGTTTGGTGATATTGTAAGATACTGCTTGCACACTCTGGTTAGCATTAATAATGCTTTGGTGCCAAAATGATGCCTGACTCCAGAATCATCATCCAATGAAGGCTTTGTTGGCTGTGCAGCTGTTTTTATTTGTCTTTTTGCAGCATCTGTATATGGTATTATGCAACGACTATTAGAAAAAAATTGGCTTCAGTTAACCCCCTCAGTGTTCATGGTAACTTGTTCCTTATATAAAATAAAATCTTAATGCCTCTATAGTCAAGGGAATCAAATAATACTTATGTTAGATTGGAAAAAGATGTGTAGCATTGAATATGGTTTCTAATGCAATGTGTTCTGTGAAGCCTTTTTTTTTTTTTTTCTTCTTTTTCCTTTGTCATATATATTATATATATATATATATATATATATATATAATATATATATGGAGGGGGTGGGGTAGCCATAAATGATACAAATTTCAAACTTGGAACTTAGTTTCTTGGTTGTTCAGAAAGTCTATGATTTCTAGAAAAAAATATTGTCTGCAAGTAGAATACATTGAATATTTAACATAACTATGTGTGTGTGTATATATATATATATACACACATAGTTATGTTAAATATTCAATGTATTCTACTTGCAGACAATATTTTTTTCTAGAAATCATAGACTTTCTGAACAACCAAAAAACTAAGTTCCAAGTTTGAAATTTGTATTATTTAAGGTGGTTAACCTCTAAAAGTAAACATTTTTTTAAAATGAAATCTACCATTTAAAAAATATATATGTTTCCATTATTTTTACTCATTCAACTTTTGTTACAGGTGTCCCCACAATTTTATACCAATTTAGTAACAAAACTTTTAGTTCTTAACTGGAAATTATTGAAACATTTTAAAGATAAATCTATCGATAAAAATATAGTTGCCCATAAATAAGTATTACCTACCAATTTTTTTTTAATAAAAGTTAATATTCTTCTAAAACAAAAAATATTAATTCTAGTGGAAAACAGATTTTGTGTCTTTGGTATGACACTAAAATTTTAAGGATTTCCATCCTTCATTGCCATTACAGAAGGAATAGTAAAAAAGTCAAATGGCTCCTTGAAACCATCTATTACTGTGTAGTCGAGTAAACTCAGCATTAAGTAACCTATAAAAAGGAAAGTCCGTCGAGGTGGCCTAAAGTCGGTATCAGCCAATCAGCAAGGGAGTCTATCTCCTTTTCACTAGCGCTAGACTAAGGAGATTATTTTTGCATCTGAATTTCTGCCCCGTTATTAAAAGGATAAGGGCTGAGTTTACTTTCCATGTGCCTGTGGTGCCCCTGGAGAGGAATACCAACAGGACTAGACAATTTTTAAAACCATCCCCTGGGAGGCTTGCTTCTTTCAGTATAAGTAATAAAGTCATTATCAGCCTATCCCTTTTCACTAGCACTGGACCCAAGGAGATTGTTTTTTTGTCTGAGGTGGAGTGCCACACCTACCATCAGCTCCTTGCTTTACCGCACAGATTACCTGTGCTACTCATATGCTGATTTGGCGAGGACCGGTATCGAACTAGGAACCTTGTGGTTTCTAGCCGAACGCTCTACGACTGAGCTAAACCCGCCCCTTGTGTATAAATTATCTGTATTAGATAGAAATACTTAATACCATTTAACTGTGTAGACTATTTGACAAATATTTTTAAAAAGTTGTGATTTTAAAAAAAGAGTTGAAAAATATAAATAGTTATTATAATAAAACATTTCCAAATGGTTAGTTTTTGGCATTAAATAATATAAAGGGTTGATATGCTGTTAAATAAGCCAAATCGAGCCAAACACATTTTAGAATGTTTAAAGTATCAACCATAAATAACAATTTCATATAAAAAGTTAATATCCTTCTAAACCAAAGATTTCACTATTTTATAATTTCTGTTGAACATTATATAATCAAAACGATATATTAGGTATTATTTATTTTGAAATTCTGCTACCCAAAAATAGAATTGCAACACCTCTTGTAACCAAAAAATAAAACTGGATAAGGAGTGTATTTATTTTTGAATGCTACTACTGGAAAGCAAGGATGAACTCATAAGTGACATTCTCCTGTCGACACCTACACATGGACATACTAGTGTAGGCCAACCAATAAAACCTACATCAATCTGCTCTGTGCAGATTTTGGATGCTGTGCAGAAAACTTGCAAAGGGTGATGACCAATAGGAGTGGATGGCGAGAGAGAGTCATGTGAATCCCTGCTATCTCATAATGACATATTTATAGTTTTTGGTTGTAGAGTTTGGTAGTAAATAATATCTAATGATATCTGTTTTTATTGTATGTGGTTCCTTGAAAATAATAAAATTTTGGTACTTTGGTTCAGAAGAAAATTATCTTTTACTAGCAAAATATAATGCACCCTCTAGTTGCAAGTAATTAAGTTTTAATGTGATAAAATAGTGTATTAAATTAGAAAGGCCATGAAACGAATTGAAAATGCAGTTAAAAAAAACATTTGAAACAGAAGGGGTTATAAAACAAAGATAGAACAACTGAAACTTACTCTCCATCACTCCTGTCTTTAATTGCTAAGTTTTCCTAATTTAATTATTAAGTTAAATAGGAAGTAAAGAAAAAATGAAAGTTTTTTTCTTTTAATGGATTTCTTTCCAGATTTATCCACAAGATTTTTGCTCATATTCATTAACAAAACAATTAGAAATCAATAATACCAAATATTTATTAAATCAAATTTAATATCAATATGCAAATAAACTTCTATTTTTGTTGTATATATAATAAAATTGCAGGTTATTAGTACTAGCAAATAATAGCACCCTCCGGTGCAAGTATTTAAGTTTAAAAGTAATAAAATATTATATTAAATCAGAAAGACTAATGAAACTAATTAAGAATTCAGAATAAAAATATTTGAAACGGAGGGGGTATAATCGGAAAATAGAACAACTGAAACTTACTCTTTCATCACTTCCGTTTTTCAATGCTAAATTTTCTTAATTTAACTATTTAGTTAAAATAGTAAAGAATAAAATTACAGTTACTTCTTCTTGTTAAATGAATTTCTTTTAAGATTTATTGAAGAGATTTTTACCTCATATTCATTAAGATAAAACGAAATCAATAATACCAAGCACATTTTTATTAAAATCAGTTTTTTTAATATCAATATGCAAATTAGCTTTAATTTACACTGAAACTGGTATTTTGTTGTATATATAAATACAATTGCATGTTATTAGTTTTAGTATATTAATAAAGTCAAACAGTATTATTATTGAGATTTGAAATAGAATCATGGAGAATGTGACGTGGGCTTGAGTAGTAATATAGTTCGGTTACAGATCTCCATTATAATAAGATGTAGATAAGGCCAATGTTATTATAATGTAAAACAATTTTAATTAATGATTGGGTTTAAATAAAAAAATAGAATCATTGTGAATGTGATGTAAAAATGGAATTGTGACTTGAGTAGTAATATAGTTTTGGTTACAGACAGACAAACACACTATCTCCATTATAATAAGAATAATAATAATTGGTTGTGTGTACTTGTTTATGAGTGATTATCTATCGCATTTCACTGTGTTTTTTGGGGTTTTTTTTTCAATTCTGTCTGGAATGGTCTTTGTTTTTTCTACTTTCCATCTAAGTACATTTTTATAAAAAAAAAATTGTTTAGGGGTATACATGTTTATGAATAATACTATTTGTGTCCAAGACGACTGGGCTGCCGAGCTGTTGCAGGGTGCTGCCTCAGTTGTATTGAATCACTTCATGAGAGGCAAGCCTCCTTCGGAAGTCCCAGCACTTGCACCCAAGCGCCAGGTTGTGTTGGGAATTTAATTGAGTAGTAAGTAAGTCCAATCCTACTAAGGGTCGATGTTTTCCGCACACTGACAGTCAAAGTAAACAGATTGAAGATAAAGTTAGATATACAGCTCTAATGAATAAACGGTCGAAATAAACTGGACTAACTGCGGGACTGCCAAGATAGTGGACTGGGGTCTGTGCACCTCTTTCACTTAAAAAATATCTCACGCACAAGTTTCACCTCAACCACCTTCAACTTTCAACAAATGAAGAATGTCATCGTTGTCTGCGACGGATTTCGAAGAACAGAACAGAACGCTATATCTGTGTGTGAATGTGTGTTGTAACAGTTATTGGCATGCAAAATGGAATTGGCATGCCGAGTTCCAAGTTGTGGCTGATGCTGTTTGTATATCACTTACAAAATGCATTCTTTATCTATAAAATAGTAGGGCAAATTGAGTTCTGTAGCTCAAGTAATGAAAAAGACAAGTTTATGTTTTGTACATTTCTAGGCTAATTTCTCTTAAACGATATATTTTAAAATAGATTTGTGGGTATGGTCTTTTGAAAAAGAAGAAAGAAAATGATGGTGGTGGTGGTGGTGGCTGGGTGGGTGTGGTAGTGTTGGACATGTTATAAGCATTAATGATTTAATCATGTAATGAGAAATTTTAATTGGCTAATCAGTTTTTTGATTTTATCTCTTTCTTTTTTTTCTTTCTTTTCTTTTACAGGTTTGTGCTTTAGAAAAATAGATTAATGATTTAATTTATTTAAGGAAAGAATCAGAGATGTTTGATATTTGGCGAAGGTGGGAAGGGGGAAGGGGGGTGATTAACTGTCGCTCTCAAAGAGATGGAAATATAACAACTTGAAAGTAAATAAACTTCTGGATGGGAAAAGTAATATTACCACCAGAAGGGTGCTTACCAGTATACAATATATAAATAGTTTCTTAATGCACATGCATACAACATACAAGCAGTTGTTGAATGCACATGCATATAATATTTACCAACCCCTCCGTACAAAGCAGGATGTGAACAAGGTTAATTTCTTAAGCAGAGTTTAACAGGTTTGAATTCAGAGTTTCCTATACTGGTTACCTAGCCATGGTTAAGAGCCCAGTCTGCCCTGCTATTTACCCATAGCTTGAGGGAGAATTGGATTCATACCTTTCCCAAGGGTAAAAGCGTCATGTGAAATGCAAACAGCTTCATCCAGGAATTGAACTCGGGTCGACGAGTCCATTTCTACGACTCTAACCATTAAACCGCACGCCTCCACACACATATAACATGCATAGTTCTTGAATGCACAGACATATAACATACACATAGTTCTTGAATGCACACGCCTACACATACATATAGTTCTTGCATGCCCACACATACAAATAGTTCTTGAATTCACATGCATTACAACATACATAGTTTTTTAAATGCATACGCATACAACTTACATAGTTCTTGGATACAAATGCATAGACATACATAATCCTGTTGTAAATATGCCTATTTAGAAGAATTAAAGTGCTCAGATGACTGTCTGGGTGGGGGTATTAGTTTCAATAGCCTGAAACGTATTTATCTAAAATTTTCAGTGTCTAATGTGCAATCTATGTGATAATTATTCACCATTGAATTTCTATTTGATATCCTTTAAAACCTTTTCTCATTTATCTTTCAATATATGCATTAATAACTGTTTATTCATGTTTATCTATGTCTGTTCATATCAATCTGTCTCTGCCTCTTCATGTCTATATATTTGAACCTCTTCATCTATACCTATCTGTTCATGTGCAGAGATGCTGATAGGTATGCGTCTTGCATCTCTGATGCATAAAAATCTCAAAGGACACAGAAAAATCGTATCCATGCGTCCCAGTATTTTTTTTCTTCCCCTACCATTTCCAAATAACTGTAAATACATTTTAATATTTTCTTGGAAACGAATTACACTGTATGGATACAAGGTAGGAATTAGATGGCTTTAGTTGTTCCTAGATAAAAAAAAAAAATAAAAAAAACTATAAATTTATTAAGAAACTTTAAATTTCCCAGGATTTCTTCAAATCAACTCTGTGCATCCAGAGGATACAGTAAATTAAAAATCTACCAATATCACTGGATGTGTATCTATGTGGTGCTATCACTTGGTTGACACATGTATTTTTCCAACTAGTTGCTTTGTCAATACTTTCTGCACCTATGTTGGTTTTCTTTTTGATCTACAGAACAGGCATAGATGCAACTTAGAGTTAGAGCGTCTTTGTGACAAGTCAGAGTTTATTGGAAATGTGCTTGGTACCTCCAAGAACGAGATAACTCTCCATTAACAATAAAAAGGTTTATTGGTTATAGAATTATGTAATCAGAAAAGAATGTTTTGCAAATCAGGTAGAAAGAGAAAAGAGTGAAGAATTTGGTAATTTTGCTTATACTAATTAGCATTGCATTTTTCAATAGCAAAAGTCGTCTGGACACTTTCACTTCTCTTTTCTTTTTAAATGAATTATAAATGCCAGGAGAAATCCTCTTTATGTAACATCTATATATCTATCTGTTTGTATCTATCTATCTATCCTTCTATTTCAGTTTGTTCATATCTATCTCTTTATGGCAACCTCTTCATGTCAGTTTATCAAAAAGCAGGATAATAATAAGAATCATATATATATATATATACAACCACACACACACACACACACATACATACATATATATATATATATATATATATATATATATATATACTAAAAAATTAGGAACATCTAGTCGGTCATGGACCGGGTATTTGCTAGGTATATATATATATATAAATGGGGATGGAATGATATTGATACTAAAAAGAAGGTTTATCTTTAAATCAAAGTGCTCAGTATTAATAGAAATAGAGATTATATATTTTTATGTTCTAAATAACAAATAAATAATATATAATTTAATAACTTTCCATATAATATTGAATGATTGTACTACAACTTGAGTATAATCAAGTGGTAAATGATACAAAAAGAAATTTATTCAGGTGCCTGCAATTAGGTACCAGTTCAGTTTTCTTTCCACAGCAATTTGTTGGCTTTTAAAGTGTGTGTGTATATATTCATTAAAGTTATATCTCTAATATTGCGATGATATCGAGATAAACAGGAACTGCAGAGCGGAGACGTCTTCATCGTCATAAACAACCAAATGTAGATGGGAATTTCCCTTGCATTGTGTGTGACTGCATCTGCAAGTCCAGAATTGGACTAACGAGCCACCTGAGAGTCTACACTGAAGATATAGGAGTGATATCATCATTGTCTGCGATGGACTTCCAAAAGAAAAAAAAAAGAATGTATGTGTGTATGTGTATTGAACTAAAAATGACTAAGAGAGTCCATCAAAGTGTATGGCTAACTGTTTGGACTGCACATTGTAGTGAGTGAGTTCAAACTCCAATCCCGCTATTATCTTCACTTTCAGACTAATACCCAGCTATAAGTTAAATAGTACTACTTACTGTTCTTCTAACAAAGATGACTTGTGGCATTTAATAACACCACAAAGCTTGCTGTGCCATTAAACAAGAAACGAACCAAACTTTAGGTGTATAATAGGGAGATCTAGCAATATTAGAGATCCATGAAGATAGATTGGATAATGCATCTAGAATTCTAAAAACCCAAAATGTTTTGATAACAAATTGACCCCTCCCCTCCAAAAAAAGGACTACATTTTAACCCCTATGCACTAAGCATCTAAGTTACAATTCATTAACTTTTTATATAAAAAGTAGAATAATGTTGTTTTTTTGTTTTTCTTTTTCTAAATATCCTGTATCAAGATTTATTGAATATACGGCATACTAAAGGATATTATTCAAAGTATTAAAACAGAAATATAAATTATATAATAGATCTATAATTGTGGTGGTCAAGATAATACAGTGGTTCGGGAAGACGTTAACAATACAGGATGTACTCACCCTGATAATTTAGAAAGATATATAACTTATATGCACCCTGTCTTGACATTGTTCTCTCTGCCGTGCACATGGCTTGGTTGTGATGCTCAGACTATCATTTATATAAGTAAATCAGCTTATTGTTTTCAGGGGCCTCTACAGTTTACTGCCCCCATTAATCTAAGAGGTATATTAGATGATCTTTGGTGTTTACTTTTTCTTCATGTTGCCGTGTTGGTGAGTGTGGAATACGATAATCAGTTAATAACTAGACATATTTTTCTAGCTACCATCCCCTGTTGTGAGGCTTGACTTCCTTTCAGTATATATTTTAGTTTACAGTCAATCTTAGAGCTATGGTCCTAATAAGTTCGAGTATTCGACAATTCATCGCTGAGGTGTTAGATCATTTATCGCTCTTTTTCACTAGAGTGCTGTTGACTTCATTAGGTAGATGTTTTGCATCTGTAGTGTGACTGCGACTATCTGTATCCATCAGACTTCCCTTCTACCTGCTACTAGTTATCCCATGTTGCTTACTCTTATTATTTGTCCCCCAGTCCTATAGTTTGGTGATAGAGGCCGTTGTATTGGATACTATTCTTTTGTGTGTTTCTAGCGGAGCCTTTACCTTGCTGAGCGAGCCAGCCCTTTGACCTTTTGGCATACCTTAAGCACTTGTCTTGGTGTGGTTGGTTGGTTGATAGTAACTTAGTGGTATAGTCTTTTCTCTTCTTTCTGTTTTATCACATTTTCTACATGATAATTTCCAAACTCAGAATCTCATTTCGAGTTAGGGATTCCATTATTGCTAAAAACTTGGTCAATAGTCAATTTTTTCTGTTTATTTTCCTTTTTCTTAGGATTCTTACAGACAATTTCTTGTTCACATATTCTGTTTCTGTTTTGTGTTGGATCTTCTTCAGTTCTTTTCATTTAATGTAGTCTGTTAAATTCATTGTTGTATGGTAGTTGACCAACAGTAGAGATTTACTTTGGAGACATAATATACAGATATATATGAAAGAAAGTATTAAACAGAATATGTAAAGCTTATAGCTGCAGGATTATTATTCTGAAGTAAGATTTTCAGATTACAAATGTTGGTTTGTTATATTTTTGTTTTAATGTTAGATGTGTGTGGAGGGCAGGTGAACTATTTGTAAACTGTCTTTTTTTTTCATGTTTGTACAAATTATTTTACTTAGTTGTATTCTCATTTAGCAATTAGATATTTAAGGTAGGTTTTTCTTTATATTCTTACTTTCTGTTTATTTTGGCTTTAGAAATGAATCATCTTAGAAATCATTTAATAAGACTGAAAGTACAGATAAAATATTAAATTAAATTAAACATACTAATTATTATAGTGTTTTTTTAAGTACTTATTAAAGGTTATGAGCTATTAAATTTAAATAGCATGTTTTCTGTGATGATTCATTTTTGGTTTCTCAGTGTGGTTAGATCGCATATCCATGGGACCCACTAATGGTTTGGGAGTTTGGTATATCCAATCACTTTTGCTCAATTAGAACATAATGTGTATGCAGAGTTTGGATCTGTGTCGATTAGATGTAAAAGCTGTAATGATAGGTGTTTGGTCTCCTACCTCTGTCCACAAAGGTATCTCTGGTCCGCACTATGTAAATTAATTGGGATGACTTTCCTCACTGTCTAGCAATCTCCCATATATAATATCCACTTCCGCCAGCTTTACTTTGTTATTGGCGTACACGTTCAATTTTTTCTTAGATTTTTTGTTGCTAGGTGTTGTCTTATGTTTGAATAGTACATATCTCTCAATATTTGATAATCTTTACTATATAATCCAAAAAACTACTTCTCTGTCGTTATCAATCTAGCTGGCCTCTGTATTAAGGAGTGGTATTTTTAACTGATAAAATATCATAACATTGTGTTATATAGTTTTAGCAATCATCAGATAGATCAATGAATAGATATATTTATATTACGCGAATTTTTATGTTTTTTGTTGCAAGCTAGTGTCAACATCTCTCTCTGAGTAGTCTATTCTAAGTTTAGATGTCCCATGTCCATGATTTTGTGCTAATCTTTATACTAAGTCAATAATAGATATATGAAAGCCATCATAGTTAGGTTTTATATGCAACAGTGTTCAAGTTGCGACTCCATCCTAAAAGAAGGAATGGGATTTTAATGTCAGGATGTTTAATTCTCTAGGTGAAGTTTCTCAACCGTGTCCTGGTTTGATTTTAAGTTTTTTTTTTTTCTCTTTCCTTCTAGAACTGGTGCATCATATCTAGCTAATTGTTGCCGAATCAATCCAAACTATTTTACTGTATAGCTTTTAGGTTTCAATTAATTATGTGTTATTATTGATTTTCATTGCACTTTCCCCAATAGCGTTTTTAGCTACAAAATCTATTATTGCGACATTTCTGTTGTTACTTCAGTATTATAAACTGATACTCAGGTTTGTAATGATGGAGTATGTGACCACTGAAGCTTGCAACTAAACTTATAATTTTAGTTTGCGTATAATATATCTATATTATTATGTATTTATTATTCTTATTCTGATGATTGTATATATTACACCAATGTTTACTGGTTTTATAGTTAGTTATTCTCAACTTCCTTCAATGGCATGGCCTGTTGAGACATGTGAGTAGTTTTTTTGTAGAAGTAGTAAGTTTCATGGATTTTGGGTGAATTGTTACTTTACTTTCAACATAAGTTCATAGTGCAGATACCTTTTGCTACGAGAATTCTACATGAAGAAATTTTAGAGGGTTATATTCTCCTTTTTGTTTTTCTATATAATTACATTAAGTAATTAGTCTGTGCGGAGTTTGTGTTTCTATATATGGGGAGGAGCTATTCTTATGAACTACGTGAGGAATGTCTATGGTTACTTCCCTTTATCACTTAGTGGCTGAGACACAGTTTGGACGAGTTCTCTTTTGTGCAGAGATGGAGCACCACACCTAATCATCATGACATTTTCAAACTTATGTTTAACAGATTCTCAAAAAGGACTTCTGCTTATTTCTCGTGATTCTTTGTTGGCAGATGGTTGTGAGGCAACCACCAGAACCTTGTGGTTCCCGAAAGGTGAAATGCTCATACCAACATAGAGATTATTAAACAAAACTGAGGATGCACAGAGAACATGCTTAATATCATTGGATGTTTTTGGTGTTTTGAGATTTTTTTGACAGGTAGAGACCTGTCAATACTAACACTATGTATTAATAGTATAGCTTTAATTCTATTCCTTAAATTTTTATCTGTAGCTTCTCGTTCTTAAGAGATCTGGTTATTATATGATGGAGTTTCTCTAAGAGTGAGATATTGATCATGTTCTGAAACAAAGACCAGAAGCAGGATTAAGTATAACTTATATTCTTGTAATATGATATACACTAAGATATAATTGTATTATCAACATGAAATAAAGAAGAAGTTTAAAAATATGTTCATTCGTCACTCCTATCATGCCAACCGGTTCAATAAGCTTAAATAAGGATAATTACCAAACTATCTTGGGTTATATGATCTGATAAATTATCATTTATTTTCAGGAATAATCCTGACAGTAGGTAGTTACATTTGTAGCTCTTTTATATTTATTTCTTATCATTTATTTGCTGTTTTGTCTCCAAGATCATCTCCTGAGTGTCAACTAACCTTTACACTAAAGTTTTAAGGACTTCAGATTAAGTGATATAGTGAACTTATTGAGAAGGACCTAGTATGAATCACAAATACAGACAATTGAAAGAATTGTTGTATTAGTATAGAATCTCAAGAAAAATGGGAACATACAGTAAATTATTGAATGTTGACATGTTTATGCTGACTATATTTTTTTGTGTAATTTTTTGTTTTGTTGATATAGGAGTATTATCCCTGTGTTGTTCGGTCAGAAAGTGAGATTCTATTTTTGAAGTTATTGGATTAGGGAATTGTGATAAAAATGAGTAGAACTTCATGGATTCTCAGTTTCACCTGTAATGACTCACTTGCGCCTACCATCGCAAGTTTGTCTGTGTATGATTGGTTTAAGTCTTGGCTTAGTCCATCAAGGTGGCAGAAGGCTGTCTTGAGCTTCTTTGTTAGATGGTTTGTGTCCGCTATGATAACGGCATCGAAGGATTGTTATTATTTTCCGTGGTGCTCACTCATCTCTGATACTTGATGACTATAGTTGATGTGTGCTTATTCTTATATTGTGTTAAGGCTCAGGATCTGTGCGGTGAGAATTGGGTTAGAGAGTCTTGATAAATGTGTTAAGTAGTAAGCGTTTCAATCATTCCACAGATTTGCTAATAAACATTTTCTTGGTTATTGCAGGCGAGCGGATAGTGAATATATGTGTGTGATAGACTCTATCTCGTGGTTATTTGCGTTTGTGCATCTTAGTCAACTTTGGTTCAGGCTGATGAATGTTTTATACTTTTTACTTTACTTATTTCTTTGAGGAGCAAGACAGCTTGTTTACCCAGGGGGATGGTGCTGAAGATAGAAATTGTCTAGTTTCATGGTTTATGGTTTTTTTTTTTATATATTCCATGTATCATGCTCACCCACCGGCACATCCGGAAAGTAAAACCCAGCTCTTATCCTTTAAGATATAGGGGGCAGAAATCTGTGGGCTCTCCTGATAATATAGTCTGATTCTTTAATTTAATGTGTATTTTCACTGTACACTATATTAAAGTTCTCATGGGAGAAGACGCTAGGCAAGTGTGGGCTTTTTTTTTTTTAATATTTATAATACATGTCTCTGTTTGGTTATAGTGAAGACTATTTCATTATAGAATTGTTGTTTGTATATTATCTTTTGTTTTATCTGTAGTTAATGAGTTTTATAGTATCTATTGTTCCTGTATACACGGATATATTATGCAAAAAGAAAAAACAAAAAAAACAACATTATATCTACTTGTTTTAGGTATATGATTAGTTAATGAATTGTAATCTGAGATGTCTTAAGTTGCAGTAGGGTTAAATGTAGTCCTTTTTTGTGTGGGAGGTGGGTTCAAGGTGTTGTGTTATGTCATATAGGCTGGTTTGTTTAGAACGTAGATGCCATTGTATCCAGTCTCATTTCTTGGTCCTTGCGAATCGCATGATATATTAGCTTTTAGTATCTGTTCCTCTATTATATTCTTGGGTTGTTATTCTTTTATTTCTCTAATTATGTTTAGTTGGTTTTGTTCGTGTCGCTGGTTTTTGTGTTTTAGTATGGCTACAGCGAGGGCTTTTGTGGGTTATAATTAAATTGTGAAAGTCATACTTTGTCGTAGAATGAACAGGTGACAGATAGGTGAGCTTGAATTTATATGAGTGGGCTTCGTGCGTGTTATTGTGGCTTGATAAGTGAAGATTTGAATAGCGGGGGGATTGGATGTTGGTCGAACTACAGTCACTACATTAGGTGTGCTGTTCTCAATCAACGTTTAAGTCACCATATTATCATCTCCTTGGATGGACTCATCAATTATGTCTTCATTTTATTGTTTTCATACTACATTACAACTCACATTAACAGTCATATGTGTTTTTTTTTCTGTTTGAGGAAGTCCATAGCAGACCAATGAAATGAATAATCGACCTAAATATCTTTCAGTTCTGTACGACATCTCAGACAGTGGACTCACTTAGTCATTACTGAGCTTAGCTGAGGTGCAGTCATCGATCAGCAGGATAGATTGCACACGGATTAATTCACTATCTACAAGTGTTCGAGCATCTGATATGCAGATGAAATATTTTATTGACGATCATGGGGTCACGGCGTTGGTCTTGTGGCATGTCTTGTTTGGATTTCCTTCGTTAATCTAGCTAAGTAATTAGTATGTATTAAATCTAATGAATTACTCATGTCACACTTACACACCTTAATTAGTCCTATTATTGCTTTGTGTACAGAACATAGACATTGGTTAAACTATGTGCAGGCTACTGAAATAATATTCTTTTTGTATTCATTTATACCTACTTGATTATTACATTTACTCACTAAGGTTGTTTATACATAAATCATATTCTTATTATTATTAGATTAGAGGTGGTCACTTTAAAATTATACATTTATTTTATTTGTTATTTAGTGAACGATGATAGAGGTAGTAGATTCTTCTATTTTTCTGGATTTAATAACTGACGATTCTACACTTTAGAATATTAGTCATATATATCCTTCTCTTCTTAGTATTTAGTTATCATTCTATCCCATCCAGTTATATATATTTTGATCTATCTTATATATTATTTAAGCTTTAGATAATAGTCCACACGGTTGGTTGCACTTATGACCGTTAAATAGTAACTGGTCCTTATATTTGTGTTCTTTACGTATATAAAATTATACTTATGCTATATATTTAGGTTATATATATAATATATATATATATGAATACATGATATGAATGATAGTATGCTAGTTTGTGTGTCCGTGTAGGTATATTTAATATTATTTAGGTACTATTGATGATTCTATAATAATATCAAGCTTGGGTATAAATATCACGTTGACCATGAATGATTGGTTGCCTTGAGTAATTGTCTTTGGAAGGTATGATGGTTTTGTATACTCTATGATATGAGATATAGATTCAGATACTAACAGATAGAATATATTTACTTAGATAGGTTACAGATATAGTATGTGATTTTATTCTTTCCTTGAAGTCTATTTAATTTATATCATTAACATAGATAAGGATGTGTAGTGTTACACGGGAACGACTTTTGTCTATTGGACAATGCGGATGACTATGAGTATGATAGAAGAGGTAAATGCAATTATTCAGTCTGGTTTCACTATCTGCATTTTCTCTTCTATCCAATGATTTGCAAACCACACTATCTCTGTTCTGATCATAATATTCTTATTAACATATTTTGATTACATCTTTATATATATGTTTAATTAGTTGATGAGTCTTATTCGTGCGTTCTTATATTATGAGAGAGTTACCTTTTTTAAGTTCATGACATTTCCATCTATTCTTCTGCCTGGTCACAGACGCTCGGAGTGACATTCTAGTTTTGCGATATCAGTGCAACTGTAATCTGTTAGATACAATAAGAAGACCATTAACTTTATTATTAGTGTTGCAGAGAAAGAATATAAGATTCTAAGAGGCGTATACTTAGATTTTGCATGAAAAAATACAATGTGTTCATCTCAAGTTGAGATTATGTCATTCTCTACATAGATACACAATTCTACTATTTGATATTGTGCGTTAGAGGGTTATTTATTTGGAATTATTCTTTGTTTGTTCTCTATGAGATATGCACAGAGATATGATTCTGGAAGAATGGTAATCTGGGATATGTAAAGTTCCTTACATATAATTATAGGAATGTTTTTATTTTTATATTTTTTTTTATTATTTTTTTCTTTATATTATGGATAACACTAAAATGAATCCATTCATAATTCCCTACGACACTAGCATTTAGAAGTATCCATCGAGGTGATTGCGTTGATTTGGCAAAGAAAAGGTATTATAAGGTGTAATTTACAGTTATTTCTGAGAATATTGTGGTAGTGTTTGGATATGTAGGATATATATACTGGGTATCAGCATGGCATATTCGAGATTTTTCCTGAAGTTCTTTGAGAGGTTTTTATTGCATCATAGATTTTGTCATGGACCGCATCATTTCTTATTAGATTGCACTCTGCTATCGAGGAACAGATTAGGTAATAGATGAAGAGGTTCAATATATAGACATGAAGAGGCAGAGACAGATTGATATGAACAGACATAGATAAACATGAAATAACAGTTATTAATGCATATATTGAAAGATAAATGAGAAAAGGTTTTAAAGGATATCAAATAGAAATTCAATGGTGAATAATTATCACATAGATTGCACATTAGACCCTGAAAATTTTAGATAAATACGTTTCAGGCTATTGAAACTAATACCCCCACCCAGACAGTCATCTGAGCACTTTAATTCTTCTAAATAGGCATATTTACAACAGGATTATGTATGTCTATGCATTTGTATCCAAGAACTATGTAAGTGTATGCGTATGCCATTTAAAAACTATGTATGTTGTATGCATGTGAATTCAAGAACTATTTGTATGTGTGGGCATGCAAGAAACTATTATGTATGTGTAGGCGTGTGCATTCAAGAACATGTGTATGTTATATGTCTGTGCATTCAAGAACTATGCATGTTATAATGTGTGTGGAGCGTGCGGTTTAATGGTTAGAGTCGTAGGAAATGGACTCGTCGACCCGAGTTCAATTCCTGGATGAAGCTATTTGCATTTCACATGACGCTTTTACCCTTGGGAAAGGTATGAATCCAATTCTCCCTCAAGCTATGGGTAAATAGCAGGGCAGACTGGGCTCTTAACCATGGCTAGGTAACCAGTATAGGAAAACCTCTGAATTCAAAACCTGTTAAACTCTGCTTAAGAAATTAACCTTGTGTCACAATCCTGCTTGTACGGAGGGGTTTGGTAAATATTTATATGCATGTGCATTCAACAACTGCTTGTATGTTGTATGCATGTGCATTAAGAAACTATTTATATATTGTATACTGGTAAGCACCCTTCTGGTTTGTAATATTACTTTTCCCATCCAGAAGTTTATTTACTTTCAAGTTGTTATATTTCCATCTCTTTGAGAGCGACAGTTAATCACCCCCTTTCCCCCCTTCCCACCTTCGCCAAATATCAAACATCTCTGATTCTTTCCTTAATAAATTAAATCATTAATCTATTTTTCTAAAGCACAAACCTGTAAAGAAAAGAAAGAAAAAAAAGAAAGAGATAAAATCAAAAACTGATTAGCAATTAAAATTTCTCATTACATGATTAAATCATTAATGCTTATAACATGTCCAACACTACCACACCCACCCAGCCCACCACCACACCACCATCATTTTCTTTCTTCTTTTTCAAAGACCATACCCACAAATCTATTTAAAATATATCGTTAAGAGAAATTAGCCTAGAAATGTACAAAAACATAAACTTGTCTTTTCATACTTGAGCTACAGAACTCAATTTGCCCCTACTATTTTATAGATAAAGAATGCATTTTGTAAGTGATATACAAACAGCATCAGCCACAACTTGAACTCGGCATGCCAATTCCATTTTGCATGCCAATAACTGTTACAACACACATTTCCACACAGATATATAGCGTTCTGTTCTGTTTCTTCGAAATCCGTCGCAGACAACGATGACATCACTTCATGTCTTCATTTGTTGAAAGTTGAAGTGGTATGAGGTGAAACTTGTGTGTGAGATATTTTAAGTGGAAAGAGGCTGCACAGACCCCAGTCCACTATCTTGGCAGTCCCGCAGTTAGTCCAGTTTATTTCGACCGTTTATTCATTAGAGCTGTATATCTAACTTTATCTTCAATCTGTTTACTTTGACTGTCAGTGTGCGGAAACATCGACCCTTAGTAGGATTGGGACTTACTTACTACTCACATAAATTCCCAACACAACCTGGCGCTTGGGTGCAAGTGCTGGGACTTCCGAAGGAGGCTTGCCTCTCATGAAGTGATCAATACAACCTGAGGCAGCACCCTGCAACAGCTCGGCAGCCCAGTTCGTCTTGGACACAAATAGTATTATTCATAAAACATGTATACCCCCTAACAATTTTTTTTTATAAAAATGTACTTAGATGGAAAGTAGAAAAAACAAAGACCATTCCAGACAGAATTGAAAAAAAAAACCCCAAAAAACATAGTGAAATGCGATAGATAATCACTCATAAACAAGTACACACCAACCAAATTATTATATCTTATTATAATGGAGATAGTGTGTTTTGTCTGTCTGTAACCAAAACTTATATTACTACTCAAGTCACAATTCCATTTTTACATCACATTCACAATGATTCTATTTTTTATTTAACCTCCATCATTAATAAAATTGTTTTACATTATTAATAACATTGGCCTTATCTACATCTTATTATAAATGGAGATTGGTGTGTTTTTCTGTCTGTAACCGAACTATATTACTACTCAAGTCACAATTCCCTTAGTTATTTACGTCACATTCTCCATGATTCTATTTCTATTTAAATCTCAATTAATAATAAAACTGTTTGACTTTATTAATACTGTTGGCCTTACCTAAAATACTAATAACATGCAATTGTATTATATATATACAACAAAATACCAGTTTTCAGTTAAATGTAAAGCTAATTTGCATATTGATATTAAAAAAACTGATTTTAATAAAAATGTGCTTGTATTATTGATTTCTAATTGGTTGG
This sequence comes from Doryteuthis pealeii, assembly GCA_023376005.1. Lineage (NCBI taxonomy): Eukaryota > Metazoa > Mollusca > Cephalopoda > Myopsida > Loliginidae > Doryteuthis > Doryteuthis pealeii. The sequence continues at coordinate 13,965,935 of CM042177.1, forward strand.
TTTTATCTTAATGGAATATGAGTAAAAATCTCTTCAATAAATCCTAAAAGAAATTCATTAACAAGAAGAAGTAACTGTAATTTTATTCTTTATTTCCTATTTTAACTAAATAGTTAAATTAAGAAAATTTAGCATTGAAAAACGGAAGTGATGAAAGAGTAAGTTTCAGTTGTTCTATTTTCCGATTATACCCCCTCTCCGTTTCAAATATTTTATCTGAATTCTTAATTAGTTTCATTAGTCCTTTCTGATTTAATATAATATTTTATTCAATTTTTAAACTTAAATACTTGCACCCGGAGGGTGCATATATTTGCTAGTACTAATAACCTGCAATTTTATTTATATATACAAAAATAGAAAGTTTAATTTGCATATTGATATTAAAAATTTGATTTTAATAAATATGTGCTTGGTATATTGATTTCTAATTGTTTTGTTAATGAATATGAGCAAAATCTTGTGGATAAATCTGGAAAGAAATCCATTAAAAAGAAAAAATAACTTTCATTTTATTCTTTACTTCCTATTTTAACTTAATAATTAAATTAGGAAACTTAGCAATTAAAGACAGGAGTGATGGAAGAGTAAGTTTCAGTTGTTCTATCTTTGTTTATAACCCCTTCTGTTTCAAATGTTTTTTTTAACTGCATTTTCAATTCGTTTCATTGGCCTTTCTAATTTAATACACTATTTTATCACATTAAAACTTAATTACTTGCAACTAGAGGGTGCATATATTTGCTAGTAAAAGATAATTTTCTTCTGAACCAAAGATACCAAAATTTTATTATTTCTCAAGGAACCACATACAATAAAAACAGATATCATTAGATATTATTTACTACCAAACTCTACAACCAAAAACTATAAATATGTCATTATGAGATAGCAGGGATTCACATGACTCTCTCTCGCCATCCACTCCTATTGGTCATCACCCTTGGCAAGTTTTCTGCACAGCATCCAAAATCTGCACAGAGCAGATTGATGTAGGTTTTTATTGGTTGGCCTACACTAGTATGTCCATGTGTAGGTGTCGACAGGAGAATGTCACTTATGAGTTCATCCTTGCTTCTCCAGTAGTAGCATTCCAAAAATAAATACACTCCTTATCCAGTTTTATTTTTGGTTACAAGAGGTGTTGCAATTCTATTTTTGGTAGCAGAATTTCAAAATAAATAATACCTAATAATATCTGTTTTGATTATATAATGTTCAACAAGAAATTATAAAATAGTGAAATCTTTGGTTTAGAAGGATATTAACTTTTTATATGAAATTGTTATTTATGGTTGATACTTTAAACATTCTAAAATGTGTTTGGCTTGGTTTGGCTTATTTAACAGTATATCAACCCTTTATAGGTTATTTAATGCCAAAAACTAACCATTTGGAAATGTTTTATTATAATAACTATTTATATTTTTAACTTTTTTTTTAAAATCACAACTTTTTAAAAATATTTTGTCAATAGTCTACACAGTTAAATGGTATTAAGTATTTCTATCTAATACAGATAATTTATACACAAGGGGCGGGTTTGCTCAGTCGGTAGAGCGTTCGGCTAGAAACCCACAAGGTTCCTAGTTCGATACCGGTCCTCGCCAAATCAGCATATGAGTAACACAGGTATCTGTGCGGTAAAGCAAGGAGCTGATGGTAGGTGTGGCACTCCACCTCAGACAAAAAAACAATCTTCCTTGGTCCAGGTGCTAGTTGAAAAGGGATAGGCTGATAATGACTTTTATTACTTATACTGAAAGAAGGCAAGCCTCCCAGGGATGGTTTTAAAAATTGTCTAGTCCTGTTGGTATTCCTCTCCAGGGGCACCACAGGCACATGGAAAGTAACTCAGCCCTTATCCTTTTAGATAACGGGGCCAGAAATTCAGATGCAAAAATAATCTCCTTAGTCTAGCGCTAGTGAAAAGGAGATAGACTCCCTTGCTGATTGGCTGATACCGACTTTAGG
>CM042177.1:13977908-14030408 GCA_023376005.1 Doryteuthis pealeii
GGTAGAAATAATTCTTATGTTACATTTTTCATTAACTTTGTGTGTATCAACAAATTGGTAGAATTAATTTTCATTAGCGTAATGCATATCAATAAATTATATAAAACAACCCCGTGTGTGTCTCAATAAATTGATGGTTGACCCTCAGCCACCACCTCCTAGTACCTATATGGATAAAAAGGGTTGGGTGATTGCCATAAAAGCAATTTAAAGAATACAATTGGGACAATCACATCAGGTGCTAGACCTGATATGAATAGCCAATTGATCAGATCAGGTCTCTACCCAACCGCCACCTGTCTATCCTAAGTAATAGCCAAGGTAGAGTGGACCACTTAGTATCCGGTTTGCAGACTACTCAACAATCACAACGCTGAGACATTACGGGTTGCCACACACAGCCAACAGGTGGCCCCATTAGGGGTGGGGATGAGTTTTATACACTCTGCATAGGTGCAGCCTGCATATTCTACAGTCCCAGCTAACAGGGTGGGGAAGGGTTGGTTAGAAACACTAAGTTTAAAAAAAAAAAACTGTTTTTTTTTTTATTTAGACATTCTGTATTCGAGTAACTGTCATAAAAAAATAAACAAGTAAATCTTGCTTGGATTTGAACCTCTAGTCTGGAGGTAAGAAAGCAAGCAATATATCCACTTTGTTAGCATTTTATTACTTGAACAGCTGGGTAAAATTAGCTGGAGAATTGAAATTTAGGCAGAGTGCACAGATACTACACTGATCTTTTAAGGAATTGTCAAATAACTTGTAACAGCAAAGCAATTCAGTTTTATAAGGAAAATAATTTTGTACCATGTCACACAGGAGATGCTATGCATATTGCAAGCACAGAAAAAGCTTTTGTCACAACTGTAGACATGTAGGAAATATTATATACACTGTATGCATCTAAAAGATTATATATACTTTGAATACTTGAGAAATGCTATACACACTGTATGTACTTTGAAAATGTTATATACACCACAAGCACTTGGGGAATGTTATACACACACACACCGTATATACTTGAGAAGTTTTATACACACTGTATGTACTTTGAAAATGTTATACACGCCATAAATATTTGGGGAATGTTATACACAGTGTATGCACTTGGGTAATGTTATACATGCTGCAACTATTTGAGAAATGTTTTATATACTGTATGTATAAGAAGAAAACTACTACTCTGAATTTTTGAGATGAGGCTTGATAATTAGTATTATTAGGATTAACTGAAGAAGGCCGGAGGGCACATCGGCCGAAACGTTTTACAGATAACAATAAAGATGAGTACAATAGTCCGAATAATCCAAATAATACTAATAGGAAGAAAAGTTGTATATACTTTGTAGCCACATAGAAAATATACACAGCGTAAGTATGTAGAAAATGTTAGGTGCACTATTAACAAGTTAGTAAATATATATATGCTTAATTATAGCTATAGCTCTGCTGATGAGGCCTAATAGGCCGAAATGTACATACAGATTGATTTTTCTCGATTTGTTTAGCCTTTCATTTAATAGGTATGCCCACCTAATTTATTAATTAATTAATTATTAATTAATTAACTTTCAAAATTAGGTACGACTTCAATTAAGCACATATTCTCCCAAAAATTGTCGGCTAAAAAAAAGCCATATCATAAACACATCGCTTGTGTATCTACTATATATATATATATATATATATATATATATATATATATATATATATATAGAGAGAGAGAGAGAGAGAGAGAGAGAGAGAGAGAGAGTTAATTTTTTGTTATTATTATTGGAGAAATGATTATAAAGTGCTCAATTTACTTCTGTAAGAGCTGTATTTATTTATTTATTTATTTATAAATAAAAAGTCACCGTTTCTGATGACGGATAATCACCTAAAAGTGATGTTCCGAAACCATTGGTAAGACAAACTTTTAATTGTATTGGTGACTATAAATAAATATATATATACATGGTAGGTATGTAGGAAATATTATATCTACACTATTGTCACAAAGGAAATGTTATGCATATTGAAAGAATGCAGGAAATATTAGACACACTGTATTGGCATAAGTAAAGGTAAATGTGTATAGAGATACTTATAAATTCATAAGGTTTTTCATCATTTCTCATATTCCTCATATTTATTTAAATAACTAAAGGATATGTTGGAAAATCTTTCCAATCTTATAGTCTCCTTGATTTGAAATATTTCCGAGCAAATTTGTTATTATTCTGGATAATCTAGACCATGTATGTATTTACCCAAACCCTTCCACCATGGGCAGGATGCAACACAAGGTCAATTTTTTTAGCAGAGTTCAGCTAGCTTTCTCCTAAACTGGTTGCATTACCAAAGCTAAAGAACCCAATTTACCCTACTACTTACCCATAGCTGTGAGGATAATAGTTGGATACATGCCTATCGTTATGTGTGAAATGAAATGCAAACAACCTAGTCCAGTCCTCATCTTTATTGTTATCTGCACAACGTTTCAGCCGATGTGCCCTCCGGCCTTCTTCAGGTATTTCTTGTCAGACTTGGGAGCCTTCTGGAACCTTTGGAGAAATAACCTTGTCTAGGATTAGAACTCAGATAGCCGATTTCATTTTCTACAGTGTTTTTTATGCTATATGCATTTTATTTCTAATACAAGGGAAAAATCAACTTCCTTTTTTTAAATCATCAATGTTTTGCTGATTAATGGCCAATGTGCTCTTGAGAGAGAGAGAGAGAGAGATAGAGATAGAGATAGAGAGAGAGAGAGAGAGAGTAAATTTTAAAGTGACCAAAATCTTTGTAGCAAAAGACAGAAAATTGGTCCTAATTATTTTTTAAAGGTTTAACTCCAATGGACGTGTTGTGAGTGTTAACTAAACAGTCCTTAAAACTTTTGTATCTGTCAGTGCACCCCTCAGCTCCCAGTAAATATACAGGTTGGCATCGACGAGAGGTGAGAGAGATTAAGCAACTAACTAGACTGGCCATATTGAACACCCAACCAACAAGTGAATAATAAGTCTAAGCAACAGGCAAAACTAACATCAATCAACTTTGTTTTTATTCCTGCTTTACTTATTGCAACATTTATACCTTTCTTCGTGTTATGTATACATTGTTTATGATCTTGGAACGAGAACTGCTGGGTTTCTTGTCTTTTTTTTTTTCATAAATTTTAATATAATAATGCTATGTAGTATTTCTCTGAATTTTTGAGATGAAGCTTGATAATTAATATTATTTGGATTATTTGGACTATTGTCCTAATCTTCATTGTTATCTGTACAATGTTTCGGCTGATGTGCCCTCCATGATGACTCCCAATTATGAAAAGAAGGTTCTTGAGTCTGAGAAAGTTCTAGAGTCCAACAAGAAATACCTGAAGAAAGCCAGAGGGCACATTGGTTGAAATGTTGTACAGATTACAATGAAGATGAGGACAATAGTCTGAATAATCCAAATAATACTAATGCTTAGTAGGTTGTTTATTAAGACTATAATTTAGTAACATTATACCACATACCAAAGCTTATTACTTTGGCATTATTTTGTTGGTTTCTTCTTTTTCTTTTTTGTTTTGTTTCTTCTTTGTAATTTTTGTTTCTTGGGAGTTGAGTAAAGAATATCCGCCTTTAATGTAAAACCACACTTCTTAGAAGATGCTGAAATCTTGTCTTTCATTTTTGATAAAATAAAGACATTTTTCTTACTAGTCTGTCAATTTTGGATTTTAGTAAAAAAAACAAAAACTTTACAATGACTAAAACTGGTGATCCAAATGAATAAATCTGGTTACCCTTGCTTCTCTTAATGGATTCTTTAGATATTTTGGTTTTGGTTTCTTTGTTTAATGGCATATCAACAATTGTGGGTTATTTAATGCCAAAGTCATCATTATATAAGAACAGTAGTGGTACTATTTAACCCATAGCTGAGAAGGAAGGAATTCATAGCTTTCTCTAGGGTATTAGTCTGAAAGTAAATGTAATAGCACAACTGAAGTTGGAACTCACTTACTAGGATGTCACAGTTCAGCATGTTAGCCATGATGTCATGGGCACTCCCCATTAAATATTTTGAGCCTGTCTCAATGCTATATATATATATATATATATTATAAGCTCCAAAATATATATTATATATATCTACCAACCCCTCCGCATGAGCAGGATATGACACAAGGTCAATTTTTTAAGCAGAGTTTAACAGGTCTGAATTCAGAGTTTTCCTTCTCCTAGATTGGTTACCTAGCCATGGTTAAAGAACCCAGTCTGCCCTGCTATTTACCCATAGCTGGAGGGAGAGTAGGATTCATACCGTTCCCAAGGGCATTAGCGCTAAGTGAAATGCAATTACCACGTCCAGGATTTGAACTCGGGGCGACGAGTCCATCTCCCACGCAAAACATATTATATGCTCCCAAAACATGGTAGAGCTCTCTAGGAGCGATTTTAATTGACTTTTACTGACAGCATAAAGCAATGATCATCTGTTGTTCACAGACTTGATCTATCTGATGATTGTAAAATATATACACAGATGTATTTAACAGTTAAAACACTGCTCCTTAATGACAGCTGTCGATGGCTGAGAGGTTAACAAATTGGGCTGATGAAAAGTCGGTTGGGTTTCGCTCCTGGTCAGAGGTAGTTGCTGTGTCTAGCCATGAGAAATGTCGGAACATGGTGTCTGTGGATGACTTATATGTGTGTGTGTGTGTGTGTACACTGTTTAAGAGAAGTATTTTGAAGTTAATTTTATCATGCTGTTCAAAGCCTTAAAATGCTGGCATAATGAATATATTGCATATATACTGCATGCCTTCTAACTGCTATGAATTTTAATAATGAATGAATAAGAAAAATTTGAAATAAATAAGTAAAAATAAAATAAACAAATAAGTAAAAAATAAAATAAATATAATAAAAAGAAAGGCTAACCGACTGTATGATATTCAGTATAAGAACCCCCCCCCCAAAAAAAAATGGTAATACGTAAAGGCTGACAATTCCATCTAACCTGATGAGGTAGTTCTTTCCAACAATGACATTTGTGGCACTGGGTACCCCAGCAGTTTTAGGCAGATCGTATGCCATATCAGGAACCTGACAAACTTGTGGCATTCGACTTTGAAGCATCTGGCATCCTGAAAACCAAATCTTCAAGAAACTCAAACTGACATCATCGTTCTATATGTCAGACAGGTAATCTTCATTCTCATCTCGTAGACAGTGCCAACTAACGCAGACAATGGCCTCATAGATAAAAGCGATGTTGGTTAAAATGAATCTAGTTACCTGGCAAGATAGTCCAACACAAGTCGGCTTTAGTGAGACAGGCAGACAAGTAACATGACAAGAAAGAAGAATTAATGGATACTAAATATCCTCTAAGCAGAAATGGCGGAACGAGAACAATATATATCCCCCACCCCCTTCATAGATTGAATAAAAGGGTTCAGTTTAAAGATTCCTCGATTTCTATGATGGACACTAGAATCTAGTTGAGTGGAAGAGAGAGATTAAGTTGCCAAGAATTAACAGAAAATCTGATATATATCCACTAAGCATGCAGAGTGGAATGGAAACTATCCACCCCTAACCCCCACCCCATAGATTGAAATAGATGATTTGGTTCAAGATTCCCAGAAGTTATCAACTACAAAAGACACCTGGAACCAAAAGCTGTAAGGAACAAGGGCTGAAAAGGTGTAACTATAACAACCAAGATGAGGATACTAGACTAAGTACATCAGTATATGATACCAATAAATAGATCTAGTTACCATTTGGCTGTGAGTTCAATCCCAGAGTCAGATAGTATAATATAATCTTGTTCAATAAAAGTGAGAGACAAGTGATATTGCAAAGATTAATTGGTTTGGTTTCTTTGTTTAGTTACATATCGACCTTTGTGGGTTATTTAATGCCAAAGCCATCCTTATAGATCAACAGTAGTGGTACTATTTAACCCATAGCTGAGGGATGATGGGGTTCATACCTTTCTCAAGGGTATTAGTCCAAAAATGACTAGAATTGAATTTGTTTACTACAATGTCGCACTTCAGTATGTTAGCCACGGGGGGACTCCCCCTCCAAAAATTAATTGATACAAAATATCCTCTAAATATTAACTAAAGAGTATAATTCAAAATTACCAGAAATTTACCAACTACAAAATGTTTAAATCATTTTGAGTAAAATAACCAAGATGATGGTTTCATTTATTTGTTTAATAGCATATTAACCCTTTATGGGGCAAAATTTGATTTATTTGTAAATTAGAACCATAACTATATTTGCAACATTCATTGCATTTTTTATTTCTAATCACAATTGGACCTGAGAGTAATGATAATGAAGGGGTACTCCACAGAGCTCCCTAATTAGAGACTCCACGCCAGATGCAGTACTCCTTTTTTAGCATTATTTCCAGGTCACCTCTGACTGGAGTAGTAATACTATTAAGGTCCAATCTCTAGATCAAATAGATCTGTTTGGAAAATATTATTGTTAGATAGGAATACTTGAAACCAACTGTGCAATTAAAACCATACAAGTGTGCAAATTATTTGTATTAGATAGGAATACTTGAAACCATACAACTATGCAAATAATTTGTATTATATAGGAATACTTGAAACCATACAACTATGCAAATCATTTGTATATATAGGAATACTTTAAACCATACAAGTGTGCAAATTATTTGTATTATATAGGAATACTTTAAAACCATACAAATGTGCAAGTTATTTGTATTATATAGGAATACTTTAAATACAAGTGTGCAAGTTATTTGTATTATATAGGAATACTTTAAACCATACAAGTGTGCAAATCATTTGTATTATATAGGAATACTTTAAAACCATACAAGTGTGCAAATCATTTGTATTATATAGGAATACTTGAAACCATACAAGTGTGCAAATTCTTTGTATTATATAGGAATACTTTTAACCATACAAATGTGCAAGTTATTTGTATTATATAGGAATACTTGAAACCATACAAGTGTGCAAATTATTTGTATTATATAGGAATACTTTAAACCATACAAGTGTGCAAATCATTTGTATTATATAGGAATACAAGTTATTTGTATTTGATAGGAATACTTGAAATCATAAATTTGTGCAAATAAATGTTTACAAACAAATAAAAAAGCACAATTTAAAAAAAAATGCAATAGAACATTGAAAATATAGTTATTAGCGTAATCAAACATTTAGAAACAAATAAAATTCTGACATTAAATAATGCATAAGGAGTTAATATGCCATTATACAAATACATCCAAATAAACCCTGATAGTCACCCTCCAGTGTCTAAGTAGTTTCACCTGTGATGAACAAGGACCTACTTGTTACACTCATAAAAATCTGTACCTACAGAAGTGATCAGTGATGCTGATAGCTTTTTAATTTAGTGCATCCTGGGACACATGTATTTGATTTGAATGAGTCCTCGGGAAATTTGATGGGTCCCAACTAAAGTTACTTAATAAATTGTAGAGTTTTTATCTTTGAACAACTAAAACTGTCTAACCCCTACTTTTTACCACATAACGTGTAATTCATTTCCAAGAAAATATTGAAATGTATTCACAATAAGGTGAGGGGGAAAAAAAAAACAAAACACTGGGATGCATGGATACAATTTTACTGCGTCCTTTTAGATCTTTATGTGTCAATGACGCAGGATGCGTTCGTATCGGCATCACTATCAAAAATTTTTTATCTGTACATGTTTCATTAAATAACACATAATATACCATTAAACATATAAATCAACAACACCTGAAGAAGGCTGGAGGATACAGCACCTGAAACAGTTTTAGTATAACAACCAAGATGAGGACAATAGTCTGATACATGTAAATAATCCCAAGTCAGAAACTGAAGATATTAATCTAAATAAAACCTTTATTTTTTCTTTTCCTTCTTTGGTGGCTGAACAAAATGATTGAAAAAGAAAAAGAAAAAAGAAAAGTCATATTGGCCAAACATTTAAAAGGTTAAGAGAGGCTCAATGAAATATTTGAATGCTTCTCACTGAAAAGCAAGTGAAATTAACTGGGCAGAAAGATGATTAGACTAGCTTGTCGATTCAGGGATATTGTTGGATATGGTGTCAAGAAGTGTTTGGAAATTTCCATAAAAGGCAATCAAGAGAGAAGAGAAGACAATGGAAGGAGGAACTTGGGAGAAAGGTAAAATTGTCAGAGAATGAGCAAAGAAGAATGGCAGGATTAGAATTGGAATAACTCTTGGATTAAATTAAAGAAGACTTAGTAAAGAATGAACCGAAATAATGGATGAATGAATGAAATAAAGAAAAAGAAACAAAAGAAAAGAGAATGAAAAGAAAAGAAAGAATGAATGAAATAGAGAATGAAAGAAAGAAACAAAGAGAAAGAAAAATAGAAAGAAAGTAAAATGAAAAAAAATGAAAAAGAGAGAGATAATGAATGAATGAATGAATGAAATAAAGAAAAAGAAACAAAAGAAAAGAGGATGAAAGATGAAAAGAAAAAGAAAAGCTGTCTGAATGAAATAGAGAAGGAAAAATAGAAAGAAAGTAAAATGAAAAAGAGAAAGATAATGGATGAATGAATGAAATAAAGAAAAAAAAAACAAAAGAAAAGAGAATGAAAAGAAAAAGAAAAGAAAGAATGAATGAAATAAATAGAAAATGAAAGCTAGAAACAAAGAGATGGAAAAATAGAAAGAAAGTAAAATGAAAAAAAAATGCAAAAGAGAGAGATAATGGATGAATGAAAAAGAAAAAGTGAGAGATACAGAAAGTAGAGTGAATGAAAGGTAGAATGAAATAAAAGAGAATGGAAGGAAGGAAAAATAGGATGATAAGAAAGAATAGGAACGATTAGAATTGAATATTGAATAGCAAGAATAAATAGGTCAAATAAAATGAAAGAGAAAAAGGTTAGAATTTTACCAGAGAAAAATCTAGTATTTAGCTCAGTTGGTAGAGCGTTCGATTAGAAACCATGAGGAGCTAATGGTAGGTGTGGCGCTCCACCCCAGATGCAAAAACCATCTCCTTGGTCTAGTGCTAGTGAAAAGGGGATAGACTCCCTTGCTGATACCAACTTATATATATATATATATATATATATATATATATATATATATATAATGTTGAGGAGAAAAATCAGTTAAGTCGGAGAGAGAACTAAGACAGTGAGAGAAGTGAGACAGAGAGAAATAAAGTTGAGAGAGAGAGTTTTGATAAAGAGAAAGAGTGAGTAAAAAAGATTGAAAGAGAGAGAGAGAGAGAGAGAGAGAGAGGTGAGAGAGAGAGAGTTTTGATAAAGAGAAAGAGTGAGAGAGAGAAGATGCAACAAAGGGAGAGAGAGAAAAAAGATGTGAGGGAGAGTTTTGAGAAAGAGAGAAAAAAAAGATTGATAAAGAGAGAGAGAAAGAGAAGATGCAACAAAGGGAGAGAGAGAAAAAGATGTGAGAGACAGTTTCGATAAAGAGAGAGAGAGAGAGAGAGAAAAGATTGAGAGAGAGAGAGAGAGAAAAAGAGAGAGAGAGAGAGAGACAAAAGATTAAAGAGCGAGAAAAAAGATTGATAAAGAGAAAGAGTGATTAAGAAAGATGAGGAAAAAAACATTTTTTTTCTTTACATATAGGTAGATGTGAAGAAGAAAAAAAAGAAGACAATAAGAGAACATGCTCCAGAAAAGAAGCAGCCAGGATTTTTTCTAATAAAACAATTCTGCACAGATAGGTTATCCAAAAATGTTTCTTTCACATAACTTCAATTCATTGTTTTTATTTTGTTGTCTATTCTTTTAAAAACTTTATTTTTTCTCTTTTACAATTATATTAACATCACTATATGTTTCCCCCGACTCCCACAACTCTATTCCCACCTACAAAAAAAATGAAAACCTCTGCACAAACAGACACAAGTGAAAACCTTTATTCAAGACGAGGCCTCCAGCCTCCATCAACAATGACCATTTGAAGGAAGAGGGGGAGGGGGAGAGGGAGAGGTGCTTTTGGCAGAGAAATCAGTCGGGATGAAGTCGTTTATTGTTATCAATTCAATACTGGACTTCAACTGAAAATAACAATGGGTAAACACTCATTTCACTCCCAGTTTCAAAATAGTCCCCTCCCACCCTCCATCTTCTATTTCCTGTGTCTTCCTCTTCTTGCCCTACCCCCCAGGCTAATGCCAAAAAATTGGTACAATTTGAAATTGGGGAGCTGATGTTTGGCAAAGTCAGACAGAGAACAGAAGGAAACCTTTGCAAAGAACAATTCCAATCGTACTGGTTGAAAACAAAAGAGAAACTTGATAAATTTTGCAGCTGAGGTGGAGGTGTGGGGGGTGGAGTCGACTTGATTATCTAGCACACTGACACCAATATGAGTCGCATCCTGTCAATCATTGTTTACCCACGCACTGGCAACTAGAGCAATCTAATCATAATTCACAAAACTGCATGCAAGAAAATAAATAATTGTGAGTGTAAACTGATATCTACATGGGTCATCTACATTGGAAAGCATTCTTATAAAACCTAATAGATTTTCCTGGAAATTTTAAATATACAAGACATTTTTGGAACCAGATGAAAATATATATATATATATATATATTATATATATATATTTTTCTTGACCTCCCACTAGGTCAGATTAACACAAGCTCCCCTAAAAATCCCTACATAAAGTAAGGATTTTGAGGGGAGCATCCAGCGAGGATTGAACTCGCAATTTAGTAATAATGTATCTGCAAGACTAGCTTGCTAACCATTAAACAATGATGAGACTTTTTCTTTCTTAAATACAGTAGGGTTTCACTATCCAAAGCCAGCAGTTATATTTATTAACAATCCTAAAAACATTCACATTCTAAACTTATACTAAAAAAATATTATATTCACTCTATGCAATTTTTGACACCAGTTTTCACTGGTAGTTTTTCACTGAAGTCTTCTCAGTATTCTATGAGTTGGTGGTCTGAATGGTCTTAATTCTTCCTCTAATCTTTAGTTTCCCTGGTCCAATAATCTCACTTCTTAAAGAGTGATGAGAAATGATGTGCCAAGTATGTTGATTTTGCAGGATAAATGTGTGAATTAGCATGTACATTTCAGCATAGGAGAGGGGAATGTGCAGCCTTCTAAATAATTGTGGCCTTCCATGGCCTTATCAAAAGATCAAATTACACACCTCCATTTTAGAACATGATATCTCAATGCTTTCAAGAGAAAAGAATAAAGAAAATAAAAAAGGTGCGAAAAAAATTAGTCAAGTTTTAAATTTCTTTTTTTTAATAAAATTTACACGATCTAAATTTGTCAATTTAAATGTGTTAAGTGGTGCATTAAGGGAATAGATGCTTGCTGTCACATGTTCCCAACCAAGACCACAAAGTTATGAATTTCAGAGATACAAAACTGTTGATTTTATATCATGAAAGAAAAGAAAGACACAAAATGTCTTTTAATAAGTCTTATCCTGCTTCATTTGATGTTTCCAAACTGGATTTATAGGCTGGAGTTTGAAGGAAGGAACAATTTATCAACAGAAAAATTCAGTCTCTCTTGATCCCTATCACATAATTTGTATCCACCAACAATGCTTAATGTATAATATGTATGATTAACAAAAAAAAAACTTAATGCCGAATATAATGTAGTATAATTGTATTTATACATTCTTACTTTACAAGTAACTTTATCAGCAAATATCAAGTGCCTGTTTAACGATAAGCTGTTACCTTTCTCATATATATTATAATATATATATATTGGTTAGGAGGTTGATTTAGAAGGCTATCACAATGCAGTTTGGAATAAATAAAAAATAATAATACGGTAACAATGGTGTTGTGTGTTGACCTGTATTTTTTATTATTTCTTGAATTTTCGAGGTAATACCTCTTTATCAAAAGAATTGAACTGAAGCAGTACAGCTATGGCATTTCTTTTTTTTTTTTTTTAGGAAGAAATGCCATAGCTGTACTGCTTCAGTTCAATTCTTTTGATAAAGAGGTATTACCTCGAAAATTCAAGAAATAATAAAAAATACAGGTCAACACACAACACCATTGTTACCGTATTATTATTTTTTATTTATTCCAAACTGCATTGTGATAGCCTTCTAAATCAACCTCCTAACCAATACATACACAATGCTTCAAGCAAATTATGAAACTCTCTTATATATATATATATATATATATATATATATATACACACAAGCACACATGTAGAATTAAACAAAAGGCACGTCTCCTGTTTAACAATTTTATTAACAATCTTTTCGATTTTTTATCTTTTTTACATTTGGATAGAATCCGTGGATTAGTCCACCAAAGTTTTTATCTACTAACTTGAAAAAAAAACAGAACACAAACACATCACCTCTGATGATGGTACTTCGAAGTGCCGAAAGTACGTGGGATAAAACTTTGGTGGACTAATCCACGGATTCCATCCAAATGTAAAAAAGTTGGCCAGAAAGCTTGAAAAGATTGTTAATAAAACTGTTAAACGGGATGTATCTTATGTTTAATTCTACATGTATAAATGAAAGAATGCTGCCCAAATACAAATACACACACACACACACATAAGATTGTTGTAGATCCAACGAGAGAAAAGAAAATATTTTATAGTAAAAAAGGGACTGCAAAGTGGTTTGAATTTTTTTCTATTTATTTAAGTAGGTGCAACTGGATACTTTAAAATCCTCTTCAAGCTAATACAATTATTGTGTTGTGTTGGGACTTATTTTTAATATATAATCATTTTTAGCATAGAGAGGCAGGTAATAAATCATATTGGTTAATTCCAGTTGGTTCCATTTCTAGTCTAGCCGTCTGTCTTTATTTCAGGGAGTTACTTTAATCTGCCTCCCCTCCCTGTTTATTTTTTTTGGTTTTTTTTTGCTGTTGTCATTTCCAGTATGTTTGTGTGCATATATGTATATATTGGATATGTGTGTGTCTTGGTAATTGGTGTGAGCACATGCATATACAAGTATATCTGATGCTGTATATACACATCTGTACATGTATATATTTTTAGGTTATAAGGGGATTTAATATGTGTGAGAATGTGATCATTTCTATACATAGGTGTATTTTTAGGCTAATTTGTGGACGTTTGTGTGTGTATGTTGTCCTCCTATTTTTTGTGTGTGGTTATGATCTGTTTAGTGATAGTGTATATATATCTATGGAGTCTTTTTCTTCACACACACACACACACACATATATATATATATATATATATATATATATATATATATATATATATACATACACACAATTTATCATGATGACAATACAAAGAAATGAGTTTAATCTATGAGCCCCATGCTGTCAAATTATATCTCTGTTTTTTACAATATATTTATTTTCCTTACCAAAATTAATCCTCAAACTGAATGTGGAATGCTAAGAAATAAAAACCAGAAAAACTGAATCAATCTAAGCACAAGTTATTAAAAAGAAACAAAACATTTGTCACCCTTTTTCTCCTTTTGCATCATAACAGGTTGGGAGGGGGGGAATAAATTCAGTTTCATTTTGAAGATGTTAGACCACAAGCAAAATATGTCAATCTGATTTTATAAACTGCCCTCCCCCCCTCTCTCTCTATATATATATATATATATATACACAAAATATTTATTTATACACACACACACACACATATACATACACACACACATATATATATACACACACACACACATATATACACACACACACAATATATATATACACATATATATATATATTTATACACACACAATATATATATACATATATATATATATACACACATAAAATATATATATATATATATATATATATATATACATATATATGTATATATAACCTATTCGCACATTCCATCTATGCTCTATTCTCTCCATGACCTCATTTTGTATTTTCAATTCTATCAATAGATTTATTCATTTCATCCTTTGTATGCAATTCTATTTTCAATTCCAATTCTTTTGCTATTTATTTTTTTTTTTTTACAAAATAAACTGCGAGAAAACATTGTTGAATACTGCTTGCCTTGTATATATTCTTTTATGACAGTCAATTCATCTCAGTTTGCCTATCAAACAATTTCAACACAAAAGTCAACACAAAGTGAAAAAAAAAAAAAAAAAAAATGTAGGTAATTGAAATTTGATTAACAAAGTTATTCTAGATTTATTCTTGTCTTTTTTTCTTCTATTTTTCTTCATCTTTTTGTTTTTGTTTTGTTTTTATCCAAATGATCCAACTCTACAAAATAATCATACTCTTTTCTATCACAAAATCAATTCCGATTCCTTATTTGCTACTTTTCTATCAACTGCAAAGAGAGAAATATTCAATGTTTTTTTTTTCTTTTTCAGTTTTATCAATGATCCCCCCCCACTCCCCCTGCTTTATTTTCTTTGCAACATTTCAGCTGGTTCTTTCTCTGACCTTCTTTAGCTAAAACTTCTTTTGTCCAATGCAAAATGTAATGTCGTATTATGTGCATTGCATTGTGGGATGTAATAAGGGACATGGGTTTACCATCAAACTACTGATACCAAAGATTCTCAAAAATAATAAAAAAGATCCATAAGAAATCTTATGCCAGACTGTTGAGGCTTTTAGAGTATTTAGAGAAAAAAATTCTTAAACTTATCAACTAGAATTTATTTCACACTAGTTTTAAGAAGTTTTAATTGCTAAGTTTTTTTGAGAATCGTTTTCAATCTCTTTTTGCAGTTGAATGAATATAGTATGTGTGTATTTTTGGAGAGTTTAAGAAAGAAAAAAAAATCCCTATTACAACATATTCTCAACCAAGTAACAATTCAATTTGATTTTTTAAATGGTCTTTTATTTTGAACAATTATTTTAAATTTACAAAATTTTCATTTTATTTCAAAATCATATCTATAAAAAAAAAACAAACCAAACTATTGTATAAAATATAAATTAGATTTTTAAAAAATATATATTTATTATTGTATTAGGTTGATTCAAAAGTATTGCAATATTTTGGTAGTGTGAGGCACAATTCAACAGCTCCAAATGCTTTTACCAAGGTTGTGAAGGTAACTAATAACACTCGACTATCAAATGCCAAGTTTGCCTGATACTCTCTAAGTGCTACTCATTGGATTTGGCTGGAATGAATAGTTTTTATCCCTAACTGACTTTGATGCTTGATTGTTGAGGTTGTTGCAAACCAAGCAAAATTACTTGAACCATTTGGTTATTGTATTTAAGTGTTAAATCTAAGATACACTTAGTTTTTTTTTAGTCCATAATTGTGTAATGGTAAATGGGTTGAACTAGAAAACCATTACTAGTGAGTTTGATTCTCACTGGTTGCCTCATACTTCTCCCTTGTCTAGTACTATCTTTAGCTTAGTAAATGACAAATATTCTATTGCCTATATTCTAAGTACCTTGTAGGTGTGTAGTGTAATGTTACTATTGTAGGAAATATATGACTTCAACTATTCTCCCTCGAGCTATGAATAAATAGTAGGGCAGACTGGTCTCTTTAACCTTGGTTAGGCAACCAGTTTGAAGGAAAACTCTGAATTTAAACCTGTTAAACTGTGCTAAAGAAATTGACCTTGTGTAGCATCCCACTCAAGTGGAGGTGTTGGTAAATATGGATATTATAACTATTTCAGTTTGCTGAACTTAATATGAATAATCAAAATTTTAAATGCTGATTTTCAAGGCTTGGAAAATTATAGCAACTTTATATTTTGCTACTTGTTTGACTGTATTGGATTTGGGCTGGGTTAGCTCAGTTGGTAGAGCATTCGGCAAGAAACCACAAGGTTTCTAGTTCAATACCAGCCCTCGCCAACTCAGCATATGAGTAGCACAGAAATCTGTGTGGTAAAGTAAGGAGCTGAAGGTAGGTGTGGTGCTCCACCTCAGATGCAAAAACAATCTCTTTGGTCTAGCGCTAGTGAAAATGGGATAGACTCCCGCGCTGATTGGCTGATACTGACTTTAGGCCACCCGACGACTTTCCTTACTTTATTCTTACTGTTAAATTTTAAAGTCTTAGTAAATGTCTTCATCTCAGAACCAGCTGATATTTACTTTCTTAACTTGATTAGAAACAGTCGGTATATTTCTCTCAGCTTCGTACTGCTTCTTGACATTGTTTACCTCCCCACATATCTATCAACTTACCTATCACGTCCCGAGTTGGTTCACTTCTGGCCTGAAAGATACTCTGATAAACTATAGCGTCAAGACCCCCCCTCCTGATGTTACAGTTTATCAGTTAAGCAACAGAAGAAAAAAAAAATCGCTTAAGAAACATTGGATAGGGTGAGAGAAAAATATCCCCCTCCCCCTCAGAAAATAAACAACAAAACAAAAAGGACATAAAACCAAGATTGTTTACAAGTTGTGGATGATTCATAAGAGGAACAAGGATTAGAGAAATATTTGCCTCTTTTTGAGTTGAAAATAAAAAGGTTTATCATTAAACTAGTATTACTTACTTGTATTGCCTACAGGTTGTAAGATGGTCATTATGAAAAATAAAGGATGTAGAGTCTTGATTTGGTTTGGTTTTGTTTTACAGCATATCAACCTCAGTGGGTCATTTAATGCTGATAAAGTTTTGAAATAAAGTCATTCTTGATTGATATAATTTTTTTAATGAATACATTTTTCTATTTAACCCATAGATGGGACCCTAACAGGTACTACCACTCCGGGTCAGAGTGGACCAGGGAGCAATGGTGATGAAGGGGGGTTCCACCTTCCCCAAACTTCCAGAACTGGAACCTCACCATCAGATACAGTTTAACGTCATTCCCAGGACATATAGACCCTCAGCCACTGCCTTCTGCATCCATATGATAAAAAGAGTTGGGGCTAGCCATAAGGGCAGTAGGATTGGGGCAATCATATAGTTGCTAGGGCTTGATGTGACCAGCTGATTGATTGGAGGGGGCCTCTCCAACCGCCCGTCTAGCCCAAGAAAGGGCCTAAGTAGAGTATTGGACTGCTCATCCACCTGGGTTCTATCCTTAAGCATCATGGGTCACCACCCACAGCCAACAAGAGGTGCAGTCGGGGATGTAGAATCACTTTTATTAAAGTTTAGCATAATCATAAATATACTAGGGTAGGCTGATTTTTTTCACTTTTTTAGAAATATCAAATTCTCACGAATAACAAAAGTTGTTTGTTGGTATAATGAATACTGATAGAAAAAAAATAGATTTCTTCTTTGTACCACTGTTTGAGGAAATACCATCAAAGATTATCTACAAAAATGTACTATAAAATCCTTGATTTCACAACATTTAGCATAGAAATTGGTTAGAAAACTTAGCTATTTCAATATTTAAAAGTGAAAAGGTTGTCATTTTAAACAAAATGAATAAAATATTATAACTAGAATTCCTCCAGCACCACTGACACCTCTGATATGCTGCTTTTAATCAAATAATTAAGCTGTAACAGTGATAACATTTTAAAAGATTGAAATCAATTTCCTCAAATGAAGGCAAAGTTTTGAAGAACAATATTTGGTGTAGTAATTTTTTATTTTAATTTGCAACTTTCGCCACATGGGAGACGTTACAGTTCCAAAATCAACCTACTCTAAAGTGCACCTTTCATTTCTGGTTACAGACATGTGTTTTATTTTTGGGGTCAGAAAGTTTCTCTCCTGAAGAGTTTGGTAAAATACCGAATAATATTCATTTAGATTCCTAATCATCGTCTTAAAATCCATAAGGAATATAAGGACTTTAAATAGAATATTTAAAGAGTCAAAAGGGGCAGTAAGGGAATTGCAAAATGTCTGTAACCAAAAATAAGAAGTGTACTTATTTTGGGACACATTCATATTTCTAGTTACAGCTTTAATGCTGAAGAGTTTGGTAATAAATAATATCTAATAATATCAGTTTTGATTGTGGGATACTCCAACAATAAAAACCTGGCATCGTTGGTTTAAAAGAAAATTAACTTTTCATGAAATTTTTTTTAGGTGAATTTGTTTATGGATGATTTATATATCATCATCATCATCATCAAGTGTGCTGACAGTATGGATCTCCATGAGTCTTCCTCACCACCTGTTTCTATCAGCCATCACTCCTGGCAGGTCCTCTGCATAGCATCCAGTATTTGCACAGAGTGGATTGATGTAGTTTTTTATTGGACAACTCACTCTGGCTTGTTCATGCGTAGGTGCCCATAGAATAATGTTACTTATGAGCTCATCCTTGGCACAGTGGTAAGATGCCTGATTGATGCCGAATTGGTCTGGTTTCAATCACATCCTGAAGTAGCCTGCCTAGTCTAGTCACACTGATGAGCTGTGAAACAGGACTGTATGTGAATGATAATATACACACACATAATTAGGTAGCTCAAAAAATGTTACTAGGACCTTGTAATTCAGTACTACTTGTTGTGTGGTTAAGTGATTTGCAACTAAACCATTTCCTCCTCCTCCTCCTGGTAGCTAGACACCTGACAAAATGAAAAATAAACTCTGTCAAAAAGTGGTTAAACTCCTCAGGTAGGATCAATACACATGCCTGACAATAAATACAAAGATTTCAACAAATCATCCATCTAGGAGAAAGACAAAAACTGGGAGTTTATTGATGCTTAACTTTTGTGAAAGCATCCATCATAGAGTAAGACATCAGCAGCTTTCATAATATCCAATGATGTAGGATGGATCAGTTTTTGTTTTTGGATTCATGTGATTGAAATAGGACTGACTCAGTATGCTATCTTTCTGCATTATAAAAAGCTTCAAGTACAGGTATTGCTTAATATCAAGGGATTGTTACAAAATGATGTCATGTGGTGGCAATACTTATATATATATATATCCTAAATCTCAAATAATCTTTTAAAATGTTAAAAGATTAATTATCTTTTAAGTAACTATCTATAATTATATGCTTTTTGTGTCATATCTTACTTGTTGTGACCTACATGCACATCCATCACATCCATTGGCATTTCAATCTCAGAAGACTATAATGTAGTTTTTGTGCCCTTGAAGTTATAGTGCCTCCTATGACTGTAAAGTTCAATGTTTGAAAAACATTCTTGACCACAGATGTCACATGTAAAGGCTGTCCCTGAAGATGTTGATGTGCTGGTACTTTGTTGCTGCTGCTTTCTTCTGGACCACTTAGCTTCATGGTGTTACGTCAGGGAGGCTTCAGACATGAACAGTGTGCCATATCTTACTTGTTGTGACCAGGATAGGAAAATGCCTACATGCACATCCATTCCATATTTATATATATATATATAATAAAAGCCCGTTTCTGGTATGTATGTATCGACTTATAACTCCAAAAAGAGATGTCATTCTAATTTGAAATCTTGCAGACACATTAATGTGTTTCTAACTAAGAAACACACAAAATTTGTTTTTGATTTTTACTAATTAAGTGATATAATTCAATAATTAAACAAAAATCAATCAATTTCTAGAACTCTTCACAGTAAGGAAAATAAAGTAAGGAAAACTTGGGTCAAAAAGGAAATGAATTAGACTAATACATTTCACTTTAACTCAACAGGCTAGGTACTCTCTCTTTCACCAGTCTGTTCATGTCTCTCTCTCTCTCTCTTCTGTATTCGTCTCTCTCAAATAAAATAATGTTTTAAAAAAGTTTAGATTACATTTTTAAAATGATATTTTAAATGTAAACCAAAAAAGCATTTCCTAAAAAAACAAATTAATTGTAATATACAAATTCTCAGCAATTTTTTAAAATTTGATCAAAAATTTTCCTCTTATTCTCTCTTACTCCTGTTTTCTCCCTTTCTCAGTGGTGTTCCCAAAAAAAAAAAATAGTGCAGTCATGGACTGGGTACTTTTGCTAGTATATATATATATATATATATATATATATATATAGAGAGAGAGAGAGAGAGAGAGAGGTAGAGGTAGAGAGAGGGGGGAGAAGAAAGAAAGAGAAACACAAACACGCACATATACATATATAAAACAAAAATATCAATCTCTGACTCTATATATATATAGCAGACATATGAGGGAGTGTGTGAGTGTATAAGAAAATATATCATTAGATATGTCGAGATTATCCACAATGCAGACAATATCACGTCTTTTGATCTGTGACCAAAATAAAAATAATAACTGACTCTAGACTATGAGTTGTGGTTGTTGCTGTTGTAATGACATTTCTACTAATTTTGTTTTTGTCATTAGCTCAGGCCTCAGCTTGGACGAGGAGAAGCGGGGAGGAGGAGGAGGAGAGAGTGTAATGTTAATCATCAGGAAGTGAATAAAGAAAAACTCGTCACTCACATTTCACCTGATGCCATCTCAACTGTCAGATGTTGGACAGAGATTAACTCCACATTCTCACCAGCACCCCCCCCCCTCCCGGCACCCCCTCACTACTGGACACCTTTCGAAGGACATGTTCCTTTGCACTCACAGCCAGTAGCCAGATTAGATTTCTTTGTCAAAGTCTCCTCATCAAGAAACCTCACACTTAAATACAAGCACATAAACATCATTACATGTTCTTACATATAATAGAGATATACATTCATAGACACCCTTATATATATATATATATATATATATATATATATATATGAGGATGCATATTATTTGTATATATATATACATATATATGCAAGAGAGGTATGTACTATATGTTGTGTAAATTTTGGAATGAAATCTGACATGATAAAAACTTACTTTATTATATATATATATATATATATATATATTATATATATACCAACCTCTCCGCAGGAGTAGGATGTGACACAAGGTTAATTTCTTAAATGGAGTTTAACAGATTTGAATTCAGAGTTTTCCTTCTCGTATACTGGTTACCTAACCATGCCTGCCCTGCTATTTGCCCATAGCTGGAGGGAGAATTGGATTCATACCTTTCCCAAGGGTATTAGTGCCATGTGAAATGCAAACAGCTTCATCCAGGATTTGAACTCGGGTCGATGAGTTCATTTCCTACGACTCAAACCATTAAACCACATGCCTCCACCTTTATATATGTATATGATATATACACACATATACAGTATTACTCATAAACAATAATACCACTAACAATTTTCTTCTAAGCCTAAGATACTAAGAATTTAATATTTTGAGTGGAACAAAACTTTGAATGCCTTGTTTTATATATATATATATATGGCAGACTGGGTTCTTTAGTCTTGGTTAAGAAAGGCTGAGGAAAACTCTGAATTCAAATCAGCTTTAAAATATATTACCTTGTGTCATATCCTGCTCATGGCAGAGGGGTTGGGTGCATACATACACGTGTGTGGAGTAATTATATATCATACTCACTTTCAAATATGCTAATGATGTCACCACATTTTTGAAAAAGAAAAAGAAACAAAGAAAGAAATGCTGTCAACAATGACCAAATAAATTTTTCACATTTTTGTTTCCTCCCACTTGAAAATAACATTTTTTGAAGGAGATCCATTATGGCATCACTTCTTAATATTGTCCTGATGATGGTTAATATATCCTATTACATAAATACTGAAATGTTCAAATGTATCCATTCATTCATAAACACATGCTCTGAATATTTCTTTTTTCATATTACTATACTATATTTACCAATCCTCTGCACAAGCAGGATGCAACACAAGGTCAATTTCTTAAGCAGAGTTTAATAGGTTTGAATTCAGAGTTTTCCTTCTCCTAGATTGGTTACCTATCCAAGGGTAAAAAGCCTAGTCTGACCAACCATTTACCCATAGCTGGAGGGAGAATATACGGATTCCTACCTTTCCCAGGTGCAATGTGAAAAGTGCAAACAGCCTTGTCCAGGATTTGAACTCGGGTCAACGAGTCCATTTCCCACGACTAACCATTACATCACGCACCTCTCTCTCTCTCATATATATATATATATATATATAGTTGTAGAAGAAGTAATTTCCCGACCGCAGTTTCGGTGTTACTCTAACACCTTCATCAGGGGGATTGATATATTCACAATATATTGAGCCCTATTGGATCAACTGCTTACGCTATGTTCACATAGTAGTACCCATAAATGAATATATATATATATATATATATATATATATATACACACACGCGCACACACACTTGAAGTCTTATTTCATAATTAGAATATTTAAATTTCATACCTGCTTTGCCAGAATAATATCAAGTTATTTTTATGCAAAAACTTTTCTTATCTGGCTATTCTTTGTGTGTGTGAGAGAGAGAGAGAGAGAGAGAGAGATTAACAATACACAAACATACATGTGGTCGTCATCAGGATGCAAAGGTGGGGGGGGGGTCAAAGAACAGAAGGTGAGTGGAATGGATTGGTTTTAGAAGGAAACAATCACCCTCCTCTACTGTTAACAGTCGGTCAGTTTACCATTTGGTGTTCCAAAATCGATTCTTAGTCTCAATCTGCCTTAATTGCCCATGACCGTTCTGTGAGGGGAACACGTTCAAGAAGCAAACTGCTACCAAATCAAATTTAATTGATGCTCAGATGTTCCAGACCCCACCCTAACAATGATGGGATCAACTATGGATTGATCATGGACAAAAGGAACTGTATGTAAAACCATTTCCCCAAGACGAAGATGTTAATTGCCAACACCTGATGAACAAAAATAAGGACATGCTTATGAAGACTTATTTGGCAGATGTAAACTGACAATATATACACTTATTATATCATCTAAACCACACACATATATCTTTATTATGGGTGGTTGGTTGGTTGGCATGTCAAATTGGTTTGAATTCAGTTTTCCTTCTCTGAGGTTGGTTGGATTTACCAAGACTTAAGAGCCTAGTCGGTTGGTTGGTTGGTTGGTGTTGAAGTCATTGAATGTATTAGGGGATAAATAAATGAGTTGGGGTTATTGAAGTCAGTCAGTCAGTCAGTCAGTATACTGTTGGTTTGGACAACAGCAACTGGTTAAGCACAACTGAAATAGTGCCCAAGACAGTTGGTATTTATGGAATCAAGAATAGTCCATTCATGTATTTGGGTGATTCCATTCCTTGAGTCCTGATTGGCTGCTTATGAACTCTATTTAACCCATAGATCAGGTCAGAATGGACCTAGGAGTAATGGCAATCAACAGGTACTCCACACTCCCAGAGCTCCAGAATTGGAACTTCACCACTAGATGCAGTTTAATGTTATACTCAGGACACTTCATTATATATATTATATAGAAATACTTTTATTCACTGTAATCATCATGTACATAGTGACATAGTAAATACAACATATATATATATAGAAATGCACTAATATTATTTTATTATAGAAATGCATGACAAATTATTCTAACCCTTTTCCTTTTTGCAGGCAGTGAGACATTTTTGTCATTTTATCTGCCTGCAAAAGGGTTAATACTAGCTCTTTTTATGTAATCTGGTAAAGATTTTTGAATGAATACTTTTATTCACTGTAATGATAACACATATAGCAATATTGCAAATACTCAGAACATATATAAAAATGCACTGTAAATGATTTTACTACAGTAATGAATTAGATTGTATAAAAATGCATTGCAAATTATTTTATTAAAATATGCACTGCTAAAGGATTTTACTACAGAAATGAATAATTTTGAGATCCTGGCATCTGTTTAGGAATGTGAGGTGGTTTGTTATTCATGCCAGTTTCTGATTAAGCTTTTCTAGTTACTTTCTATTGACGGATTATATCGGGTCTGTACCGACTAGATACTCTGAATTTTAGAGATGAGGCTTGATAATTTGTATTATTTCTATTATTTGGACAATTCAGTTCTGAATGACAGTTATCTTTGGGCTGCCGGTTCAATCCAGGCCAAGGGCGACACTAACATAGAATAATTAACACAGCTTAACATTTGTACCTGGTCAGGGTTAAACGGAATGAGAACAGTCTACCTCCATGGATTGAATAAAGGGTTCGGTTTGAAGTTCTGTGAAGGCTCCTGAGTTTGAAAAGAAAGTTCCTGAGCCCAACAAGAATTATCTGAAAAAGTCTGAATGGCACATTGGCTGAAACGTTGTATAGATAACAAGAAAGATGAGGACATTAATCCAAATAATACAGAAATTAATGATTTTACTACAGAAATGAACTGGTAAATCATTTTACTACAGAAATGAATTGCTTAATCATTTTACTACAGAGAATTGCTTTATCATTTTACTAAAGAAATGAATTAGCAAATCATTTTACTAAAGAAATGCATTGGAAATAATTCAGCTCATTAAAAAGTAGAGTTTTATTTAAACAAATACATCAACACTTTCACGTGTGTTTATGATTGTGTATATTGTGACACAGCATATAAAAACAAAAGCTTTCAGTGCTACACAATCATTCTAATAACCTGATCATATTTCTTGTTCATTTAAAACAGGTATATATGAGGACATTTTAAATGTCTAATAATACGGAAAATCGACCAGCTTTCATAAAAAAACACCCCACCAAACAAACAAGAAAACCCTTATTTTTCTTCTACTTCTATTGATCTAGGTGCAGCAGCCTCTTAGGTCCATTATCTACGTCTCACATACACTTTCTGATAGAAATCTGAAATCATTGACAAAATTCTTTACCTTTTTTTTTTTCTTTCGCTAGTTGTTCTCTTTTCAAATAGCTGACAACTATTCATGACCATCAAGATTGTCAAATGGTGTCATTAAAAATTAATTATAATAGTGGAAGGAGGTGGGGGTAGAATCTCTTCTTGCAGAAGCGTGGGGTTTTTTAGTTGATGTGCCAAAAACCATGGAGACAACTGCTTTGAGAAAATTGTTGGTTGGCAAAATCCAGGACAAATCAAAAACATGTGCTTCTTATAAAAAAAAAAAAAAAAAAACGTCTACAAGAAAAGGTGGGAGTCATGAAAAGGAAAAAAAAAAAATTTGTTCACTCCCAGTTGGAGGAGTCAGATTTTCATCCTGCTCCACTGCTTCTTGAAGAAAAACTGGATCAGCAAGACATTTAATAAATTACAAAAGGGGGAGGGGATGGTGGTGAAAAGTTCTCAGCCTAACCTAGAAAGGAATATTATAAACGGCTGAGTATGCTGTGCCCCCCCCCAAAAAAAAATTAGATGAAAATTTCCAGACCCCTCTCCCCCAAAAACTTAGTTCTCTTGTCCACTGAGCAGTACTTTCCATCTGACAAGAAAGGTAACTAGATATGATGAAAAATGAGGAAAATAAAGGTACTTTTGAATGAAAAGAAGAGTGAACGGTGTATATATATATATATATATATATATATATATATATATATATATATCAACCCCGCCGCATGAACAGGATGCGATACAAGGTCAATTTCTTAAGCTGAGTTTAACAGATTTGAATTCAAAGTTTTCCTTCTCCTAGACAGGTCGCCTAACCAAGGCTGAAGAGCCCTGTCTGCTCTACTATTTACTCACAGCGACGGGGGGGGGTGTATATGGATTCATACCTTTCCTAAGGGTATTAGCGCTATGTGAAATGCAAACTGCCTTGTCTGGGATTTGAGCACGGATCGATGAGTTCATTTCCTACGACTTTAACAATTATGCCATGGGTAATTCCATGACAAATCATCCAGAAAAAAAGTAAAATTGTCACCCACCCCCTTCAATTTTTCTCAATTTTTTTCCAGGTGTACCAAAAAGATAGTTTGTTTTTTGCTCCATGTTTGGAGCTCCATCATCAGTTAAAATTTTGCAATTCAGAAATCATTAATAACTTAAAAATGTTCAATATATGTGAAATAATAATAGAACAATTTTTTGTCATAGATGCAATGCCACATTGGGATATTTGATCTTCGAATGAAAAATCAACAATAATTTAAAATTGGTTGATTTTAAGACCTTTTTTTATATTTTTAGATTCCTTGGACAAAAATGCTTTTATAAACCAATTTTTAGTAGTAGGGAAGCTCTAGAACTTACAGAAAAAATAGGTCACAAAATGTCATCATTTTTTGTGACCCTCTCAAATTTGGAGAGCTAAAAATAATTTTTGGAATTGGAAGATCAAATTTTGGGGATTATCTAACTTTATCATAATCCACAACTGGACAAAATTTCAGAAAAATTGAAGGTGACATGGAATTACCTTTACAGTACCTGTTGTTAGTGTTAAATAGTAGATCAGCTGTATATATTATTTGAGAGGTAGTGTAAATAATTTTAAAAGATTTTAACTGCAATGTCAACTCACTGTGATTGAGGTCAGTTGAGAATTTGGCTGTAATTGGATAATCTCAATCAGGTGATCATACAAGTTAAAGTTTAAACTTTAATTTAGTCAGTAGAGAAACTGCAGAATAAGCAGTTGTACAATTTCCATCTCTGGTCTGACTGGACTTTGCCTTGATGGTTGGTTTTGTTTTGTTTTATGACAAATCAACACTTTTTGGGCCATTTAATCCCCAATCAAGTCATTTTGATAAATAAAGGTCTCAGGTTGCATACAGTACCTGCTGTGGCTTAAGTGGTCACCCAATTAAGTATTAGGCTCATTGCTGCTTAACTTTGATGATATAACAGGAAAAGGTGCTTTCAGCGTGACTTGACCATAATCCTCGATTTGAATAAGATATATAAGAAAAGTCATCTATACATATATAAAGGGAAGTGGGTGTGTATGTATGTATGTCCGGAGGAAACTACGAAAACAAAACAATTTACAACAAAGTAAATATAGATACACATTCACTATCACCAGATCTTGCTTTTTGAGTAAAAATGATGAAGATTTGACTTATATTCGTAAAGAGAATTAAAAAATAAAATTTAAATAACAGTATTTACTTTTTTCTAAAATTTAACTCCCTTTGCAAACTCCCTTTTCCTTAATCCCAATTATCTGTTCAAAGATCAATGGGTGACCCAACAAGTCACGTTTTGTCTAATATATATATATATATATATATATATATATTATTATGGACTCTCTTGTCGATTTTCGACGCATGAGGGTTCATACATACAATGAACACCCACACAGTGATTTGTTTATAGTGGTGAAGGCTTGTGTTGGACCATCCACATTTTTGGCACAGTCGATAGGAAAGAATTGGTGCATCAAGGGTTGCCACAAACCCAATCAACGACCGACCTCAGGAATTTTAAATTCAGAGTTATCCCTCTCCTAGACTGGTTACCTACCCAAGGCTGAAGGGCCCAGTCTGCCCTACTATTTAACCCATAGCTGGAGGGAGAATATATGGATTCATACCTTTCCCAAGGGTATTAGCGCTATGTGAAATGCCAACAGCTTCGTCTAGGAATTGAACTCGAATCGATGAGTCCATTTTCCACTAGCCCACGCGCCTCCATATATATATATATATATATAGCAATTTTTTTTTACACCTTATTTTTATGATGCAGGTCTCATTGGGGAACAAGGAATGATTTCTATTTTCTTGTTCCCTAATGATACCTGCATTGGAAAATTAGATCTAAAAACGTTTGGCCATTCCCTTCTTAGTTGGGCTAGGAACTTTTCATCACTCACTATTATTTATCAACTTCATCAGAAATCCCTTTCTTAAGCTTATTCTTTTGTTTTATTCAAAATTCTATTTATGT
This sequence comes from Doryteuthis pealeii, assembly GCA_023376005.1. NCBI lineage: Eukaryota > Metazoa > Mollusca > Cephalopoda > Myopsida > Loliginidae > Doryteuthis > Doryteuthis pealeii. The sequence continues at coordinate 14,005,541 of CM042177.1, forward strand.
GTATCATGACAAGAAATTATTGGAAATTCTGGAGTTTTCTTATCCTACAATCAACAGTCTATGTCAACAAGTACAGCGGAGTCACATGACCTAGATTAGACCTTATAGTATCAGATTTTTATAAGAAAAAAGAAAGAAAAAAAAGAACTTTCTCTGCTTCATATCTTTTCTGACAACATTTATAACACTCAAAGAAGCACCTGTTCAAATCCATTTAAATTTCAGCATCAAAGCCTCTCATCTAATTATTAGACTTAGTTCCATTCTTGGATTCTAATTATATTTAGTTCCAATTGTATATTCTAATTATTATACCGTTTTCCATTTCTATATTCTTGAATAACACTACGTAACACAAATTTCGTTCCTGTGTGTTATTTTTAATTGCTTATGTGATAAAAGTATAGAAAATAATCATTATTCAAAATTTGCTCTTCTGTCCTCGATAATGAAATTTAGAAATTAACCTATTTTCTATGCAACCCCCCCCCCAAAAAAAAAACCTAGACTAATTTTCATTTTCATAAGCAGAGATACTGATATGTACGCGTCCTGCATCTCTGAGGCACAAAAATCTAAAAGGACACAGTAAAATCATATCCACGCATCCCAGTTTTTTTCTTTTTTCTTGTCTCACAATTTCAAGCTAACTGTAAATACATTTCAATAGTTTCTTAGAAACAAATTACACAGGATAGGTTACAAGGTAGGAGTTAGATGGCTTTAGTTGTTTCCCTAGATCATAAATAAAAACCCTACATTCTATTAAGAAATTTTAGTTGGGACCCATAAATTTTCCCAGGGACTCATTCAAAGTAAATATGTGCATCCCAGGATGCACTAAATCAAAAAGCTATCAGCATCACTGCATAAGGCTTGAATAAAAGAATTATATGAATAAAAATTTACATGTATTTATACTAAGTTGAACGAAAATGTTCATTTATCAACCATATAGTTTCCCTATCATACTTTGAAAATTTCATTCTCCAGGTTTGAAAAGCAAAGTTTGAGGAGAAAAATCTGTCTTTTCTATCAACACTAGGTTTAAGCAATTGGGAAATAACAATTTCTGTCCAGGAAAAAGAAATTGTTGTATAATGTTACTAGCAGAGCTACCCAGTGTTGCCCGGGATTTAAAAAGTTAAAAATAAATCCCTTATTTATATTTATATATAGATTAATAAAGATTATGTTTCTATATATTTGTTTTATTTTATTTTATTCTTAGTGTATTCTTGTTTTCAAGTTTGTTATTTTTTTTGTGTTTTTGTCTTTCATTTGCTTTTTATTATGTTTTACCTTTTATTAATTTGTTTTATCTTTTTAATCATTATTTATATACATTTTTAAATATATTATTGATTCATATCCTTGTTATATCTTTATTTAGCTTTTCTTATGGAAAATGAAGGGTAAAAAGTTTTCTTTTTAACTGCTTCTCATACAAAAAATTAGGATATGGATTTTATTGAACACTGGTGTCCACTAATTTACCTTTATATAATGATGTATACTGGGTCATTGTAAAAACAATCATACAGACACATAGAATCTTTATATATATATATATATATATATATATATATATATATATATATAGAGAGAGAGAGAGAGAGAGAGAGAGAGAGATTTAATTCCATTCCTCTATTCAAATGATGATGCTCAATTCCATTCCATTATTCCCAGTGTTATAATTAATCCCATTCTTCTATTCTAATTATTCCACTTAATTCTATTCCTTTATTCCATTTAATTATATTTCAGTATCCTAATTATTATATTCAATTGTATTCTAATATTCTAATTATTATGTAAATGACCTTGGATTTCCTGGTTAAGACACTTGACTCAGAGATCAATTCACTTCAGTTTGGAGGTTTGATCTTCATGAGGCACACCCATATATATATATATATATATATATATATATGTGTGTGTGTGTGTGTGTGTGTGTGCTAGACTAAGATTAAATAATCTTAGAGAAGATATCACAGCACAATGGTTAGGACACTTATGTCATGAGTTTAAAGTGCTCTTGTTTCTGTGGCCTTATGCCAGACAAGTTAAACTTAACAAACAACTATTCCAGTAAATGTGCAGCCACCATCAAATTATAAACGAATACCATTCCCTTGTGGATTTTTCTTACACACAATTACAAGTAATTCATTACTGAAAGCAATACTTTCTCGGATTTCATCCGATATTGATGATATCCTATTAAATCCAGAGAATGCGAGTTGTGGGTAACAACACTCTTGTCCTTGGATTAAAATCAAATTACAACAAACAAAATTCCCAAATTTCCCTTCCACTCAATTTTCTTTGGAAGAATTTCCAAACTTAAAGACATGAAAATCCAATTATTTATTCCTTCTTCCTCTCTTTCTCTTGTGCTTGGTGGATCCAAATTTTAAATTTACTTTTATTTTATCCAATTTTAAAAACAAGAAGAAAAAAAAGAAAAAAAGAAAAGCATTTCAATTATGACTGTTATGATATCCCTTATTTCTGCCTATCTTTCTTTTTTCTTAATCAATTTTCTCTTTGCAGAGTTGCACCCATAAAATTCTTCAGTTATTATCTTTCTAGCTATAATAATTATCAATTTCTAAAATATTACTGCCTGTTTATGTAACCTGGGACATCAGGTAGGATTTATCAAGTACATCAAAACTTACATTCACATATATAATGACATATATAGAAATTCACTGGAAAGCATTTTACTAGAGAAATACATTACAATTTATGCTAATCAGCAGTTCTTATTATACACATATACAGGTTCTAAGATGATCATTAGTAAAAATAAAGGATATAATTATTATGTTTAGTACCATTCCCATATTTTAATTATTACACTAAGTTTCAATTATATATTCTAATTATTATACTGAGTTCCATTCCTATATTCTAATTATTAGACTTATTTCCAATCATATATTCTAATCATTATACTGAATTCCAATCATATATTCTAATCATTATACTGAATTCCATTCCTATATTCTAATTACTATTATGAGTTCCATTCCTATATTCTAATTATTATTATGAGTTCCATTCCTATATTCTAATTATTATGAGTTTCATTCCTATATTCTAATTATTATTATGAGTTCCATTCCTATATTCTAATTATTATTATGTTCCATTCCTATATTATTATTATGTGTTCCATTCCTATATTCTAATTATTATATATATTCTAATTATTATTATGTGTTCCATTCCTATATTCTAATTATTATTATGAGTTCCATTCCTATATTCTAATTATTATTATGAGTTTCATTCCTATATTCTAATTATTATTATGTGTTCCATTCCTATATTCTAATTATTATTATGAGTTCCATCCCTATATTCTAATTATTATTATGAGTTTCATTCCTATATTCTAATTATTATTATGAGTTCCATTCCATATTCTAATTCCATTCCTATATTCTAATTATTATTATGAGTTCCATTCTATATTCTAATTATTATTATGTGTTCCATTCCTATATTCTAATTATTATTATGTGTTCCATTCCTATATTCTAATTATTATTATGAGTTCCATTCCTATATTCTAATTATTATTATAAGTTCCATTCCTATATTCTAATTATTATACTTCATTCCAATCATATATTCTAAGTTTTATACTGTGTGAACTTGTGATGGTCGTATTTCTGTTAATGTCCTTCACATCCTTAAATCTTACTCTTGAAATTCATTTTTAGTTGAGAAAACGACAAAAGACCACAACGGGGATGAGGTTTGTTGAATGGGGAAGATCTATTTGATTGATTCGTTTTTTTTATAAATCTGCTCATCAAACACTATCAAGAATTGGCACTGACTGTCCCAGACATAATATATATATATATATATATATATATATATACATATATACATATATATCATTTTTTATTTTGAATTCAAATTAGTTACAATGTAGTAATATTCACCGGAAGTTAACTAGACAAGATTAGATATATACAAATATAAAAATTCAAACCCATTCTCAACAGATATTGCAAAGGTAAGAGACAAATTTTATCTTCTCTAATAACTTATAGAATAATTATATTAACTCAATGTTGAAGCATCAAGTTAATATAATTATTCTATAAGTTATTAGGAGTCTAATAATAGATGAGGAAAACTTTCTATCAGAGACCCCACTCTCAAAAAGTGTTTTACTACTTTTGAGAGGGGTCCCTTGGAAAGGATTTTTCATTTATCCCCATCATTTCATTCATTTTTATTTCATCCATTCATTCATTTTACCATCAATTTTTAAATATATATATATATATATATATAGATAGATAGATAGATAGATGGAATACTGTATTCATAAGTAAATAGTGCTCGATATTGTTGATAGAGCATTTATATCTAAGAGTAGCCTTCTCTCTCTCTCTCTCTCTCTCTCTCTCTCTCTATATATATATATATATATATATATATATATATATATATATATATCTGTCATGACCAGGATGTGACATGTCAATTTTAATCGGAGTGAAACTTGTTTTAATTTAGTTTTCCTTCTCCTAGCTTAACCAATGTTTATTCATAGCTGGAGATAGGGGGTGGGAAAGAACAGATGGATTCATGCCTTTCCCAAGGTCATTAGTGCAAGGTGAAATGCAAACAACCTTGTCCAGGATTTGACCTCAGATCCCCTAATTCCATTTGCGACAATGATAAGTGTCACGCTAAGTGCACCTCCTATGTATGTAAATCTCTACATATCAGTGTATACTTATAATACGCACAAATCGTTTGACCTTTGACCTTGTGAAATGTCAATATCATTAGTAAGAAAGATCATGACTTTGAGAAGAAAAAAATAAACAAAATTCTTGCTTTTCATTTTGTCATCATGAATAAGAAATGTTTCAATTATTTTTAATTGCTTTTCCTATCTTTATTGATTTGTTCTTCTTATTACAGAGATTAGAATGCAAGTCTGAAAAGTCAACAGTTTTGAATTGAGACTTCAATTGAATATTCCAGTCAGGCTGAACACACAGGTGAAATGGGTCACTGGCATTTGGGGGCTGGTGAACAATTCTTTGCCTTTCTAAATTCGATTGGAAAGGAAATTATTAATAACAAACTGAATCCATGGAATTTCCAAGAATTTAATTGGAAATAACCATCTAGGATTAAAGATCAATGTGACATTTTTAATGCTTTATAAAGTGAGTTCAAAAAGTATTAAGACTGAAGTTGTATTTATATCAAGATTATTTCTATCTTGTTATAAATACAAATTCAGTCTTGATACTTTTTGAACTCATTAAATTAACATTTCATTCAATGTTTATTTCTAACAATGAATGAAACATTCATTTTGTTCTAAATACGAAGTGTGTTCAAAAACTATTGAGACTGAAGTTGTATTTACCTTGATAGTAATGAACAATAAATGAAACATTCATTTTATTCTAAAAACAAAACTGAAGCTGTATTTACCAAGTCTGTAATGAACAATGAATGAAATTTTAATTTTCTTCAAAAGATGAGGTGGGTTCAAAAAGTATGGAGGCTAAAGCTGTAATTACCATTTTCATAAAATAATGAATGAAATATTAAGAAAAAAGAAAGAAGTTTGTATCATTTGGATTATTCGGATTATTGTCCTCATCTTTATTGTTATCTGTATAACGTTTCAACTGGACACATGGCATACTAGATATAGGTATTGAGTTAATACAATTCTAAGTGACAGTTATCTCTAGGCTGCAGGTTCAATCCTAGTCAAGGGTGACAGTAACATGGAATAATAAGTAACACACCTTATTTTTTTTTGGACACTACACCATTGTCCTTAGTGGACGGAAAGGTGCCAACAACACTATTGCCTAGAATAATGGATTATAACATTTTACATTTTCAACCAAGAGACCAAAGCGGAGTGGCCTATAGGTGAAGCAGAGTACAGCATTCCGAAAGTTAAACAAATCTTAAAGCTTCCTTCTCGATAGTTTGTATGTTTCTTTGAATTTTTGGACATGTGGCCTAGTGGATAAAGGAGTTAGATTAAGACAGTTCTAAGTGATAGTTATCTCAAGACTGCAGGTTCAATCTTGGTCAGGAGCAGCAGTGACATAGAATAATAATTAATACAGCTTAACACATGTACCCCAGCTATGGTTAGCGGAATGAGAACAAGATACCCCCGTGGACTGAATAAAGGGTTAGCTTCAAAGTTCTGTGATGGCTCCCGATTATGACAAGAAGGTTACTGAGTTTGAAAAGAAGGTTTGAGATGGTTCCTGATTCCGAGATGGTTCCTGAGTTCGACAAGAAATACCTGAAGAAGGCTAAAGGGCACATCGGCTACAACGTTGTACAATGAAGATGAGTACAATAATCCAAATAATACTAATAACACTAACCTTGTATGTTAAATAGTATAATTCATTATCTTCCAAGGAATCATCACAGATTATTCTTATCCTCAATTTCTACTCTACAATTTTTTCCCCCCTCAAGTTTTTTTCTTTCTCCTTTATTTGACCACCACAACCACCACTATCATATTTCTGCCTTTGTCCAAATCGAAAAACATCTAATTCCGAATTGATTCCCCAGTTCCACTCGCAGCGTTGGGCTGCTATCGTTACCATTCACCAGTCCCCACCCCACACCAATCTACCCATATTTATTATTGATTTTGTTTTAATGAGTCACAATAATTTTGCTTGCAGTGGACTAATTAGATTAGTATTGATTGTTTTGACTTGGTGTTAGTTTTATCTACTTTCTTTCATTTTGCTTCCCATCTTTTACACTAATTTTACAATAAAAAAAAAAAAATTAATTTAATTTTAATTTTGGAAAAGAAAAAAAAAAAAACACAAAAAAAAACATTATGCTAATCACTTTGAATATTGCAAATAACTTTTATCAATTTTCAATCTAATGCCGGACAAAAGCCTCTAACAATTCCTTTTTTGTTGATGTTTATATAACAGAGTTTACATTCTAATTATATAGTATAAATAAAAATAAAGTATATATATATATATATATATATATATATATATGTGTGTGTGTGTGTGTGTGTGTGTGTGTGTGTGTGTGTGTGTATGTATAAGTCGTCGGGGTGGCCTAAAGTCAGTATCAGCCCATCAGCGAGGGAGTCTATCCCCTTTTCACTAGTGCTAGACCAAGCAGATTGTTTATCTGCCACACCTACCACCTACTTTACTGCACAGATCCTTGTGCTACCCATATGCGGAGTTGGCGTGGGCCGGTATCAAACTAGGAACCTTGTGGTTTCTAGCCGAATGCTCTACTGACTGAGCTAATCCAGTCCTTCACACACACACATTATATATATATATATATATATATATATATTATATAGGTGTGGGCATTTTTCACTTTAAAAAAAATATCAAATTCTCTCAAATAGTGAAAGTTGTATGTTGGTATAATGAATACTCATACCAAAAATTAAATCTCTTACTTGCACCATTGTTTGAAGAAATAGCATAAAAAATCAGTTAAAATGCACTAAAAAAATCCTCGTCTTCACAACATTTGATCCAGAAATTGATTTGAAAATCTAGCAATTTCAATACTTAAAACAGAAAAGGTTGTCATTCTATTTTACTAACATGAAAAGAATAAGATACTATAACTAGAATTCAAATTGAAAATATCCTTTCCATCATTACCGACACCTCCAATATGCTGCCTTTTACCTTATTAATTTTGTGGTAATTTTTTATGTTAATTTGCTATTTTTGCCACATGGGAGATGTGCATAAAAACATATATTTAAGTAATGCATTATATGAAAAGAAGTGTAGATAATTTAAAAAAGATTTCAACAGTAATGTTGAATCAGTGTGATTGACCATTTAAGGTCAGTTGAAAACTTGGCTGTGATTGGATAATCTCAGTCAGGTGACCAAGTGAGTTTAGAAGTTAGAATTAAACCTTAATTAATCAGGAGAGAAATGTAGCAGTAAATAAACTAATAACAGATAAGATGCAAAACCTTTTTTTATTTAATAGCTTAATATTCTGGCTTTATAAAATATTCCTTAAACAAACTAGATGAAATAGAATTAATGATATTGTTTTTTTTTGTTCAGAGCTATACAAAGGAAAATATTACAGACTTCATTGATAAAAAAAAATTAGCTATTTGCACTATCTTGTGGGGTAAATAATTAGGTAATACAATTTCAATGAGTTTTCTATCTAAGAGTGACAGGAAGTAAATGTGTTTACTCACAGTTTTAATTACTGGATTCCCTTATATGCATTTACACTGGCAAGAGATAGGTAAATAAGTAGATAATACAATTTATGAAAATGACAAATGTCTTTTTCATTTAAGTGAAATAGAAAGTAAATGGGTTTAATTAGCGTTTTAATTAGATTCTTAAGAATCGTGGCTTATTTTGTGAGGAGTGAAAGTGTTTTCTTTTCTTTTTTCCCCCTGCCAGTCTGGGTTGGATATATATTTCAACTGTACTTTTTGGCAAATGGCAAATGAAAGATCTGAACTGGTGTGAAGAGTCAGTTAGATAAGAATTTTAAGCACTCAGTTCTGGGGATTGAGTCCTGTCCATTTATTGTTTGGGTGGAGGGATAATATCCCTAACATCCAAAGCAAACAAAACTAGTAGGGAGAAGTAGAACATGCCCAACTCAATAAGAAAGTTTTAATATTGAGGATTGACCCAATCTGTAAGCTGACATGGATAAAAGCATTTTTATACATCTATGATGTTAGGAAGAAATGGAAATGAATTTGACAGTATGAGGAAAAATAATGAATAGATGTGAAAAATAAGAGTTATGAAGATGATTTAATAATACTTGAAAATTTAGTTAAAGTTTGAAACGTTTTGATTATCATATATATATATATATATATATATATATATATATATATCTTCCTTATATGAAAATGTGATAAGGAAAAATAAGGAATGGTAATTAGAATCAACCAGATAGAAGCCATATTTTCAAAATAAACCATCAAATCAAACATATAATACGGTCTCCACTCCTTTCTTGTATCATTTGAAAAATATGCCCATGTCACCAAGCAATATTTAAATGTCCTCATGAGAAATATATATATATATATATGAACTTTTTGGGTTTTCCTGTTTGCATCTGTTGTCGCTGGTATGGATATCTGTGTGCTGCGTGTCTTGTTTTTTGTCCACATTTGTTGACGAATCTCTAATTATGGTGGTTCCTTTTTACCGGTTCAAGACCATATTAAAAAAGATTTTCTGGTGTGGACATGCTGTGAATACCTCTGATTTATTGTTAAGAAATGTGTGTTCTGATTTTAAGCCTTGTAGGATTTGCAATTTCTCTGTTGTGCACAGTGAGCACTTCTTTGACCATTGATGTACAGTCTAAGATCTTCTATTCTATATTAAAGGGTTTGTCCTGTTTTTTATATTCCCATACTTTGTTAGACAGTGCTGTTGCGTTCCTATTGTTTTCATGTCTAAAGGATGCTTTATGTGCGTAGTATGTTTGTTTAAAGCTACCCTGCACCATTCGCACATGGCTTGTGCTGGGCGATTTGGGTTGGTTGGTCTAATGGTTACTTAAATGTATTGTACACTATAATAAATATATATATAGTGTAAAATGAATGAATAGATAAAATAAAAATGATTGAAATGAGGGGGATAAATGAAAAATCCTTTCCAAGGGACCCCCTCTCAAAAGTATTAAAACACTTTTTGAGAGTGAGGTCCCTGATAGAAAGTTTTTCTCATCTATTATTAGACTCCTTTGAAGCATCAAGTTAATATAATTATTCTATAAGTTATTAGAGAAGATAAAATCCATCTCTTACCTTTGTAATGTCTGTTGAGAATGGGTTTGAATTAATATATTATTATTATTATTATTATTATATAAAATCAAAATGTTTAAAATATTTACAAAATTTTCAAATATGAATAAATCATCTTCATAACTTATCCACAATTATTATTTCCCCCACATCTATGATGGCCATTTTTATTCATTTCTTACTGTCATATTGCAATCCTATCATTTTTCTTAATTTCTTCTTTGATTAAATAACACACAATATAAGTCCACACTAGTTTTAACATCTACATATTTACGAAATTTACATTATCTTAGTGTGTGTTTGATCAAAAAATACTGAGACTGAATCTTAAAATTTAAATGAAGGCATGTGCACTGTTAAGTAAGTTATATAATAATGTGATGATCTTTAGATAATATATAGATATATTGTAAAGAGATCACAGAGGCACATGCTGTTGTAACAGTTATGATGAGATGAGTTAAAATCCTGGACGAGACTGTTGGCATTTCATATTGCACCCTTGGGAAAGGTATGAATCCAACTATTCTCCCTCCAGCTATAGGTAAATAGTACAGCGAGCTAGGCTCTTTAAACTTGTTTAGGCAATCAATCTAGGAGAAGGAAAACTCTGAATTCAAACTTGTGTTACACCCTACTTGTGCAGAGGGGTTTAGTGTGTGTGTGTGTGTATATATATATATATATATATGAAAAGTAAATGGAAGTGAATCCGACAATATGAAATAAATATTTTTAGAAAAAACAAATGATGTTATAACATCATTTGTTCGTTTTTTCTAAAAATATATATATATATATATATATATATACACACACACATTCACAGTGGAATGAACCAATGTTATATGAGGGTTAACTGAAAAGTTCATTGGCTGATCAAGATACTCTCATAGAATGTCACCAAATGAGGTTTATTTTTTAACATAATCCTCCTTGAGGTCCACACAGTTATTCCATCAGTGTTGCAGTGCTTAGATCACATTGGTCAAAAATATTCTCAACATCAGCCTATGAACTTTTCAGCTTACTCTGATAAAAATGTTTTTTTCTTAAATTAAAATGCTCAAATACTGTCCAACAGAGCAGAATTATACTTATTTTCTCATCTCCACATGAGAATAAGTTTCATATATTTGTAGAAAAATACAAATCTTCAGATGAAATATGCATCTGGTGGAATATTTATAGAGAGTAATTAAACTGGATTTTGTCCATCCTAATAACGTTAATATTTGGATTTAAGAAAAAAAACAAAAAAACAAAAAAGAAAAGAAAAGTGTACTCAAAAAAAAAAAAAAATTATTTGGGGCCTTTATATAAATAACTTGGATACAAAGGCGTGTGGTCTAATGGTTAGAGTCATAGTACAATTCCTGGATGAAGCTGTTTGCATTTCATATGGGAAAGGTATGAATCCAATCCTCCCTCCAGCTATGGGTAAATAGAAGGGAAGGCTGGGCTCTTTAACCATGGCTAGGTAACCAGTCTAGGAGATGGAAAACTCTGAATTCAAACCTGTTATACTCCGCTTAAGAAATTGACCTTGTGTCATATCCTGCTTGTGCAAAGGGGTTGGTAAATATGTATAATTAACTTGGTTTGAAAATCACAGGTGAAAAACTGTCAGTTACCAAGCATTGTAGACTTCATGTCTTTGCTACCCTAATATATAATATATATATATATATATATATATATATATATATATGCAAGTGTAATATTTTGTTTACTATTCTTCTTTTCTCATTATATATATATATATATATATATATATATATATATAGTGTGAACAAAAATTATTATTAAGACAATCAGGAATATTTCTTGTTTGTTGTTTAATCTCAGCTAGTTTTGACCTTCGGTCATCTTCAGGAGAAAATTTATTATTTGAAGAAATTGTTGATACATTATTAGAAAGGGAGCATTATAGAAGAGTTATAAATGTTCAAGTGTTATAGTGGGTTTAACATGCTGTTAAAATCCGGGTAGGCGAGTGTGTTTGATAGTAGCATGTTCATTCGTTGTGAAGAACCTCTATGAGGTAGTTTTTTTTTTGGATGCTCTTATATATGTGAGGGAGGGGTTCATGGGCGTTGTGTGTATGACTGTATGTGTATACATGTATATGACTGTATGTGTATACATGTATATGTATGTGTGTGTTTACATATACTGTGTGGGTGTGTGTGTATGTGTGTGTATACATGTATATGTATGTGTGTGTTTACGTATACTGTGTGGGTGTGGGTGCGTGACTTCTAGATTTTTAATTGGGTATATATATATATATTTACCAACCTCTCTGCACGAGAAGGATGTGACACAAGGTCAATTTCTTAAGCGAAGTTCAACAGGTTTGAATTCAGAGTTTTCCTTCTCCTAGACCGGTTGCCTAACCAAGGTTAAAGAACCCAGTCTGCTCTACTATTTATCCATAGCTGAAGGGAAAGTAGTAATATTTTGTTTACCATTCTTCTTTTCTCATTCTATAAGATGATGCTCATTGCTCTGCTTTAGCCTCAAATTTGTATATGTTGTTGACTTATATATCATTTTCTTTCTAGACATAAATTTAAATGAAGATGTGTTCACACCTGAGATAGTTATATAATTAAGTGATGATGTCTAGACAATTCAGTGTCAATTTGTGAAAAAAAATGTTAAAAATTAAGCTAGTCTCAATAGAATTTCAACAAAATGTTTTTGGTGAAACAGAGAATTGTGTAAGTGCAGTATCCTCCATATTTGCCAGATTCTCAGTTCTGTATGACTTTCTTGTTTCTTAAAACTGAAAATTCATATCAAGATTAAGATCGTATGACAAGGAGGACATTAAAAAACAAAATGCTGCAGATTCACAACATATCAAAATAGTTTCAGAGGTGCTTTGACCAATAGAAAATTTTCTGGAATAAGTGTGTTAAATGCCAAGGGGGAGTATTTTGAAAGACAATTAGTGTTTCATTCATTGTTAATTTCTGTCTTGATAAATACAGCTTCAGTCTCTATACTTTGTGAAGTCACCTTGTATATTAAACATAGTTAAATATCTTTCATATTATCCACAAGTGCTTTGTCAGCAGCTTTGACCCTTAAGAAGATAAAAGAGGATACTTGAGCTATGGATTAGTTGACTGACTATAAAGAATACCAAACCCTTCCTGCTAATTCTCATGTAAACTTTTTTTTTGGGGGGGGGTGTTATATAGAGGGAGAAGATAAGATTAACCCATTTTCTTAATCTGCATTTAAAATAAAATTACCTGAGATTATTGATTTAACACCAAGGATTACAGAATTTCCTCCTCTTCCCCCTCCTCTTGTCATCACTTTTCTTCTATGAATAAGACAAAAAATTACTTCAAACCAACAACTAAGATTTTCCCATTTTTTAATACCTAATAAACAGGTGTACAATAGCTGGCAGCTACTAAACACCACACACATCACCAACCCAACACCATAAACCTTGACCTTGTATTGGACTCCCAACATTTCTTTATTTCATTATATTTATTTTTGTAAGGTTTTGTTTATTATTCCATTTGTATTGGAACTAATTTGTCCAGTATTAAAAAACAATCTTTGTATTAATATTGCTGTAAGTAATCTGTGATGATTTTGCTGTAAGTAATCTGTAATGATTTTGGCTTATTTGTTTAATGGCATTATACTCCTTATGGGTTATTTAATGCCAAAACTCGATTCATTTGTAAATGTCTTATTATGATAACTATATTTTCAATTTTTCATTGTAATCATTTATTTTATTTGTCTATAATGATATTCATTTGCTTATGTGGGGATTAAAATAATAAAAAAACTCTCATGAGCCTTCACTGGAAGAACCTTTCGAGCATGTGCAGAAAAAAGGACCCACTTCCAACCCCCAAAAGAATCTCTTGGCTATTTGAGTTTAGGCCTTGTCTGAAACAAGACACTACTAGTGTCTAGGGAGAAATTTCCTTGCCACATGGTGTCTATGACTGGTGAATAAAGCCTAAATCATAAAACCACCTTCTGTATTTGTCTCTTTTTCTTCCTTTGAATTCCTTCCTTTTCAACACGACCACATGGGGTTAAAAACAAACCCTAAGAACATGCACAAAAATAAACACATCCAACTTTTAATCCTAAAACACTAAACCTCTTGCCAGTCATGAGGTATCAAGTATTCCTATCTAATATAAATAATGTGCACAGAGTTACATAGTTTCAAGCATTCCTATCCAATAATAATAATCTTCCAATAGATATATTTGAGCCTTACTCTAACAAGTACTACCACTCCAAGTCAGGGTGGACCTGGGAGTAATGACAACAAACAGATGACTCTATACATCTCAGAGTTTCAGAATGTTCAAATGCAGTTTAGTACCATACCCAGTAATCCTTTTTTTTTTTGGTGAGGATCATAGGAAATACATTGGCACATTCTATAAGCCCAACTGACAGGGGAATATTTTGAAAGGAATCTCTTAGTCAAGTAACAGAGACTAAGAACTTTTGAGTTAAAAAGGAATCAGACTGTTTATACCAATTCACTGTGTAAGACAACTTTGGTTTCTGGAGAGAATGTTGTATGTTTATGTTGTAAAAGTATAGAACGTGGCCATAATTCACTTCAAAATTTGCTTTTATGCCTTGGATAACACTATGTAAGACACATTTTGTTCCTGGATAGTATGTATTATTTCTTAATTGCTTATGTTGTAAAAGTACAGAAAATGGTCATTATTCTCCTCAAACTTTGCCTTTATGTCCTGGATAATGAAATCTAGTAAAGCAATTAATCTATTTTCTATGTAAAAACAGACAAATTTGCACATTTTCAGTTCCATAAGGCCCGAATGGAACAATATGATTCAAAATTGACATCTATTTATACTAAGGTTAAGCATAAACAAAAATGTTTCATAAGTTCTAGAAAATTCTCAACCAGCATGGAATCTACCTGGAATGATGGGGAAAATAGGTAGATTTGAAAAATTTCATCATCCAGATCACAATATTTGAAAAGAAAAATATGTCTTTTCTGTTTATTTTAGACATAAGCAATTGGGAAATAAAACTTTCTGCATAAAAAGAAGTAAAATTCAAAATTTTGTGTTATTTTTCTACTTTCACTAAAATAAAAAGAATATATATATATATATATATATATATATATATATATAGGGGCCGGGTTAGCTCAGTCGGTAGAGCGATCGGTTAGAAACCACAAGGTTCCTAGTTCGATACCGGTCCCCGCCAACTCAGCGTATGAGTAGCACAGGGATCTGTGTGGTAAAGTAAGGAGCTGATGGTAGGTGTGGCACTCCAACTCAGATGCTAAAACAATCTCCTTGGTCTAGCGCTATTGAAAAGGGGATAGACTCCCTCGCTGACTGGCTGATACTGACTTTAGGCCACCCCGTCGACTTTACTTTATATATATATATATATATATATATATATATATATATATATATGGTAGTCCTTTTTTTAGTATTGGAGAATTGAAAATAAAGTGCTCGATTACATGTGTAAGAGCTGTATTTATTTATTATAGTGTACAATACATTTAAGGTGCCATTGTTACCATTGGTTTCCAAGCAGTATGTTAGCCAACCTTCTTCAAGACAACGCGCCTGTTAAGAGATACTGTATTTCTTAACAGGCGCATTGTCTTGAAGAAGGATGGCTAACATGCTGCTTGGTAACAATGGCACCTTAAATGTATTGTACATTATAATAAATAAATAAATGAATAAATAAGTAAATTTATATATATATATATATATATATATATATATATATATATATATATATATACACACACACACACACACACACACATAACATAACATTTTAAATTAAAAACCTAAAGTTAATTTTTTCAGTAAAGAAATAAGTAAAGTGTAATAACAGTGTAAGATTTTGATATATTTCAATGGAAGAATTTCCAAGCAACACCAAAAGTATCAGGGAAATTTACCGAGGGTAAACAATTTCCTTAGGTTGATAAATGCAGTATGGTTGAGAAGAGAGGCAAGGAAGTGATGAAGATGGAGTTAAGCATGTGTCTTTATTCAGGAAAAGGTAACAACAACAACAACAACAATCAGTCACATCAAATGCAGAATCTAAATACCATTCTGCACACTCTTGAAAATCGTCATCACTCAAGGCAAACACACTTGTCAGGCAAGTCTATCAGTTTGTTTATTTATTTATTTCTTACTTCACTGGCAACACCACAGGAAATTAGAAAACTAGACAATTTCTGGCTCACTTCCAGAGCAGCTTAATTTCATTACTAGAAATGAAGTATTTTAGCATTTGCAATCTCATTGAATATTAAATATATTTTTTAATTTTTTTCCCCAACTTCTTTTTATTTTTAGGAAAAGTATGAGAATATATATATATATATATATATATATATATATATATATATATCAATCACACTGACACCTGTTCAATGCAAATCAAATAATTTAATATCACCCAGAGATTGTGATAATCTGCGTATGCATACTCTAGAGTGCCAAAAGTGTAGAAAAGAACTCTCTCAGATGATGCATGTGTTATGTAATAGGTATGTATTTACCAAACCCCTCCCCCATGGGCACGTTGCGACACCAGGTTAATTTCTGGCTCACTTCCAGAGAGATTAATTTCATTACTTGCAATAAAGTATTTTAGCATTTGGAAAGTCATTGAATATTAACATTCAGATCTTTTTTCCCTTTTAACTCCTCCCACCCACTCACACACACTTTTAAAATTTCTTATTTGTTTATTTTTTTATCAAGTTACTTTTTTAGGAAATATATATCACATTGACACCTGTTTAATGCAACACAAATCAAATAACTTTTAATATCACCCAAAGCTGGCTGTACATAAACTGAAGTGTCAAAAGTATAAAAAACAAATTCTCTCAGATGATGCACGTGTATTTAGCAAACCCCTCCACCATAGACAACACATTTTAAAAACATCTTAAGGTTGGTTTGAATTCAGAGTTTATTTTCTCCTATACTAGTTGTCATAGCAACACTAAATATGATACTGAGCATTCTTTACTTATAAATATTGCAAATTAGCTCAGTCGGTAGAGCACTTGCCTAGGAATAGCAAGGTTCCTGG
This sequence comes from Doryteuthis pealeii, assembly GCA_023376005.1. Taxonomy (NCBI): domain Eukaryota; kingdom Metazoa; phylum Mollusca; class Cephalopoda; order Myopsida; family Loliginidae; genus Doryteuthis; species Doryteuthis pealeii. The sequence continues at coordinate 14,022,543 of CM042177.1, forward strand.
TTCAATACTGGCCTTTGCCTACTTGTGTGATTAAGTGACGCAGAAAATAGATTAGAATTGAGTCAGTTGGAGACTTAGTGCCTAATTAGGGCAGATATAGTTATGTGTCTCTGCCCCTTGCATGTGAGAGTTGGCAAAGAATGTATTAGGGGATAAATAAATGAGTTGGGGTTATTGAAGTCAGTCAGTCAGCATACTGTTGGTTTGGACAACAGCAACTGGCTAAGCACAACTCAACTAGTTCCCAAGACAGTTGGTATTTATGGAAATCAAGAATAGTCCATTCATGTATTTGGGTGATTCCATTCCTTGAGTCCTGATTGGCTTCTATGATGTTATGAGGCTTCATAAATACTCTGGCATTCTGCACTGGGATTGCAACAAGGTCAGATCTGTATTGAGTTACAGCTACTTGTTGTCTTGTCTTACCAATTCGATGGTAATTGGAACTTAGTATGATTATTCTATAGGGGGTAATAAAAGTGTGTACACAAAAATGTGCCTATGTTTTTTCCATGACTAAATATTAAGAAAAATGAGACACAGAGAAGCAGACAACCTTGATGAAAGAAGAAACATATATCCTGTTATGAAGAAACAAACATAAACTGCTGAAAGATAACTTGGAAAGAAGCTCCAGTGGACATGAAAGAGAACTATAACAGAAGATATAAGAATTTAAGAAACAATATACATTAGTGAAAGTAGGTACTGTAAGCAATGTAAGTAAAAAGTAAAGTAAAGTCAATGGGACGGCCTAAAGTCGGTATCAGCCAGTCAGTGAGGGAGTCTATCCCCTTTTCACTAGCGCTAGACCAAGGAGATTGTTTTTTAGCATCTGAGGTGGAGCGCCACACCTACCATCAGCTCCTTACTTTACCACACAGATCCCTGTGCTACTCATAATGCTGAGTTGGCGAGGACCGGTATCGAACTAGGAACCTCGTGGTTTCTAGCCGATTGCTCTACCGACTGAGCTAACCCGGCCCCGTAAGCAATGTGAAAAAAGTAAAAAAGTAAAGTCTTCGGGACGGCCTAATGTTGGTAGACAGAAAGGGAGTCTATCCCCTTTTCACTAGCACTAGACCAAGGAGATTATTTAGTATCTGAGGTGGAACACCACACCTACTCATACGCTGAGTTGGCAAGGGCCGGTATCAAACCAAGAACCTTGTGATTCTTAGTCAAACAATCTACTGACTGATCTAAACTGGCCCTCAAACTAAATAAACCTTAATAAATAACAAGAAAAGAAAAATGAGAACAGTCTAGCCCTGTGGATTGAATAAAGGTTTAGGTCTGAAGTTCCGTGATGGCTTCTGATTACAACAAGAAGGTTCCTGAATTCAAGAAGGATCCCGAGTCTGACAAGGAAAACCTGAAGAAGGCCAGAGGGCACATCGGCCAAAACGTTGTGTGGATAACAATAAAGATGAAGACAATAGTCTGAATAATCCAAAAAATACAGAATAGAAGTTAAGCATTAATGGGACTGTTCAATACTTAAATGAGTGACCTCTTTATAACAACAGGTGTTTTAAGCAACCTAATGCCTATGTGCAAATCTTATTAGTAAATAACAAGAAAGAAAAAAATAGTTAAGCAATAATGAACTGGTTCAGTAGTTAAATGGTTGACCACTTAGTGAAAGCAGATCGTGTAAGAAACCTGAGACGAAATTGCCAGAAGTGGAATCATAAAATCAAAACTGCCCATGATTGTCACACCTTCTCCTGCAACCACTTCATCTATTGTAGGTCTCATGGGACATCAGAGAAGCCACAACAGATGGGTGAAATGCTACTAAATCTTAATTCATGGATCCATCATCAAGATTTGCAATACTGGACTCCATTTTGAAATCACTTTGCACATGGCTTGAATATAAATTAACATAATCATCATAATTGTTTAATTACTTTAGCTTTCTAGAGAGAGAAAACTTCCTCATCTTTAAGAACACCACAAATCTGTTACTGTATTTTAGCATTTATGAAACATACAAGAATCTATTACAGCTCAAATATCTCCAAGTTTTTATTTTAAATGAATATCAACAAGATTTAATACATTTTTTTCTTTCTTTAAAGTCATTGGTCAGCTGCGCCAGACAATTGGCTGTGATAGAATTGTAGATATTGATGCTGGTCTTGGTCATTTATCCAGACTCCTGAATTTTAAATATGGATTGTCCGTCACAACTGTTGAAGCTTCTAGTGGTCATGCTCCAAAAGCACAAAAATATGATTTGTAAGTAGACGTAACATTTGAATATGAATATTTTTACTTGGTTATTCCTAGGACAAAAACACATCTGTAACATGATTTGGTAATTTAATTATTACTAGAAATGACCTTTGCATAATTTAATATTTCAAGTTAAAAAGAAATTATCTGTGAATTAATATAAGTTGCAGTAAATATGACAGATCAGGTATTAAATAATAGAAATATTAAGGATCTTATATTTTTTCTTATAAATAACAAATAGGTCAACATTTGGTTGAGGTCAGTTTGCCATTTTCATAAGAAAATTTTTGAAGCTTTTAATTGATAAGGCCGGCACAAGTATACTTCTTCCAATTTTTTTAATAAAAAGTTGATCTAAACTTACTAGGATTTTATCATTTCAGATGAAACACAATGTAATCAAAACAGATATCATTAGGTATTATTTATTACCCAACTCTACTTTATCAAAACCAATTTTGTCAATGTGTTCATCCTTATTTGTATATCTTGACTCTAGCCAATACTTCTTTGCTCTTATGATTGAAAAGCTCCCTCTTCCAAAGAGCAATTAGTTAGAAATATATCAAGGGAAATAACTCACAATCAACAAATTTGACCAAAATATAAATAACAGTTCAAAATAAATACATTTATACAATTTTATTTTTGGTTACAGAAATGTTGCAATTTTATTCTTATTTTTCACTGTTTTCTTTCTACTAAGATTTGCATTGTTTAACTCATTGATTTTGTAGTTTAACACTTATTGTGCAGAAACACAGAGTGTACTCAGTTCCATGCATATGCATTTGAGTCACAAGAATTAAATTTCTTTTGATAATGGGGTACTTTCCACAATTGTCCACATTTCATCTGATGTAGTATGCACATTTTATTTTTATTGGTCAATACAAAGAGATTGCAAGAACTGATTAATTTCTGAGATATATATTCATACATTTAGAAAAAAAGAGAAAAACTTTAATTTCAACAATGAAGCAAAATGGCTGATGGTAATTTCTTTGATTCATACTTTGGTAATTCCAATAGTGAATTTGAAGGATTTAGTTTCTTTTCATTAATGGCATATCAATCTTTGTGGGTTATTTCATGCCAAAGCCATCTTTGTAGAAGAAAAGTAGTGGTTCTATTTAACCCATAGCCAGGAGGATGAGGAGGTTCATACCTTTCCAAAAGTGAATGTAATAGAATTTAACATAGTTCCATTATGATGTGACTATTTGTGCAATAAAGTGAATATGTTTGTATGTGAACCAAGTTATATCTGAAAACAATAAATAGTGAATATGCATGTTTTACTTGTTATTTATGTCCATAACTTGTGGATGTCAGTTTTAGCCAATTTTAATCAATTAATTCATTACTTGCACCTTAGTGCAGAAAAAATTCAATAAAAAAAGACATTAATTATCCAACAATTTCTTTAAAAAGTTACCAAACCACATCAACCTAATACAAGACTTGAACCATATATTTTGTAGTTTAAAAACCAGTGTTAGAATATTATCCAAATTTTATAAATAAATAAAGTTACCAAACCACATCAGTCTGGTATGAGACTCTCTCTCTCTCTCTCTCTCTTTCTCTCTCTCTATATATATATTTTTTCTTCTTCTTTCTTAGTAATGAGGAGCATTCCATGTGTAGTTTAACTGAGTGAGAGCTCAATGTGCCAAGTGCCAGTGAGTGGACGGACAGAGCAATATATTGAATAAATTAAGGAAAAAACAATGAAGCAAAGTTTTTTCCTTCATGTATTCTCTCTCTCTCTCTCTCTCTATATATATATATATATATATATATATTTACCAACCCTGCCATACAAGTTGGATATTGCATGGTCAATTTCTTAAGTGGAGTTTAAAAGGTTTGTATTCAGAGTTTTCCTTCACCTAGACTGGTTGCATTGTCAAGGTTAAAAAGCCCAGTTCACTCTACTATTTACCCATAGCTGGAGAGAGAATAGTTGGATACATACCTTTCCCAAGGGTATTAGCATGATGTAACATGCAAACAGCCTTGTGCAGGATTTGAACATTGGTCGCTAAGAGAAACTATAGACGTTTCAGTTTAAAAGCAAATGTTAGAATGTTGTCCAATTTTTATAGCATTAAAAACTAAAACAAAACAAAAAACAAGTACATTAGTCTGGCACAAGATTTGAACCATAGACTTTCTAGTTTAAAAACAAGTGTTAGAATATTATCCAACATTTATAACTTACAAAAAAAAAAAAAAATTGCTAACAAGCCACATCAGCCTGGCATGCGATTTGAACCGTAGATTTTATGGTGTAAAAGCTCGAGTTATAGTACAAAATAAATGAACACGTAAAATACACTTAAAATTCAACGTAACTTTGAGTTTCTCTTTCAGGAGAAAGAGAGAGCATTAGGCAAATAGGCAAAGCCGTTAATCAAATTAAGAATTTCTTGTACCTACATCCATAATTCAAATCAGATGGAGTTGGTTTTGGCGTCAGTGTTCATTTCACACTTACTTTATCCAGCATTAACAAAATGGTATTTTAATGACTCTCCAATATTGACTAATATTTTTTTTAAAATAATAAAAAATATAAATACTTTACTTTCTCTACTCTCCTCCCCCTTCTCCCCGTCCCCCCCTCTCGAATGTTGTGTGTGTTGTCTGGGTTTTAAGTGTGAAAGCTGCTCAATTGACTAAGAGTTGGGCAGGAATGAGATTTATTTCCCATCAAAATTCAATAGACATGCAAGATTTTTATGTGCTAGGTTGGAGGGGGTGGCTCGGCTAGTTGCTTGTTAAGGGTGGTCAGTGTTCAAGACCTGATAGAATTAGGATTGTAAAGGCTGATTTTCTAGGTAGGACTTTCCTTATCAGAAGATTGTGCAACACAATCTATTCATTTACTGTGCCTGAGTGAACTAAGCTTTATATATATGTGAGAGAGAGAGAGAGAGAGAGAGAGAGAGAGAGAGAGAGAGAGAGAGAGAGAGAGAGAGAGGTTTAGTCCTGACAAAATTTCTAAAGTTACTTCCCTTGATGAGTACATGAAAGTTGTCTCCTGTGACAGGTGCATTGTGGAAGCAAGGACAGGAAGTGGGATGTCAGCCATGATACATATGGATTGGGACACAAGATAGCTAGTTGCATACAAGAGCTAGTCAATATTTTAGGTAGAATCATTTCTCTACCCCGTATATTTCCAACAACTGGTTTGTGCATTTTCATTCAGTGCTGCATATTTCATTTGTGTGTATATATATATATAATATATATATATATATATATATATAATTAAAGAAATAACAAAAGACTTAGAGATCTTGCATTATAGACTATTTCGGGAGCTTAGACAAAATGTCTAATTCTCCAGACTCATCAGATGCGAATGATGAATTCTTTATTACTTTTAAGGCATTTGAAAACAGATTTTTTTTTTGAGCAGGACAGGACAATTTAAAAGGGAGGGAAAAAAAAAATCTGTTTTCAAATGCCTTAAAAGTAATAAAGAATTCATCATTCGCATCTGATGAGTCAGGAGAATTAGACATTTTGTCTAAGCTCCCCGAAATAGTCTATAATGCAGGATCTCTAAGTCTTTTGTTATTTCTTTAATTATAAATGTGCTCTGTGACTAACAATAAGAGCACACATTGAGCTCTCAAACTGCGACAAGTTGTTTTAAAAAAAAAAAAACCTGTCGTAAGGAAGATTTCTTCTCTGGACTTTTGGATTATATATATATATATATATATATATATATGCAATGAAGGAGTACTCAACACTCTCTAGAGTTCCAGAACTGGAGCCTAAACACCAGAAGCAGTTTAGTGTCATACCCAGGCTACACAATGTTATTGTCTGTATGGATGCACATATGAAAAATTGTCATAACATCCCCATATTATATCACTCCCTGGTTGCTTTTTGTTTTTCCTACAAACTATTCTTTATATATATATATATATATATATACACACACACACACATACATACATACATACATACTGGCCTTCTTTTTTTTCAGTCAGTTAATGGTTGTTGATTAATGAGAACAACTAATTTGCATATTCAGCTTTGAAAATAAAATTGCAACAAATCTTTTTTTCTTCTTTTTTCTTCATTTCCAATCAGGTTTTTTGAGATTAAAAAAAAATCGATTATCTGATTGATAGATTTTTTAATTAAATTTCTTACTTATTCAAATAGAAGCTTTTTTTTTTTTTAAATCCTGGAGCTGCTAACATCTCCAAAGTTTTTAAATCATGTCTTCAACCTACAAATCAAAGTAAGCATTTTCAATTTAAAATAAATATCTTTTTAACTGTTTAAAAAATTCAAAAACTCTAAAATGACATTACTGGTTGGTTGGTTTTATGGCATGTTAACAATTGCTGGGTTATTTAAGTCAGTCTTGAAAAAAATTTAAAAAAAAAACAAAAACAAAAAACAAAAACAAAACAGTTTCAAATAACTATTACTATTTAATAATAATCATTTGTTTGTATACAGTTATAGTTTCAAATATTGCTATCTAATACTAATAATTTGCACACTATCATATGGTTACAAGTGTTTCAAGCAGGTAATAATTTTTTTTTCATTTGGTTTAATTTTTTAAAGTATTCCTATCTCTATTTCCTATCTTAAACTAATAATTTATATGATTAATTATATACTTTCAAGTAATGGATAATAATCCATTGTAAACAATTATAGCTTTGAGTTAAGTATTCTTAATACAAACAATTTGCATATAGTTATTGTATATATTCATGGATAGGTTGCACTTTTTTTAAACCCAAAAACAATGCCAAAATCAGTGGTGTGAGCAATCCATTTGATATAAAGGTAAGACAGCAGAACTTTCATTTTTATTCATCAGCAATTGCAATGACATGAAATGTACAATATGAATATGAACATTTCTTAGGATTCAGTCCTGATGAAGTTAAATAACTATAATTATGTCTAAATGATTAAACATTTTTTCTAAAGTCTCACAAACTGCTTCTAACTGTTGAGTAGATAATTATTGATTTTTTTTTTATTATCATTGAGTTAACCCAGGCTCATTTATGATTATAGTACTAAGAAATGCAACCCTTATTTGTATGTTTGTATTACACATCACAGACTATAGCAAAGTGTTCTAAATCTAATAATTGTAAGCAATGTCTTGAAACAAAGGTGAATATTTGATAAGTTTTATATTAGGTGTGTAACTAACTAGATTATAATGCGACCAATCTGTGGGTTAACCACAAATTAGAGGTGCATCCTATCCACTGAGTAGACATTAACAGTTAAAATCTTCCTAAATAATCTGAAATGATAATCTATTATTTAATAAATAATACAATTATCTATTATAATAAGGAACTCAGATTTCATCTTTTTTTATTAAATATTTCTTACAGGTGGTTTTGAGATAGTTCTGCATCATGTAACAAAAATAACGGTCAAAAGGTGAGTCACATTCTATCAGACACACCCTTTTTGGCGGGTGGAAATGTCAAATTAAAGCTAAAAACAGTTCTTTCCAATGAATTCCAATAATGAAACTCTTTCCAATGAATTCCTATAGTAAAACTTTTTCTAATGCATTCTTGTAAGAAAACCCTTTCT
>CM042177.1:14035408-14040408 GCA_023376005.1 Doryteuthis pealeii
TATGTGGAGGTGCACATAATGTAATGGTTATCATTATAAGGAAAAAGAATCAACAATTATGTTCAGATTCTGGACAAGGCCATTTGCATTTCACTTCCTGCTAATGCCCTTGGGAAATACATGAATTCATCTCTTCTGTCCCATTTACAGTTAAAATAGAAGAGCAAATTGGGCTTGGTAGCCTTGGTAGAGCAACTGGTTTAGGAGGAGGAAGAGAAACTGTGATGAGTGCTGAGAGAATATGTGGCATATATATATATATATATATACAGGGGCCGGGTTAGCTCAGTCGATAGAGTGTTCGGCGAGAAACCACAAGGTTCAGAGTTCGAGACAACTCAGCGTATGAGTAGCACAGCTAAAGTAAGAAGCTGATGGTAGGTGTGGCAATCCACTTGAGATGCAAAAACAATCCCTTTGTCTAGCGCTAGTGAAAAGAGAATAGACTCCCTCGCTGATTGGCTGATACCTACTTTAGGCCACCCCGATGACACACACACACACATATAATATATATATATATATATATATATATATATATATAAAATAAAATGAACTAATGTTTGTCAATCAACATTGATTATGACCATTAAGTAATAGCTAAACAGATGATCTACACATGTAATTTGTTTAAAGGGTTTTGTGTAGGATTAGCCACACTTTTGGAGGAGATGATAACAGAAGAATCTTGCACCAATGTGTCATAGATTTTCTGAACAATACACCTCTGATTTTGAATTCAGAGTTTTTCATTCTCCTAGAGTAGTTGCCTCACCAGTTTTACCTACATTGCTAGAACAGCAGAGTAGGAAACCAATTCACCTTTTTCCTAAGGATCTTGTGAAATGCAAACAGTTTTGTCCAGGATTTGAACTCACTATCTCAAATCCATTTCTGATGTGAATAACAGTAGTACATGCACGTATATGTGTAAAAACATAAATGCAATATTATGTGTGTGTGTGTATATATATATATATATATATATATACACACACACACACACAGTGATGCTGATAGCTTTTTAATTTAGTGCATCCTGGGATGCATGGATTTGATTTGAGTGAGTCCCCAAGAAATTTGATGGGTTCCAACTAATGTTTCTTAATAAATTGCAGCTTTTTTTTTTTTTTTTTAAATCTATGAACAACTAAAGCCATCTAACTCTTACCTTGAACCCCATATAGTGTAATTCGTTTCCAAGAAAATATTAAAATGTATTTACAGTTAACTGGAAATGGTGGGGGAAGAAAAGAAAACACTGTGACACTTGGATATGATTTTTCTGCGTCCCTTTAAATTTTTATGCATCAGTGACACAAGACACATACCTATCAGTATTTCTGTATATATACATGCTATAAATGTAAAAACAATGTTGGAAAAGTATCTGGTCATTTGATATTAATGAAAGAATAGGCTGCTGTTGAAGTCAGTCAGTCAGTATACTGTTGGTTTGGACAACAGCAACTGGCTAAACACAACTCAATTAATGCCCAAAACAGCTGGTATTTATGGAATTCAAGAATAGTCTATTCATGTATTTGGGTGATTCCATTCCTTGAGTTCTGATTGGTTGCTTGGTTTCTATGATGTTATGAAGCTTCATAAATACTCTGGCATTCTGCAGTAGGATTGCAACAAAGTTAGATCCGTATTAAGTTACAGCACCTTGTTGCCTTGTCTTACCAATTCGACAGTAATTGGAACTTAGTATGATTATTCTACATGTACTTAGAGAAATGGTATGCTATTCAACTTCAAAGTATTCCCCTTGAGACCCCACATAATGATGCCAGTATTCTTTAAAAGAATGCAAAACAATCTGAAAAGTCCTTTTACCAGATCACCATCAGCTGCCTCATTGCAGTCTCCTTAATCTTGTCTATGGTCTGAATTTCAGTGGTAATTTGAGTTCTGTGGAAAGCAATAAATTATAAAGATCCAAATCTGAATGGAGGGTTATAGAGACATACTTGAGTGTCTTGCAGAAAAAAGTAAAGAAATTGCATTGTCATGATAAATGCTATTACATTTATATAGCATACAAAGTCTCTCTGCCAAATGAACAACTCTAGAGAAGAGTATCTGTCTCTGCTCTAAGAACCCCATCTAATTGGTAGCCAAGTTATATTAAGATTGCACAAATCAGTTCTGAAGGTATTCAAAATGCATTTTCATGTTCTGGATATTCCACTGTGGATCAGGTTGGCATCAGGTTGGCATTTATCAAACTTGTTGAAATTTCACTTTTTGGCCTGAACGTAGGTATTCACATACATCAAAATGAAGTACTTAAAGACAGTTTACCTGATCATATATCTCTAGACCCCCAACAGCAGTTGTCATTCTTGCCATATGTCTCTAGTTATAATATCTTGATACATCATTTACTGTGTGTGTAGATATATATATATAATATACATACACACACAGAGATACACAAATACGCATTTCATATATACACATATACATACACCCATTTCATAAGTACACATATACACACCCACATGCATATATACATAGCCACTTCATATATATATATATATATATATATATATATATATATATATATATATATATATACACACTTTATATATACACATACACATATATATACACACTTATATATATATACACATACTTTATATATATTATATATACACACTTTATATATATATATATATATATATATATATACACACTTTATATATACACACACACATATATATATATATATATATACACTTTATATATATACACACATATATATATATATATATTTATATATATATATATATATATATATATATATTTATATATATACACACACACAAATATACACACTTTATATATATATTATATATATTATATATATATATATACACACTTTATATATATACACACACACACATATACACACTTTAATATACATATATTATATATATATATATATATATATATATATATATATATATATATATATATATAATATATATATTTATATATATCATCATCATCATGTCGCGCAGGCAGCACGGATATCCAAGACGATCTCTCGCCAACCTTCCCTATCATTCATCGCCACAGGGAGCTCCTCTTCGCTGCAGCCAGCATCTTTACATAGCTGGTCGATATAAGTCCTTGCTGGGCGGCCCACACTGGCATGTCCATGTGTTGGCTTCCACAGGAGAACATCACTTATGAGTTCATCCTTGCTTCTCCAGCAGTGCCCTGCATGCCTAGTCCGTCTCACTCGGATAGTCTGTGAGATAGGGGGCAGGTGACCATACAGCTGCTCCCTTGTGGGATGCTGTTTCCACGACTTGTTCAGAACTGCTCGCAGCATTCTTGTGCAGCTCCCATCTAGCTTATTTTCGAGGCGCCTCGTTAGGGTCCAGGTAGTGCAGCCATACAGTAGTACTGATATGACTACAGCCTGGAAGAGATGTCGCTTTAGCTTGTCAGTGAGATCAGACTTCCATATGACAGACAATTTGTTTGTGGCCATCCATGCCTTTCCTATTCGTGTGTTAATATCGTTATCTGTGGATGAGATATTACTACCCAGGTACGTGAATTGTTCTACTGGCTTAAGGGGCTTACCGTCTAACGTGGAGATGTCTCCTTTCTTTCTAAAGCTCATGAACTCTGTTTTGGCAGAGTTCACATGCAGGCCGATGCTTTTTGCTGCCTCCTCCAGGCTATGCAGTAGTGTCTCAGCCTGTGCCGGTGTATCTGCAAGAAGTGCGAGGTCATCAGCATAGTCTGCATCTGTGACTGTTTGTGCAGGATATCTCCTGCTTCTTGCTTTTCTTAGTGTAAAACCTTTTTCTTTTATGGTATCTAAAGATGTTCGGAGTACATAGTCTAGGCATATTATAAATATATATGGTGCCAATGTATCACCTTGTAGGACTCCGGCGACGATGTCAAAAAATCCGTATCGCCATCAGGTGAGCGTACCATTGCTTTAGTATCTTTGTAGAGCATCATTATAGCGTCAGTAGTTTCTTTGGGGAGACCATATGCCAGTAGTATTTGTTCCATTTTCCGTCTATGTATAGAATCAAATGCTTTGGAGAAATCTACGAATAGTAATGTTGCCTCCAAATTCTTTGCTCGAACCCCTTCTATGATGCGTCGTACAGTCAGGATTTGAGAGGTTGTGGACCTATTTCTGCGGAAGCCATTTTGGTTTTTCCTGAGGACTTTCTCTATCTCGGGTCGGATTCGATTAAGAAGAAGGGCATTATATATCTTAGCTGCAATGGCAGTAAGGGTTATGCCTCTGTAGTTTTTAGCTATTCCTAGGTCTCCTTTTTTGGGGAATGGGACAATGCATCCTTTCGTCCATTTATCTATTCTGTTTTGCCTATATACTGCGTTGCATAGCCTAAGAAGTATGTCATTGAACTTACCTGACTTCCATACATCGGGGGTATTTCGTCAAGTCCTGCAGCTTTTCTGCCTTTTAGTTTTTTTAGGACTTCGTTGAGTTCTTCTATTGAAAAATCCCCTAGTTTGATATCTAATTGTCTATCTATGATTTTTTGGATGTTATTTTCTATGATTTTAGGTGGGTTCCCCAGAAGTTTCTGGAAGTGGTCTTTCCATTTCTGAAGTCTATCTTTTTGGCTGGTTGCCTTTAGCTTTGATCTAGAGGTACCTTTCCTACCGCTAATTTCGTTCACTGTTTGCCAGGCTAATCTCGATTGTCTGTCTTCCACTGATTGTCTGATATTACTTATTTGTGCTTGGATATATTCTATTTGTTCTTTTTTGTATACTTTGGTTAGTTCTATATGGGCTTTCTTAAGGTTGTGTAGATTGGTGTTAGTTGGTTTTATTTTATTGCGTTGGGCTGCTTTTTTTACATCGTTTCTCCTTTGTCTAACTGCTTCAGTCTCCCAAGGAACAGTGTGTTTAGCACTTTGTTTGGTTGGTACGCACTCGGCTGCTGCTTCTAGGTGTGCACTAACAAAGTTTTCGTATTCTTC
>CM042177.1:14045408-14065408 GCA_023376005.1 Doryteuthis pealeii
CCTGACCTGGAGTGGTAGTACCTGTTAGGGTCCCATCTATGAGTTAAATAGAAAAACTGAGTTTGAAAAAATGTTCAAAAGAAAAATTGAGTACCCATCAAGAATGACTAAAACAAAAACATCTTTGGCATAAAATGATCCAATGGGTTGACATGCCATAAAAACCAACCCACCCAAATTTTTATTATTTTCATGATTCAATTCTCTGTTGGATTCATCTTAACATTGGTCAAATATTTGTCCTGTTCTGACCAGGGCAAGACCAATGGGCAGGTCTCTTTGTCCACTGCATACAATACAGTTAATAAAAGATGTCTCTTGAGTATGCAACTAGAGACAGTGAACTTCCAGGAGAAGCAGAGAGAGAGAGAGAGAGAGATAGATAGAGAGAGAGAGAGATGGGGGGGGGAGAAGGAGAGAAAAAGAAAGGGTGAAATTGTGTGAGCAAGGGAAGATATGAAATAAAAGTTTACTGTATCTGCTCATGAAGTGAATTAAAATGCATAAGATGTTCAGAATTTCTACCTGTCTCTTGTCAGGAAAATGTGAGCAAAACTTAAGAATTGTGTAAGAGATGCAATGTGGGCAATGGTGGCCATTGAACAGGGCCTAAGTCTGTTAATGTATAAAGAGTTTCAGAGAGAATAGAATTCTTGCTTGGGATAAAAGAGAAGCAAGTCATAAAAGAAAACTGAGGACACAATGAATTCAGTTAAATACAAGATGCGATAGATAAATTGTCACCATTTTGAATTATTCATTTCATGCATGCATTTTGTATCAGATTTTGTCAACTATACAACAAAATAAAATCAGTTGGGCACTGTCTGTGAGGAAAGCACCATGTCATAATTCATTCCACCAGAAATTTGAAAACGGCATGCTGTACTGCTTGGCATTTGTAGAATAATCATGCTAAGTTCCAATTACCATCAAATTGGTAAGACAAGGCAACAAGGCACCTTAACTTAATACAGATCTAACCTTGTTGCAATCCTACTGCAGAATGCCAGTGTATTTATGAAGCCTCATAGCATCATAGAAACCAAGCAGCCAATCATGACACAAGGAATGGAATCACCCAAATGCATGAATGGACTATTCTTGAGTTTCATAAGCACCAGTTGTTTTGGGTCTAGTTCAGTTGTGCTTAGCCGGTTGCTGTTGTCCAAACCAAATAAATAGACAACAATCTTAGCGAGTCAATCAGGAACATGGGAGTGTCTGATTTTCTTATCAGACATTTGCTATTTCTCATACAAGATGAAACAGGGCCAATTTTGATCACGTGCCATGAAGGATAAGAGGAAAGACTGCGTTGTAAAGCTTTTCAATAGACTTAAATATCCCCTCTAACTGAACATGTTTTCTTTTCTCAGCTGAGAAAAATTTCTTCCAGGATCAGATGATAAACATATATATTAGAGTACTCAATGTATGATGATAGATATTTGTCACAAGCCAAACTATGAAATGTAATTCATAATAATGTGTGTGTATATACATATATATGATTGTATATACATTTTTAGAGGGATCACTATATGATACAGCTGCAACTGTGTTGAAAATTATTTAAATGTAATTATTATATATATATAATATATATATATATATAGGTAATATAGTTTGGTATATTCCTATATAAAGAGTGTTCAATATCAGTGATAGAGCATCTATGACATAGACATAGGGTCAGTGGAGCTAAGTAACAGCCTGTTTCTTGCCTCTGTGAACCTTAGACCAAGAGCTCTTAGTTTGAGGATTGTGCACGCACACACTCAAACACAAATTTTGAGAAGTGTGTTTATATATATATATATATATATATATATATATATATATATATATTATGGACTCTCTCGTTGATTTTCGACGCATGAGGGTTCATACATACAATGAACACCCACACAGTGATTTGTTTATAGTGGTGAAGACTTGTTGGACCATCCACACTTTTTGGCACAGTCGATAGGAAAGAATTGGTGCATCAAGGGTTGCCACAAAACCAATCAACGACCGACCTCAGGACTTTTGAATTCAGAATTATCCGTCTCCTAAATATATATATATATATATATATATATATATATAAATACACTCCACAGATACACACACACATATATATATATATATATATATATATATATATAAATAAACACACTCCACATATATACACATATCTCAAACAAAATCCCAGTGTAATGAAAAACAGAAAATGTTCTTTCTCTGATTGGGAACTGAAAAAAAAAAAATCTTTCAAAAAAAGAAATGAAATCTCTTAATAATCCTGATTAAATATTTCTAAAATGTACACACTAAACTTTTGGGAAAAAAGTTTAATGTTTCCCTAAACTTTGATAAATGATTCAAATTCAACTTTTGATTCAACCCCCCTCTATGATTAACCCCCAACCCCATGTTATCCACCTTTCCTTACCCATCTACAATTCATGCCACATTTGACAGGAGACATTCATTTCCACTTCCTCAGGCCATAAAAGCAAAATTAGATAAAAAAAAAAACTCAAAAAACCCCAAAGAATAAACCACAATAAAAAATAGCATCATCATCATCATCAACATAATGTTATTATATGATGAACAAGAGAAAAACAAGTAGCTAATTTGCCTTCCACAAAAATGTTAATGAAAGTTATAATAGAGAAATTAAAAAATACCATCTCATCATAATGATTGTTACATTTGTATACACTCAACTCTCTTATCATGAAGTTAACTTGAGGAGTTAAGAGTGCCAATGAATTTCTGATTCTAATCGAAGGATTCTCTCTATGAAGTGTTTTAATAATTATTTCAAGTTTGTCAGTAATTGATAAAAAGTCTCTCAATTTCTCTTCAGATTTCTACATTACTTTAGGCAAAATTATTTTAAGGGTTTAGGAATTTTATTTTTAAAAAAATGTACTGAAATATCCATGTGATATTGCAGCAAACTAATTTCTGTATGAATTAGAAAACACAAGTGAGGTTAGAAAATGTGTCATCAAATAATACAATTAGAACAAGTGGTGTTATGAGGGTTTACTGCATTTAATTATTTATATAAATGATAGAAAAGCACAACAAGTAACGAGAAGAGAGAAAGATGAGAAGAGAGAAAGGATGAGAAGAGAGAAAGGCACACAACAAGTGATTAGAAGATAGAAAGACACACAACAAGTAACAAAGAAGACAGAAAGTAATAAGATGTCTCATCATGGGATAGTTTAGTATCATATCCAATATTTGTGTGTAAAATGAGTTCTAGAACTCAATTCACAGACAAAAATATATTACAAAAAGTCGCCATTTTTTGCCAACCCAACCAAATTTGGAGAACTAAAAATTGACATAACTCTGCTAATTTTTGGAATTGGAAGCTCAAATTTTGGGATTTAACATAGTCCATGCCTGGACAAAATTTCAGAAAAATTCTTGGTGACAATTTTACTTTTTTCTGAATGATTTGACATAGAATTGACCAGTTTCTATATTTTATAGCTCTAGTTCATTCTCTTTTAAGTTGAATTAAGTATTATAAACCCCTTCATATTGGATATACAATGGGTAGAGAGAGGAGAGTATGAGAGGAGATGGGTTTTTACTTGTTCTTACTTTGTTGCTGGCTATCTTCCACTTCTGGGTTGCTTCCTTCTGTTGGGCTGGATGTCTACTCATTTCTTTGTTAATAAATAGGCAAGACTTGGTATTTTTCTTATTCTTTATTAAAAACCTACAGCCCAAAAGGGTTTAACCGCATGATGAGAAGTTGGCACCTTGAGAATGAAGGACCCCTACGTCTGCTCCTTTTGACTAACGGCCAAAACCTGACCAACTAACTATAATTTCCATTCTCATGCCTTCTTCAAGCCAATCAGCATTCAGGTCAGAAGGTCAATAAATTATAATGGCTAATAGTAACTTTCCATTTACCATCCCATTATTTGAATTTTAACTACACTTACATACATAATTCGTAGGCTATCCATGAATTATGTAACATAAGAATGTTTTAGTATCTGCTCATGTGAGGGTCAGCTGAAAAGTTTAGGGGGCTGACCAAGATACTCTAATGAAATGTGAGCAAATCAGGTTTGTTTTTCAACATACCCCCCCCCCCTTTGTGGTCCACAAATTTCTGCCATTGTTACAGTGCTTGGATCCCACTGGTCAAAAAAGTCATCAACAGTAGATATTATGTCAGCCTCGGATCTTTTCAGTTCACCCTTGTATGTTATCAATAAAAATAATACTGTTTCAGTATCAATTACAATACTTTTTTTTAATTTATCAATTAGAATTTTAATTTCCCTTGATGTGACAATTACATATCAAATGTATTTAATATTTACATTTAAATTTCAAACATGCTTTTGAAATTAACAATTTTCCACACAGTACTATATTAGTATATTCTGATTATATTAAGGAGCTGAAAGCAATCTTTATTTTATTTACTATTTTCCTGCAATTAAAACCAAAATTGAAACTTAGAAGGGCAGATTTGAATTTATCTAAATTATTGCAATAAGTTTTAAATGTTTCATAACAAATCACTTCTGCGATCAGATTTTTTATTTGGTAATAAAAGAAAACTGATCCCCTACTTCATGTAGAGAGTTTCTTAAAACCAGTTGAAAATTTGTTGTTAAAGGTGCCAAATTTCTCTTTTTATACCATTTTATCGAGATAAAATCCGGAATTATTGCCTCTTATTGGAGATTTAAAAGGCAGGGTTAGCTCAGTCGGTAGAGTGTTCGGCTAGAAACCACAAGGTTCCTAGTTCAATACCGACCCTCGCCAACTCAGCATATGAGTAGCACAGGGATCTGTGCTGTAAAGTAAGGAGCTGATGGTAGGTGTGGCACTCCACATCAGACGCAAATACAATCTCCTTGGTCTAGCACTAGTGAAAAGTGGATAGACTCCCTCGCTGATTGTCTGATACCGACTTTAGGCCATACCGACAACTTCACTTACTTATGACTTTACTTATAGGAGATTTAAAAACAATGTTCTGCTATTATTCATTAATATTGCACAATATACTGGATATTTTGTGGGATCTCACATCAGTGAGTGGGGCCAGTGTGCAAATAAATCCATTGAGAAGAAGGCCCTGCACATTCTTTCTTGATGGCCCTAAAACTAAAAATGTAACAAATCAAAAACAATCATATCAAAACAATGATGTGTTTAAAGGCACATCAACCACTTTTGGGTCATGTAACGCCAAAATTTGTTTAATTTCTAAATGATTCTAATAAGTATATTTTCCATGTATCCATTGCATTTTTTTAACTGCACTTTTTATTTGCATATAATCATTTGTTTGCTCACAGTTATACAATATCAAGTATTTCTATCAAACAAAACTAATTTGCAAACAGTTGTATAGTTTCAAGTGTTTATAATACAAATGATTTATACACAATTATACAGTTTCAAGTAAGTATTTCTATTTAATAATAGTAATTTGTATATAGTTATATGGTTTCACGCATTCTTATCTGATACTAATAATTTTCAAACAGATCTATATGACAGGAACAACCAATCCAGGTCAGAGTGGACCTAGGAATAAGGGTAACGAAGAGATGACTCCACACTCCAAGTCTCACTATGAGATATCCAAGACACATTGAAATGAGACAATGATTTAAATCAACTTTGTTGGTTGGATTTTAGGGCATGTCAACCCTTGGTTATGTTAAGCCAAAGATGTTTTTGTTTCTTTCATTCTTGTTGGATATTTAAATTTAAAAAAAACAACCTCATTTTTTATCTATTTAACCCATAGATGGGACCCTAACAGGTGCTACCACTCCGGGTCATAGTGTACCTGGTAGTAATGGCAATGAAGGGGTACACACATCCCAGAGCTCCGGAATTTGAACCTCACTACTAGATACAGTTTAATGTCATACACAGGACAAAAGGAAGATTTCTTTTTTCTTTGACACAAAAAACAGAAAAGTGACAAAATTCTACACCTTTAATTCTATCTTTAAAAAAAAAAAAAAAAAAAATTATATATATATATATATATATATATATATATATATATATAAATGTATATACATAAGTGTGTATACATATTTTTTTACAAACTATCTTGTCTACTGTTTCTTTGTTAGGATATGCATATGAATACCACCCGTCTAGCCCAAGTAAGGGCCAAAGTGGAGTGTTGCTGGTCATGGACTGCTCAGCCACCTGGGTTCCATCCTTAAGCATCACAGTTCACCACCCACGACCAACCGGTGGCCGCATGGGGGGGTCTTACCCCTCTGCATAGGTGCAGTCGGTGTATTCTAACACCTCAGCCGACAGGGCGGACCAGAGAATATATTTACCCAACTCTTTCACCACCAGCACAAGGCCAATTTTCACAAGGTTTAATTTTAGAGTATTCCTTCTCCTAGACTGACAACTGTACCAAGTCTAAAATCCTGCAATGGGACTGGGTTAACTCTATAGAACAAATAACAATGGTGACCACAAGAATGGAACCATGAACGATGATTGGAAGAAGAAAAAAATGGTGGGTGTGTTAATGTTTGAAATGTTCCAATGTATCCACAGGAAATATAAAGGAACTAAAAGGAAGAATTCTTTTTCTCTTTGACACAAGAAAACAGAAAAATGCCAAATTCTATACTTGACTTGCCAATCTGCACAGACGGAGAAAAAAAAAATCATTTTCCTGAGGTTAACCGAAGCTTAAAACTTCAAATGTAAATAAATAAAATAAAAATCATCATTTTCTCTATTCACTTTTTGTACACTGCGGACTTTTAAAGTGTCAAGAGGTTATCTATCATGTACGATGTGGTGAGAAGAAACATTTGTATATGTAAATATGTTTTGACACATATACATACGTGTCTATCCATGATAAAAAAAATGTTTAAATTCAGACATCAACATACAAATATGGACGTTTGTATACAATAAATCTACACAAATATATTTTAAGTGTAAATGCATGTACATATTTGTATGCATATAAATGTGTGTATATATATATATATATATATATATATATATATATTTACCAATGCCTCCACATGATAGGATGTATGAAAAGGTCAATTTCTTAAGCAGAGTTTAACAGGTCTGAATTCAGAATGTTCCTTCTCCTAGACAGGTTACCAAGCCAAGGTTAAAGAGCCCAGTTTGCTCCACTATTTACCCATAGTAGGAAGAGGGAGAATAGTTGGATACATACCTTTCCCAAGAGTATTAGCGCAATGCAAAATGTAAACAGCCTTGTCCTGGATTTAAACTCGGGTCAACGAATCAATTTCCTATGATTCTAAACACTACACCATGAAACTCCTAAAAAATATGCTTTTAGGATATATTCATTCATATTGTACTTTGGTATATGCTAATGGATAAATAGTTGGTGAATACATATTCTCATAAGGATACCGTTATATTCTAATATACATATCCAATCAAGGACTCAACAGGCAAGACAATTTTTTTTTTAAAGTATGCATATACACTTTATATATATATATATATATATATAAACACAAAAAAAAATAGAAAGCAAAGTTTGGTTTAATGGCATATGAACTTGTTATGGGTTATTTAATCCTGGAAACTGCCAAAAAAAGACAAAAAATGTGTAAATATTTGATTATAATCCTAATCTTTTATATTTCCAACATTTTATTGAAACCATACTTTTTTTTTTCAACAATATTCAATTGTTTCCACACAATTATCAATTATTCTTATTCAATAATCAAATACAGTTGCACAGGGAGAACTGGATTCATATCTTTTCCAAAGGCATTAGCATATACCAGAGTACATCTTATGTGAATGAATATGGCTTCATGTAATCCTTTTCAGTGCTTAGAATTTGAAAACAGAACTATTTGACCCATAGATTGAATCCTAACAGATATTACTCATCAAGGTTAGAATGAGCCTGAGAGTAATGGCAATAAAGTGGTACTCCCTGGTCCCCAGAGCTCCAGAATATTGGAGCTTAACCATCAGTATCTTAGTATCAGCAAGGGATAAAATTGGTATATTGGGAGCTCAAATGACAGATCAAAGAAAGAAAGGAAGAAAAAGTGGTAGATACATAGCACATCTGTATAAATTGGTACATATAATTCACACATGTATATATATGTGTGTGTGTGTGTGTGTGTGTGTGTGTGTGTGTATATATATATATATATATGTTGAAAATGGAAATGAATCCGACGGTATGTTGAAATGAAAAATAAAGGAAAGAAAATGCTGAATAGATAAAATAGATTTTTATTTTATTTTACTGACACGTGTTTCGTCCAGGAGTTTATCCATGTACACATGTACTCTATTTATTATTATCATTATTATTATTTTAAATACAGAATAAAATAACAATAATAGAAAAACTACAAGGAATAATTCTCCGTATTTAACCACTTTGATTTAAAGCACCAAAGGATTTACTCTGACGAAGGCCGTTATTCCTTGTATACTAAAAAATCTTTTGTAGTTTTTCTATTATTGTTATTTTATTTTGTATTTAAAATAATAATAGATAGAATACATGTGTACATGGATAAACTCCTGGCCAAAACACGTCAGTAAAATAAAATAAATTCTAATTAATCCATTGAACATTTTCTTTCCTTTATTTCTCATTTCAACATTATATATATATGTGTATATGTGTGTATATATATATATATATATACACACACACACACACACACACACACATATATACACACACACACACACACACATACAAACATACACTTTCAATAAGAAAAACTTAAGAAACCTTCATTTGGCTATTATGAATTTATTTTGACCAGAACTCAATAAATGAGGAGACAGTGATGAGACTAAGCTCATTTATTGAGTATGTTGATGTAGCATTTATTCTTGAAAGAATCTTTGGGATTGTTGTATCTTTCCTTCCACGGTTATTCTGATAATCCTATATATAGACCATATCCTGTCCTGTGTACATATACACACGATTAAATATAAATATAAATTAAATATAAACCTATTCCTTTTTCAATGTAGTGTAAAATAGAATTCAAAAGTTAACATTTAATATTGGAGAACCCATGGAAAATCACCAGGGTTTTTATTGACAGTCCCTCGCCCTTGATTGACCTGTGGTGGAATATTCTTATTGGTGAGAAATTGTCATATGATAGCCAACTGTGGGAAAGTTAGTGAGTTGAGTTGAAGAATAGCTTCTGGCTAGATGCATAATGGTTTACTCCTATGAATTCTTCTCCACAAGCCTTAAAGTATAAAATCTTGCATAATAAAGATGAACATCAAAAATAGAAACAATCCAAGATGAGACCCCAGAGTAGAGAAGGTAACACAATAGTAGAAATGTAAGAAATTCATAATAATAATAATAATAATAGACTATTTAACACACAGGATGTATACATACTTATATTAGCACAGTTGTGTGTGTGTGTGTGTGTGTATATATATATATATATATATATATATATATATATATAATCTAATATACCAAACTTGTTGGTAAATCCTTGTGGCAAGGAAAAAACGGCAAATAGTTTGATTGTAAAAATATACTACCAAACTTCATCTGGGGAAAAAAAAATGAAAAAAGACCAAGATAGTCAAATCAATTGAAAATAATCAGTTAATATTATAATACTTGGCCCCCCCCCCAATATATATATATGAAAAAATATATATATAAACCGCCAGGATTATCTAAAACTAAAAAGTAAAGAGTGTTCAATACCTAAGAAGAGCAAATAATAAAGTTAAACCCAATGAGTCAAATATACTTACTAACAGTTTCACTTAGTAGCTCATCAGGGCAAAAATTTGAGTCAGTTTTTTGCCCTGATGAGCTACTAAGCGAAACTGTTAGTAAGTATATTTGACTCGATTGTGCATTAGTCAGAAGATGGCTGCATACAACACTGAAGATGATGGTATATTCAGACACAAATACATCCAGATGAATATGTGCACACACACTCACAAAGGAAAACATGAAAAAAAAAAAAGATGTGTCTTTCACATACAATAAGAAAAAAAACTTAAGTAAAATAAGGAGAAACTTCTAAACATCAAACAGATTTACGTCGACAAATGATGACAAGTTTGACAGAAAAGAGTTTCAACCATGAACAAAGCAAGTTCACAAGAAGAAGAAGAAGAGGCAGACACAAGAGAAAATGAGATAAGAACAGGTTTTTTTCTTTTTTTTTTTTTCTTTCTTTTTTAGACAAAGTGGCAAAAGCTAAAACCTGCAAAACAATAGATGAAATGACAAAAATATATCAGTGGACAATGACACTGAATGCAATATTAAATCATACAGCGAGACAATAAAACTATTCCACAATTTATCCAGACAAGTATTCCCATCGTCAATGGTTTTATCATTACATTTCGGACAGTGTGTTTTTCAACCTTTCTCAAGAGTATAGTCTATCATATATGTATTTACCTCCACCCTCCACCACAGGCAGAATGTGACACAAGGTCAATTTGAATTCAGAATTTTGCTTAACCAAGACTAAAGAATCCACGCCGCCCTATATTATATATATATATATATATATATATTTATATATATATGGTGAACGATAGAGGAGGGTCAGCAGTAAGTGATTTGTTTCCTCCCGGGTTGTGCATGCTATCAAGAAGACATTTTGTGTTTCCTCGAGTGTGATAGCAGCCCAGCCTTGCTGTGAGCTATGAAGCCACACTGACAGGCAGGAGTCAGATGTTTTTGTTTTAAAGTTAGACGGAGCTGATCTCGATGTTTCAGTCTATTTTTTTCAAAGCTCTTTAAATCTAGCGAAACATGTCTTACACCATTCTCTCCGATTTGATGTTAGATTTTTACAAGCACTCAGGTTAATATTGAGATGTTTCAAATTGTCCTTCAATTTGTCTTTCATATATATATATATATATATATATGGTTTTCTTAAAAACCACAAAGGAAGTTCTTTATAACAAGTTTTTATTTGTTGTAATCAGGAGCCTTCATGCAACGTATAACCAAACCCTTTATTCAATCCACCAGGGTAGAATGTTCTTATTCTACTAACCAAGAAAGTTTCTGGGTTTGATGAAAAGGTTCTTGAGTTCAACAAGAAAGACCAGAAAAAAAAGCCAAAGGTCACATTGGCTGAAACATTGTGTACATAACAATGAAAATGACAAAAATTGTTTGAAATCCAAATAATACAAATTATAATAAAAATTCAAATAATTTTTTAATTGAATTTTCCTTAAATTTATTAAATTTTATATAACTTTATCTAAATACTTCCTGGAATTTACCCATCAAGCAGTTTCTACCATTGTTGGTCATTTTCAAGGGTATAATTAAGATATTATGAAATACAAATAGTGAACTTAAAATATCTAAGATACTTTCTGTCCAGAGTATGTGTTTACCCAATGCTTTCTCCCAGTGACAACCACACCAGTAGGTTTTTTTTGGGGGGTGGCCCCCAAAAAAACCTACCTTGTGATATAAGAAGGATAAAATCAAATCATTTCCAATGAATGTTTACAATAAAAATCATTGGTAATTCATTTTTATAGTAAAAATAGCATTTGCAGTGCATTTTAATAGTAAAAAAATAATTTGAAATCCATAGTAAACTTATAATCAACTTTTAAACTATGTATACTCCCTCCCCCGCAAAAAAACCAGCAATAACAATAACTGAGGTGGTCACTACTAGAATAGGCTCAATCTTAATTAGTGATCATCCTCCACACTTACTACAACAACCAACATTAAGTTGATTTTTTTTTTGGTTTTGTTTTATGTGACATTATTTATATTGTGTAATGTGTGAAAATAACATTGTCTTCATCTTTTTTTCATAATAAAAAATAATTCACATTTTTATTGTAAAAATCATTTTTGTTATTAATAATGAAGCCTTAAACCCCCTCCCTACTTCATTACATAATAATTATTTCCCCACATTTTTGTTCTAGTAGTGTTACCAAAAGATTTTCTTTTAAATAACCATCTACCCATTTCTGTCCGTTTTTTTTCACTCAGAGTAGACAAAAGCCAACCCTCGGACTTTTTTTTGTTGTCTTCCTCTTTCTGGAACTGATCCACAATCTCATGTGACCACCCGGTAAGTCACCTTCTTGACATCTACCAAGATACCAACTCATTTTTCCATGCCATATCTAACTATCACATCAAATATCATCTCTGGTTTTTATTTCCTTAGATATCAACATCCCCCCCCCACTCTTCTACCCGACAACTCTCAGACAGACTCACATGTGAAGCTCTACAGATTTATAGGATAAGGATAAAAAAAATCCAGGACTTTGCCTCATTTCTTTCTTTTTGGAGAGTCAGACCTTAGCATTTCAACAAATTTATGGTCAGTGCAGCCAACCCCCCCCCCCCCCCGTAGGGCTTAATTAGATAAATCAAACTGAACAAAAGAAGAATTAGCTATTATACAAGGGGAGAAAAAGTATTCATATCTGTAGTATTACCATAAATATGTATACACTTAATAAGTATATGGATGTTTATTCTCATAAGTTCATATATATATATATATATATATATAGACAGATGAGAATAAACAAGTATAAGCAATGTTTCAGTTTTTTTTATATGAAACCATCATCATCAGGGCATTGTTAATATATGATATTGTAACTTCTGAATACTATTCAATTTAAACATGGCAAGAAAATGAGAAAAATCTTAGCATTCTATAGCTATTGCTCTGTTTCAAAACTATGTGATGTAATTTGTGTTTAAAATTATTTTTGACAATATATCAAACATAATAAAATCATCCTCTGAATAACCTATTTTTCAAATTTTATATATATATGGAATAAACAACTGTTTAAAAGGTGTTTTATAAATCAGAAGTGCTCAAATGTTGGCCAGCAGAGCATTATAAAAACTAAAAGGAATTAGACTCTCACATTTTTAGTTTTGTTCCAGAACTGAAACTTCACCACCAGATGTAGTTTAGTATCATACCCAGGAACCCTTATTTTGTTCTTACCCTTCTGCAGAGGTTGCAGTTGGCATATTCTTGGGCACTGGCAGGCCATTAGGATTAAAAGGGTGACACCACACTCCCCAAAATTCAGAAATGGAATGCAGTTTTATTTTAAGACACTTATAACTTTTTCATCAGCAATCTTTGGCAAAAGACTGAAGTGTGCTAGTGCAAAAACCTCCATGTTCACTAGAAATAGCTTTGTGACTTTTGTTTTCAAAACTGAAGATTCACCTCAAGGGGGGGACATTAAAAGAAATCAGACTGTGCAGCTTCACACTATTTGAACATAGGAATCTCAAAAGGTGTAAAAAAATCAACTGATTTGGTGCCGAATGCTTAGAGCACTATTCATTTTTCTTCTCTTTTTTTAAATTGACATATTCGTTTATTGTTCATTTTGTCTTCAATCTTTTTTCAATACTTTTTAAACATGCCTCATATAAAAGACCTTTATCTCTTCTTGTCTGTCAGTACTAATTATTGAACCCACATTGAAGACCACACATGTTTGGCCAGATATGATGAAAAGACAGTCATAAGGTTTTTTTTATCTTTTAACTTTATGAAGTCAAAGAAGAAGACACACAAGTAGCAATTGTCAATTGTCAATTCAATGGATGAATATTCTACAGATTTCCATTTGAAGACTTGAACTTTATTTGTTATAAAAATTGAACCATCTCCTCTAAAGAAGAAGTCCAAAAATTCTGATAATTTGGGATCAGGTAGATCTGGTAGTTTTTATTTTTTGGTTTGGTTAGGGTTGATAGTTTTATTTTTGGTTTGGTTAAAGTTAACATTTTTATTTTCTGGTTTGGTTAGGCTAACATATTATTTTCCAGTTTGGTTAGGGTTAACATTTTTATTTTCTGGTTTGGTTAGGGTTAACATATTATTTTCCGGTTTGGTTAGGGTTAACATTTTTATTTTCTGGTTTGGTTAGGGTAGAAATTTTTATTTTCTGGTTTGGTTAGGGTTGAAATTTTTATTTTCTGGTTTTGGTTAGGGTAAAATTTTTATTTTCTGGTTTGGTTAGGGCTAACATATTTTTTTGGTTTGGTTAGGCTAACATATTATTTTCTGGTTGGTTAGGGTTGAATTTTATTTTCTGGGTTTGGTTTGGTTAGGGTTGAATTTTTATTTTCTGGTTTGGGTTTGGTTAGGGCTAATATTATTTTCTGGTTTGGTTAGGGTGAAATTTTTATTTCTGGTTTGGTTAGGGTTGAATTTTTTATTTTCTGGTTTGGTTAGGGTTGACATTTTATTTTCTGGTTTGGTTAGGGTTGACATGATGTCATGTCCATAATACATACTTTATCCATGATATTGAGCACTTATAAATATTGCACACTATATTATCAGTATTAATATATATTATACTATATAAAAATGATGACTTGAAGTAATACTGTAGATAAATAGCCTTTATAACAATAGTACGCAATATCTGCCTATGGAGCTTATAAAGTCAGATTGTATTAAAACACAAATGAAGTAAATAGAATTTAATAAACATTAATTGATTTAAAAAAAAGAATTGTGTGTAAAAGTTTCCTGCTGATTAGTGATCATTGTATTTATAGCTTGGAACTTAATTTTATTTGTTTGTCTTTTATTATGATTGCACTTAGGTATAGACACTCCTCACAAACATGAGGATTTTATGAGGGAGACTGAAAATTATCTGCACTTTCGCCATAATATTTCTTTATTATTGTCACACTGTGTTCTGTGCATGCATACTTATAGTTGACACTGTTGTGGTTATGTGATCAAAGTTTGAGTCTGATAACACCATTTAGTGTGCTGTCTTTACATGACTGCTTCACTAGCAGTATGTACCAAGGAAGTGATCTGATTTCTCTGGTTGGAAGGAGTGTCAGAATCTGAAATTCATTGAAGGCTTTAGGACAATATGGGATAATGAACTACTGTGTAGAAGTGCGACTGGATAGAGAAGTTTAAAAGTGGCCAGACAAGTGTGAAGCACAAAGAGGGAGCAGGATGTTCATCGACCTCCACCACATGAAAAGATTCAGCAAGTTTGAGAGGGTAATGGCAAACCAGTAATCATTGATGAGATAGTTTTGTCACTGCAGATTAGTCAGGGTTCTGGTTATCAAATCATCCACGATGAACTTGGCTTCCATAAAACAAGAGAGTGGATAATTTTTTCATCTCCCTTGTACTAATAGAAATAGTTACTTGAAACAATTGTGTATGAATTATATTAGTATCAGATAGGAATACTAAAAGCCATTTAAGTGTGTGAAAATTATTTGTATAAAAGTTTTTAGATTATTTTGTGATAAGAACATTCTTCACCATCTGCAAATAAATGAACTCTTGATGGAACCTTATTTAGGAAGAAGTGATCCATGATGATACTGATGCTTCTATCTAGGAAGGAAATTAGTGAAGAATTCTAATTGGCATTTTATTGTTATCTATGTTATATTGAGCAGGACTAGGTTTATCTTGAGATTGTGCCATAAGTACAATGTCTGTACTCATTAATACTAAGAACCTACAGGAAATATAGACATTTAGTTAAGGTATACTTATACTGATAACCCGGTGATCCATCGTGGTGTATGGTTAGCAAGCTAGTCTTTCAGATCCATTACTATTGAATAGCAAGTTCAATTCTCACTGGATGTCACATCCTTCCTATGACAAATGGGTTGGGTAGATATTTACTTACATTTTAACCCTAGATTTAGAGAATAAAGCCATTTCCAGCTTTATTGTGACTGGATAATGATTTGTGGGGTCTGCATAAGGCTAAGAATTAATATTGTAGCTCCAAAAAATACATTAATACCCCTTTTTTATGTATTTTGGTCGCATAAAATTTACCTTTACCCAACTTTTCTGGATTAAATTTCAATTACATTACTCAGCAATGTCACATAATAAACAAAGTGAAATTAATAGAGTTTTCTTTAAAAATGTATTTAAAATAAATAAAAGGCATATAAATAATAAAAGCCAAAAGAAAGCAAAAAGAATTTAAAATATAAAACACATTAAAAAAATTAAATGGACCTGGAAGCAATGGTGATGACGGAGTGCAACCCAGACCTCCAGAATTGGAACCTCACCATCAGATATAGTTTAACATCATACCCAGAGCATGAAGTCCCTCAGCCACACCTTCTAGTACCCATGTGATAAAAAGAGTTGGGCTTGCCATAAGAGCAATAGGGTCGAGACAATCATATAGGTGCTAGTGCTTGACGTGACCAGCCAATTGATCGAAGGGGGCCTCTCTGACCGACCACCTGTCTAGCCTAAGTAAAGGTCAAAGTGGGGTGTTGCATGTCCTGGACTGCTCATACCAGGATTCTATCCTGAAGCATCATGGTCGCCACCCACAGCCAACAGGTGCCCCCATTTGGAGGAGGAGTCTTACCTCTCTGCAGAGGTGCATCAATGTAATCTAAAGCCGCAGCTGACAGGGCTTGTAAGGGAGAAAGATAGCCAAGTTTATTTATCTGACTTCATTATAATACCCAAAGCTAATAGAAAATGTATGGTTGGTTGGTTGGTTGGTTGGTGGATTTTATGGCATATCAACCTTGTTGGGTTATTTAGTGCCACATTATGTCCTTCTTTCTACTGTTTATTTTTTTTGGTAGGGAAGGGTATTATCCTCGTACCCCACTTGTACAAGGTCAGGCACAAGGCTGTTAATGTGGGACCACCTACAAGCTGAGACTCATTGGTGGCGGGTTTAAAAATTGTGTCTATCCCCTCTGCATTCCCCCTCAAGGAGGGCGCCTCAGGCACTGGGCAATAAACCCAGCCCTGCTCCTTTAAATCGAGGGGGCAGGTGTTGCCTGGGGGGATGGCCCCTGGGGTCGACGCTCTTGGTTTAAACCCGGGGTGGACAAGCTGCCCGAAGGGTAGGGAAGGGTGCAAGCAATGTATAGTTTCAAGTAACTATTCTTAATACAAATGATTTGCAGTCATATAGTTTGAAGTGTTCCTATCTAATACTAATAATTCACACCCAGTTACATGGTTTCAAGTAACTATTCCTATCTAATAATGATAATAATAATCATTTTTGGCACAGGTACAAAGTTTCAAATATTCCTATCTAATACTAATATTTTTCAAACATCTATTTGATGAACTGATGGAACTTTAACAGATACTACACCTCAGGTTTGAGTGGAACTGACAGTACTGGCAAAGAAAGGGTGACTCCACACTTCCAGAATTGAAGCTTCAGAATGTGATGCAGTGTAGTGTCATACCCAAGACACCCTCAAATTTATTTCAGCAGGAGAGAGTTAGTTCTAAGCTTGTTGAGTGTGGAAAAAAATATAGAATAGAAAGACTGTGTTAAGCCCATAATTGAAAAAATAATAATTCAGATCCTGGACAAAATCAGCAGTGGGAAAGTCATTATTTGAAACCAGAAAAGACTAAGTATCCGCAAAGGCCAATTATGATGATATACAAATAATACACAAGTGGCAGTTTTCTCCCAATGGTGTTATTAGAATGATATGATATGGCAAGGACTACCACCAAGGGAGGGAAAGAGGGTCATAAGTGGTTCTGTTTGTTGAGACTATGCAATAGATTAAAGATTAAATAAACCCATTCCTCTTTCAGCCATTTTTAAAGACTGATGGTATAAGGATGCCAGACCAAATAACCGGAATATTATCAGTGATACACTACAGACTCCAGGCCTAAGAGTAGCAACAAGTTTATCTTGAGATTGTGCCATAAGAACCATGTCTGCAAACATTAAAAACAAAGAGCTTACAGGAAATATATAGACATTTAGATAAGGCACAATACATACACACAATTATATATATATATATATATATATATATATATATATATATATATATATATATATATTATTAAGAGAGAGAGAGAGAGAGAGAAGAGAGAGATATGCACACACACATGAAACTAAAGTAATACTTGAGTATTTGCATATTTGTATCTTAATATTTTATATATGTATATATACACACACACAAAATTCAAACATAAATTTCCAAGTACTACACAAGTTGTGTGTGTGTGTGGTGTGTGTGTGTGGTGTATACATACATATTTTATATATTCATGTCTGTGTGTATATACATACACACAAGTACATGTGTATATACAAGGTGTGTTAAAAAATGATAAAAACTAAAACTGTATTTATCACCATAGTTATGAACAATGTATGAAACATTCCTTTTCTTCAAAATAGTCTCCTTGCATTCAACGCACTTATTCCACTATGTTTTGAATTGGTCAAAGCACCTCTGAAACTCCTCCTCTCTCTCTCTCTCTCTCATATATAATATATATATATATATATATATATATATATATATATATATAGTAAAGTTAATTTGATGGAGTGGCTTATTGTTGGTATCAGCCAGACAGTGAGGGATTCTATCACCTTTTCACTAGTGCTAGACTAGGGAAATTGTTTTTCTGAGATGGTATAATTTATATGATAAATATAAAATATTTACCAGTATATATATCTGACACACACACACAACACACACACCAAACACAAACTTGAGTAGTACTTAAGTATTTGTATCTTGATATTTTATGTATATTTTATATATTCACACAAACAAAATGTGAGTATTACTTGGATATTTGTCTTAATATCATACACAGACACACACACAATTATATATATATATGAGATAGATAGATGCATATATATACATATATATATACAAATACATAGACACGCAGGTGTATGTGTACATATAATGTGTGTTAAAAAATTATCAAAACTGGACTGTATTTGCCACTACAGTGATGAAGAATGTGTACCCACAAACATCCATATATAAAGGGGAATCTATTATGTACATCTGTCTGTGTTATATATACAGGATCAATCTCTCGAAGTGAAGTGTAGCTTGCACCCACCACCACCACAAACTGAGGATATCTCTTTAAGCAATTAAAGGTAAATAACCCAACATTTATGACATGAGCCAGACTATTATTTTGTTTTTAGAGATCTTTATCATGTTGTGGATCAACCCTATAATTTGGCCCATAGTAACAAGAGTCCCATTCTTTTTTATGTCCCCCTACAATAAGCTTTATTTTATTTACTTTTTCTTTCTTTTTAATGGAAGTAACAAAAATAATACAAGGGTTGGCTCACCCATTTGCATTACTTTGTTTGAATAAGCAATAAACATAGAACCAGTTTGTATATCCTTTAAAGAGATTTGTTTCTATACACACTGATTTACTTAGGGTTCTCATCTAATGTAATGAGTCTGTGTATATCACTGTGTAATAATGATAATTCCTCATCTTAAAAAAAAATGCAGTCAAAGAAAGTTGATATTTACTGAGATAATTTTAATGGG
This sequence comes from Doryteuthis pealeii, assembly GCA_023376005.1. Lineage (NCBI taxonomy): Eukaryota > Metazoa > Mollusca > Cephalopoda > Myopsida > Loliginidae > Doryteuthis > Doryteuthis pealeii. Next base: position 14,064,847 of record CM042177.1, read on the forward strand.
ATTTCAAATGCTGATTTTAAAGAAGCCAGATCCTCCCAATCTTCAAAGAAAAAACAAAAAAAAAACATTCAACTATTCTACTTGCATGGACGTCTAGAGTAGTCTAATGGTTAACAAGTCAGATTAGCAGACCATTGTTAACCTCATACTTCTGGCCTTGTGCCAAAAAGCAAACTAAGCTTAGAAAAGGAAATAGACACTTCAAGAGATATAATGGTTAACAAGTTAGCCTAAAAGATCATTACGAGTGAGTCTTATTCTCACTTGGTGCCTCTCAATTCTGGCCTTGTGCCAAACTAAGCTATGTTTTGGCAATGAAAAATACAACTCAAGTGGTATAATGGCTAATGAGTTAAACCATTATGAATTCTCACTGGGTGTCTCATACTTCTGTTACATAATGGATAGGCATAGCCTGTCATTTTTAGCCAGGAAAGTAGTTAAAAAATAACAGTAACTAGTTGAAAATCATCATCATATATTTTGAATGGCAACAGACTTAAACCCAGAGTCATGTGATCAGACAAGGCTGGGAAAGTAGAATTAGAATTTAGTGGAGTTG
>CM042177.1:14070408-14087304 GCA_023376005.1 Doryteuthis pealeii
ACTTGGCTATCTTTCTCCCTTACAAGCCCTGTCAGCTGCGGCTTTAGATTACATTGATGCACCTCTGCAGAGAGGTAAGACTCCTCCTCCAAATGGGGGCACCTGTTGGCTGTGGGTGGCGACCCATGATGCTTCAGGATAGAATCCTGGTGGATGAGCAGTCCAGGACATGCAACACCCCACTTTGACCTTTACTTAGGCTAGACAGGTGGTCGGTCAGAGAGGCCCCCTTCGATCAATTGGCTGGTCACGTCAAGCACTAGCACCTATATGATTGTCTCGACCCTATTGCTCTTATGGCAAGCCCCAACTCTTTTTATCACATGGGTACTAGAAGGTGGTGGCTGAGGGACTTCATGCTCTGGGTATGATGTTAAACTATATCTGATGGTGAGGTTCCAATTCTGGAGGTCTGGGTTGCACTCCGTCATCACCATTGCTTCCAGGTCCATTTAATTTTTTTTTAATGTGTTTTTATATTTTAAATTCTTTTTGCTTCTTTTGGCTTTTATTAGTTTATATGCCTTTTATTTATTTTAAATACATTTTTAAAGAAAACTCTATTAATTTCACTTTGTTTATTATGTGACATTGCTGAGTAATGTAATTGAAATTTAATCCAGAAAAGTTGGGTAAAGGTAAATTTTATGCCGACCAAAATACATAAAAAAGGGGTATTAATGTATTTTTTGGAGCTACAATATTAATTCTTAGCCTTATGCAGACCCCACAAAATCATTATCCAGTCACAAATAAAGCTGGAAATGGCTTTATTCTCTAAATCTAGGGGTTATAAATGTAAGTAAATATCTACCCAACCCATTTGTCATAGGAAGGATGTGACATCCAGTGAGAATTGAACTTGCTATTCAATAGTAATGGATCTGAAAGACTAGCTTGCTAACCATACACCACGATGGATCACCGGGTTATCAGTATAAGTATACCTTAACTAAATGTCTATATTTCCTGTAGGTTCTTAGTATTAATGAGTACAGACATTGTACTTATGGCACAATCTCAAGATAAACCTAGTCCTGCTCAATATAACATAGATAACAATAAAATGCCAATTAGAATTCTTCACTAATTTCCTTCCTAGATAGAAGCATCAGTATCATCATGGATCACTTCTTCCTAAATAAGGTTCCATCAAGAGTTCATTTATTTGCAGATGGTGAAGAATGTTCTTATCACAAAATAATCTAAAAACTTTTATATACAAATAATTTTCACACACTTAAATGGCTTTTAGTATTCCTATCTGATACTAATATAATTCATACACAATTGTTTCAAGTAACTATTTCTATTAGTACAAGGGAGATGAAAAAATTATCCACTCTCTTGTTTTATGGAAGCCAAGTTCATCGTGGATGATTTGATAACCAGAACCCTGACTAATCTGCAGTGACAAAACTATCTCATCAATGATTACTGGTTTGCCATTACCCTCTCAAACTTGCTGAATCTTTTCATGTGGTGGAGGTCGATGAACATCCTGCTCCCTCTTTGTGCTTCACACTTGTCTGGCCACTTTTAAACTTCTCTATCCAGTCGCACTTCTACACAGTAGTTCATTATCCCATATTGTCCTAAAGCCTTCAATGAATTTCAGATTCTGACACTCCTTCCAACCAGAGAAATCAGATCACTTCCTTGGTAATACTGCTAGTGAAGCAGTCATGTAAAGACAGCACACTAAATGGTGTTATCAGACTCAAACTTTGATCACATAACCACAACAGTGTCAACTATAAGTATGCATGCACAGAACACAGTGTGACAATAATAAAGAAATATTATGGCGAAAGTGCAGATAATTTTCAGTCTCCCTCATAAAATCCTCATGTTTGTGAGGAGTGTCTATACCTAAGTGCAATCATAATAAAAGACAAACAAATAAAATTAAGTTCCAAGCTATAAATACCAATGATCACTAATCAGCAGGAAACTTTTACACACAATTCTTTTTTTTTTAAATCAATTAATGTTATATTAAATTCTATTTACTTCATTTGTGTTTTAATACAATCTGACTTTATAAGCTCCATAGGCAGATATTGCGTACTATTGTTATAAAGGCTATTTATCTACAGTATTACTTCAAGTCATCATTTTATATATAGTATAATATATATTAATACTGATAATATAGTGTGCAATATTTATAAGTGCTCAATATCATGGATAAAGTATGGGTATTATGGACATGACATCATGTCAACCCTAACCAAACCAGAAAATAAAAATGTCAACCCTAACCAAACCAGAAAATAAAAATTTCAACCCTAACCAAACCAGAAAATAAAAATTTCAACCCTAACCAAACCAGAAAATAATATGTTAGCCCTAACCAAACCAGAAAATAATATGTTAGCCCTAACCAAACCAGAAAATAAAAATGTCAACCCTAACCAAACCAGAAAATAAAAATTTCAACCCTAACCAAACCAGAAAATAAAAATTTCAACCCTAACCAAACCAGAAAATAATATGTTAGCCCTAACCAAACCAGAAAATAAAAAATAAAAATTTCAACCCTAACCAAACCAGAAAATAAAATTTCAACCCTAACCAAACCAGAAAATAAAAATTTCTAACCTAAAACCAGAAAATAAAAATGTTAACCCTAACCAAACCGGAAAATAATATGTTAACCCTAACCAAACCAGAAAATAAAAATGTTAACCCTAACCAAACTGGAAAATAATATGTTAGCCCTAACCAAACCAGAAAATAAAAATGTTAACTTTAACCAAACCAGAAAATAAAACTATCAACCCTAACCAAACCAAAAAATAAAAACTACCCAGATCTACCTGATCCCCAAATTATCAGAATTTTTGGACTTCTTCTTTAGAGGAGATGGTTCAATTTTTATAACAAATAAAGTTCAAGTCTTCAAATGGAAATCTGTAGAATATTCATCCATTGAATTGACAATTGACAATTTGCTACTTGTGTGTCTTCTTCTTTGACTTCATAAAGTTAAAAGATAAAAAAAACCTTATGACTGTCTTTTCATCATATCTGGCCAAACATGTGTGGTCTTCAATGGTGGTTCAATAATTAGTACTGACAGACAAGAAGAGATAAAGGGTCTTTTATATGAGGCATGTTTAAAAAGTATTGAAAAAAGATTGAAGACAGAAATGAACAATAAACGAATATGTCAATTTAAAAAAGAGAAGAAAAATGAATAGTGCTCTAAGCATTCGGCACCAAATCAGTTGATTTTTTTACACCTTTTGAGATTCCTATGTTCAAATAGTGTGAAGCTGCACAGTCTGATTTCTTTTAATGTCCCCCCTTGAGGTGAATCTTCAGTTTTGAAAACAAAAAGTCACAGCTATTTCTAGTGAACATGGAGGTTTTTGCACTAGCACACTTCAGTCTTTTGCCAAAGATTGCTGATGAAAAAGTTATAAGTGTCTTAAAAATAAAACTGCATTCCATTTCTGAATTTTGGGGAGTGTGGTGTCACCCTTTTAATCCTAATGGCCTGCCAGTGAGCCCAAGAATATGCCAACTGCAACCTCTGCAGAAGGGTAAGAACAAAATAAGGGTTCCTGGGTATGATACTAAACTACATCTGGTGGTGAAGTTTCAGTTCTGGAACAAAACTAAAAATGTGAGAGTCTAATTCCTTTTAGTTTTTATAATGCTCTGCTGGCCAACATTTGAGCACTTCTGATTTATAAAACACCTTTTAAACAGTTGTTTATTCTCATATATATATAAAATTTGAAAAAATAGGTTATTCAGAGGATGATTTTATTATGTTTGATATATTGTCAAAAATAATTTTAAACACAAATTACATCACATAGTTTTGAAACAGAGCAATAGCTATAGAATGCTAAGATTTTTCTCATTTTTCTTGCCATGTTTAAATTGAATAGTATTCAGAAGTTACAATATCATATATTAACAATGCCCTGATGATGGTTTCATATAAAAAAAACTGAAACATTGGCTTATACTTGTTTATTCTCATCTGTCTATATATATATATATATATATATATATGAATGAACTTATGAGAATAAACATCTATATACTTATTAAGTGTATACATATTTATGGGTAATACTACAGATATGAATACTTTTTCTCCCCTTGTATAATAGCTAATTCTGTTCTTTGTTCAGTTTTGATTTATCTAATTAACCCCTACGGGGAGGGGGGGGGCTGCACTGACCATAGATTTGTTGAAATGCTAAGGTCTGACTCTCCAAAAAGAAAGAAATGAGGCAAAGTCCTGGATTTTTTTTTTTATCCTTATCCTATAAATCTGTAGAGCTTCACATGTGAGTCTGTCTGAGAGTCGTCGGGTAGAAGAGTGGGGGGGGGATGTTGATATCTAAGGAAATAAAAACCAGAGATGATATTTGATGGGTGATAGTTAGATATGGCATGGAAAAATGAGTTGGTATCTTGGTAGATGTCAAGAAGGTGACTTACCGGGTGGTCACATGAGATTGTGGATCAGTTCCAGAAGAGGAGGAAGACAACAAAAAAAAGTCCGAGGGTTGGCTTTTGTCTACTCTGAGTGAAAAAAAACGGACAGAAATGGGTAGATGGTTATTTAAAAGAAAATCTTTTGGTAACACTACTAGAACAAAAATGTGGGGGAAAATAATTATTATGTAATGAAGTAGGGAGGGGGTTTAAGGCTTCATTATTAATAACAAATGATTTTTACAATAAAAATGTGAATTATTTTTTTATTATGAAAAAAGATGAAGACAATGGTTTATTTTCACACATTACACAATATAAATAATGTCACATAAAACAAAACCAAAAAAAATCAACTTAATGTTGGTTGTTGTAGTAATGTGTGGAGGATGATCACTAATTAAGATTGAGCCTATTCTAGTAGTGACCACCTCAGTTATTGTTATTGCTGTTTTTTTGCGGGGGAGGGGAGTATACATAGTTTGAAAGTTGATTATAAGTTTACTATGGATTTCAAATTATTTTTTTACTATTAAAATGCACTGCAAATGCTATTTTTACTATAAAAATGAATTACCAATAATTTTTAAATGATTTTATTGTAAACATTCATTGGAAATGATTTGATTTTATCCTTCTTATATCACAAGGTAGGTTTTTTTTGGGGGGGTGGGGTTGTCACTGGGAGAAAGCATTGGGTAAACACATACTCTGGACAGAAAGTATCTTAGATATTTTAAGTTCACTATTTGTATTTCATAATATCTTAATTATACCCTTGAAAATGACCAACAATGGTAGAAACTGCTTGATGGGTAAATTCCAGGAAGTATTTAGATAAAGTTATATAAAATTTAATAAATTTAAGGAAAAATTCAATTAAAAAATTATTTGAATTTTTATTATAATTTGTATTATTTGGATTTTTCAAACAATTTTTGTCATTTTCATTGTTATGTACACAATGTTTCAGCCAATGTGACCTTTGGCTTTTTTTTCTGGTCTTTCTTGTTGAACTCAAGAACCTTTTCATCAAACCCAGAAACTTTCTTGGTTAGTGGAATAAGAACATTCTACCCTGGTGGATTGAATAAAGGGTTTGGTTATACGTTGCATGAAGGCTCCTGATTACAACAAATAAAAACTTGTTATAAAGAACTTTCTTTGTGGTTTTTAAGAAAACCATATATATATATATATATATATATATATATATATATGAAAGACAAATTGAAGGACAATTTGAAACATCTCAATATTAACCTGAGTGCTTGTGAAAATCTAACATCAAATCGGAGAGAATGGTGTAAGACATGTTTCGCTAGATTAAAGAGCTTTGAAAAAAATAGACTGAAACATCGAGATCAGCTCCATCTAACTTTAAAACAAAAACATCTGACTCCTGCCTTAGAACATTTCATCTGTCAATGTGGCTTCATAGGCTGGGCTGCTATCACACTCGAGGAAACACAAAATGTCTTCTTGATAGCATGCACAACATGGGAGGAAACAAATCACTTACTGCTGACCCTCATCTATCGTTCACGATAGTAGAGTCCACCATATATATATATATATATATATATATATATATAATATAGGGCGGCGTGGATTCTTTAGTCTTGGTTAAGTAAAACTCTGAATTCAAACCAGCTTAAAAATTGACCTTGTGTCACATTCTGCCTGTGGTGGAGGGTGGAGGTAAATACATATATGATAGACTATACTCTTGAGAAAGGTTGAAAAACACACTGTCCGAAATGTAATGATAAAACCATTGACGATGGGAATACTTGTCTGGATAAATTGTGGAATAGTTTTATTGTCTCGCTGTATGATTTAATATTGCATTCAGTGTCATTGTCCACTGATATATTTTTGTCATTTCATCTATTGTTTTGCAGGTTTTAGCTTTTGCCACTTTGTCTAAAAAAGAAAGAAAAAAAAAAAGAAAAAAACCTGTTCTTATCTCATTTTCTCTTGTGTCTGCCTCTTCTTCTTCTTCTTGTGAACTTGCTTTGTTCATGGTTGAAACTCTTTTCTGTCAAACTTGTCATCATTTGTCGACGTAAATCTGTTTGATGTTTAGAAGTTTCTCCTTATTTTACTTAAGGTTTTTTTTTCTTATTGTATGTGAAAGACACATCTTTTTTTTTTTTCATGTTTTCCTTTGTGAGTGTGTGTGCACATATTCATCTGGATGTATTTGTGTCTGAATATACCATCATCTTCAGTGTTGTATGCAGCCATCTTCTGACTAATGCACAATCGAGTCAGATATGCTTACTAACAGTTTCGCTTAGTAGCTCATCAGGGCAAAAAACTGACTCAAATTTTTGCCCTGATGAGTTACTAAGTGAAACTGTTAGTAAGTATATTTGACTCATTGGGTTTGACTTTATTATTTGCTCTTCTTAGGTATTGAACACTCTTTACTTTTTAGTTTTAGATAATCCTGGCGGTTTATATATATATTTTTCCATTTATATATATTGGCCAGGTATTATAATATTAACTGATTATTTTCGATTGATTTGACTATCTTGGTCTTTTTTCATTTTTTTTCCCCAGATGAAGTTTGGTAGTATATTTTTACAATCAAACTATTTGCCGTTTTTTCCTTGCCACAAGGATTTACCAACAAGTTTGGTATATTAGATTATATATATATATATATATATATATATATATATATACACACACACACACACACACACTCAACTGTGCTAATATAAGTATGTATACATCCTGTGTGTTAAATAGTCTATTATTATTATGAATTTCTTACATTTCTACTATTGTGTTACCTTCTCTACTCTGGGGTCTCATCTTGGGTTGTTTCTATTTTTGATGTTCATCTTTATTATGCAAGATTTTATACTTTAAGGCTTGTGGAGAAGAATTCATAGGAGTAAACCATTATGCATCTAGCCAGAAGCTATTCTTCAACTCAACTCACTAACTTTCCCACAGTTGGCTATCATATGACAATTTCTCACCAATGAGAATATTCCACCACAGGTCAATCAAGGGCGAAGGACTGTCAATAAAAACCCTGGTGATTTTCCATGGGTTCTCCAATATTAAATGTTAACTTTTGAATTCTATTTTACACTACATTGAAAAATGAATAGGTTTATATTTAATTTATATTTATATTTATATGTGTGTATATGTACACAGGACAGGATATGGTCTCTATAGGATTATCAGAATAACCGTGGAAGGAAAGATACAACAATCCCAAAGATTCTTTCAAGAATAAATGCTACACCAACATACTCAATAAATGAGCTTAGTCTCATCACTGTCTCCTCATTTATTGAGTTCTGGTCAAAATAAATTCATAATAGCCAAATGAAGGTTTCTTAAGTTTTTCTTATTGAAAGTGTATGTTTGTATGTGTGTGTGTGTGTATATATATATATGTGTGTGTGTGTGTGTGTGTGTGTATATATATATATATAATATATATATATACACATATATATATAATGTTGAAATGAGAAATAAAGGAAAGAAAATGTTGAATGGATAAATTAGAATTTATTTTATTTTACTGACATGTGTTTTGGCCAGGAGTTTATCCATGTACACATGTATTCTATCTATTATTATTTTAAATACAAAATAAAATAACAATAATAGAAAAACTACAAAAGATTTTTTAGTATACAAGGAATAACGGCCTTCGTCAGAGTAAATCCTTTGGTGCTTTAAATCAAAGTGGTTAAATACAGAGAATTATTCCTTGTAGTTTTTCTATTATTGTTATTTTATTCTGTATTTAAAATAATAATAATAATAATAAATAGAGTACATGTGTACATGGATAAACTCCTGGATGAAACACGTGTCAGTAAAATAAAATAAAAATCTATTTTATCTATTCAGCATTTTCTTTCCTTTATTTTTCATTTCAACATACCGTCGGATTCATTTCCATTTTCAACTTATATATATATATATACACACACACACACATATATACATGTGTGAATTATATGTACCAATTTATACAGATGTGCTATGTATCTACCACTTTTTCTTCCTTTCTTTCTTTGACCTGTCATTTGAGCTCCCAATATACCAATTTTATCCCTTGCTGATACTAAGATACTGATGGTTAAGCTCCAATATTCTGGAGGCTCTGGGGACCAGGGAGTACCACTTTATTGCCATTACTCTCAGGCTCATTCTAACCTTGATGAGTAATATCTGTTAGGATTCAATCTCTGGGTCAAATAGTTCTGTTTTCAAATTATAAGCACTGAAAAGGATTACATGAAGCCATATTCATTCACATAAGATGTACACTGGTATATGCTAATGCCTTTGGAAAAGATATGAATCCAGTTCCCCCTGTGCAACTGTATTTGATTATTGAATAAGAATACTTGATAATTGTGTGGAAACAATTGAATATTGTTGAAAAAAAAAAGTATGGTTTCAATAAAATGTTGGAAATATAAAAGATTATGATTATAATCAAATATTTACACATTTTTTGTCTTTTTTTGGCAGTTTCCAGGATTAAATAACCCATAACAAGTTCATATGCCATTAAACCAAACTTTGCTTTCTATTTTTTTTGTGTTTAGATATACATATATATATATATATATATATATATATATATATATAAAGTGTATATGCATACTTTAAAAAAAAAATTGTCTTGCCTGTTGAGTCCTTGATTGGATATGTATATTAGAATATAACGGTATCCTTATGAGAATATGTATTCACCAACTATTTATCCATTAGCATATACCAAAGTACAATATGAATGAATATATCCTAAAAGCATATTTTTTAGGAGTTTCGTGGTGTAGTGTTTAGAATCATAGGAAATTGATTCGTTGACCCGAGTTTAAATCCTGGACAAGGCTGTTTACATTTTGCATAGCGCTAATACTCTTGGGAAAGGTATGTATCCAACTATTCTCCCTCTTCCTACTATGGGTAAATAGTGGAGCAAACTGGGCTCTTTAACCTTGGCTTGGTAACCTGTCTAGGAGAAGGAACATTCTGAATTCAGACCTGTTAAACTCTGCTTAAGAAATTGACCTTTTCATACATCCTATCATGTGGAGGCATTGGTAAATATATATATATATATATATATATACACACATTTTTATGCATACAAATATGTACATGCATTTACACTTAAAATATATTTGTGTAGATTTATTGTATACAAACGTCCATATTTGTATGTTGATGTCTGAATTTAAACATTTTTTTTATCATGGATAGACACGTATGTATATGTGTCAAAACATATTTACATATACAAATGTTTCTTCTCACCACATCGTACATGATAGATAACCTCTTGACACTTTAAAAGTCTGCAGTGTACAAAAAGTGAATAGAGAAAATGATGATTTTTATTTTATTTATTTACATTTGAAGTTTTAAGCTTCGGTTAACCTCAGGAAAATGATTTTTTTTTTCTTCGTCTGTGCAGATTGGCAAGTCAAGTATAGAATTTGGCATTTTTCTGTTTTCTTGTGTCAAAGAGAAAAAGAATTCTTCCTTTTAGTTCCTTTATATTTCCTGTGGATACATTGGAACATTTCAAACATTAACACACCCACCATTTTTTTCTTCTTCCAATCATCGTTCATGGTTCCATTCTTGTGGTCACCATTGTTATTTGTTCTATAGAGTTAACCCTGTCCCATTGCAGGATTTTAGACTTGGTACAGTTGTCAGTCTAGGAGAAGGAAAACTCTAAAATTAAACCTTGTGAAAATTGGCCTTGTGCTGGTGGTAAAAGAGTTGGGTAAATATATTCTCTGGTCCGCCCTGTCGGCTGAGGTGTTAGAATACACCGACTGCACCTTTGCAGAAGGGTAAGACCCCCCCCCATGGGGCCACCTGTTGGCCGTGGGTGGTGAACTGTGATGCTTAAGGATGGAACCCAGGTGGCTGAGCAGTCCATGACCAGCAACACTCCACTTTGGCCCTTACTTGGGCTAGACGGGTGGTATTCATATGCATATCCTAACAAAGAAACAGTAGACAAGATAGTTTGTAAAAAAATATGTATACACACTTATGTATATACATTTTTATATATATATATATATATATATATATATATATATAATTTAAAAAAAATTTTTTTTTAAAGATAGAATTAAAGGTGTAGAATTTTGTCACTTTTCTGTTTTTTTTGTGTCAAAGAAAAAAGAAATTTTCCTTTTGTCCTGTGTATGACATTAAACTGTATCTAGTAGTGAGGTTCAAATTCCGGAGCTCTGGGATGTATGTACCCCTTCATTGCCATTACTACCAGGTACACTATGACCCTGAGTGGTAGCACCTGTTAGGGTCCCATCTATGGGTTAAATAGATAAAAAATGAGTTGTTTTTTTTTTTTTTTAATTTAAATATCCAACAAGAATGAAAGAAACAAAAACATCTTTGGCTTAACATAACCAAGGGTTGACATGCCCTAAAATCCAACCAACAAAGTTGATTTAAATAATTGTCTCATTTCAATGTGTCTTGGATATCTCATAGTGAGACTTGGAGTGTGGAGTCATCTCTTCGTTACCATTATTCCTAGGTCCACTCTGACCTGGACTGGTTGTTCCTGTCATATAGATCTGTTTGAAAATTATTAGTATCAGATAAGAATGCGTGAAACCATATAACTATATACAAATTACTATTATTAAATAGAAATACTTACTTGAAACTGTATAATTGTGTATAAATCATTTGTATTATAAACACTTGAAACTATACAACTGTTTGCAAATTAGTTTTGTTTGATGGAAATACTTGATATTGTATAACTGTGAGCAAACAAATGATTATATGCAAATAAAAAGTGCAGTTAAAAAAATGCAATGGAACATGGAAAATATACTTATTAGAATCATTTAGAAATTAAACAAATTTTGGCATTACATGACCCAAAAGTGGTTGATGTGCCTTTAAACACATCATTGTTTTGATATGATTGTTTTTGATTTGTTACATTTTTAGTTTTAGGGCCATCAAGAAAGAATGTGCAGGGCCTTCTTCTCAATGGATTTATTTGCACACTGGCCCCACTCACTGATGTAAGATCCCACAAAATATCCAGTATATTGTGCAATATTAATGAATAATAGCAAAACATTGTTTTTAAATCTCCTATAAGTAAAGTCGTAAGTAAGTGAAGTTGTCGGTATGGCCTAAAGTCGGTATCAGACAATCAGCGAGGGAGTCTATCCACTTTTCACTAGTGCTAGACCAAGGAGATTGTATTTGCGTCTGATGTGGAGTGCCACACCTACCATCAGCTCCTTACTTTACAGCACAGATCCCTGTGCTACTCATATGCTGAGTTGGCGAGGGTCGGTATTGAACTAGGAACCTTGTGGTTTCTACCCGAACACTCTACCAACTGAGCTAACCCTGCCTTTTAAATCTCCGATAAGAGGCAATAATTCCGGATTTTATCTCGATAAAATGGTATAAAAAGAGAAATTTGGCACCTTTAACAACAAATTTTCAACTGGTTTTAAGAAACTCTCTACATGAAGTAGGGGATCAGTTTTCTTTTATTACCAAATAAAAAATCTGATCGCAGAAGTGATTTGTTATGAAACATTTAAAACTTATTGCAATAATTTAGATAAATTCAAATCTGCCCTTCTAAGTTTCAATTTTGGTTTTAATTGCAGGAAAATAGTAAATAAAATAAAGATTGCTTTCAGCTCCTTAATATAATCAGAATATACTAATATAGTACTGTGTGGAAAATTGTTAATTTCAAAAGCATGTTTGAAATTTAAATGTAAATATGAAATACATTTGATATGTAATTGTCACATCAAGGGAAATTAAAATTCTAATTGATAAATTAAAAAAAAGTATTGTAATTGATACTGAAACAGTATTATTTTTATTGATAACATACAAGGGTGAACTGAAAAGATCCGAGGCTGACATAATATCTACTGTTGATGACTTTTTTGACCAGTGGGATCCAAGCACTGTAACAATGGCAGAAATTTGTGGACCACAAGGGGGGGGTATGTTGAAAAACAAACCTGATTTGCTCACATTTCATTAGAGTATCTTGGTCAGCCCCCTAAACTTTTCAGCTGACCCTCACATGAGCAGATACTAAAACATTCTTATGTTACATAATTCATGGATAGCCTACGAATTATGTATGTAAGTGTAGTTAAAATTCAAATAATGGGATGGTAAATGGAAAGTTACTATTAGCCATTATAATTTATTGACCTTCTGACCTGAATGCTGATTGGCTTGAAGAAGGCATGAGAATGGAAATTATAGTTAGTTGGTCAGGTTTTGGCCGTAGTCAAAAGGAGCAGACGTAGGGTCCTTCATTCTCAAGGTGCCAACTTCTCATCATGCGGGTAAACCTTTTGGGCTGTAGGTTTTAATAAAGAATAAGAAAAATACCAAGTCTTGCCTATTTATTAACAAAGAAATGAGTAGACATCCAGCCCAACAGAAGGAAGCAACCCAGAAGTGGAAGATAGCCAGCAACAAAGTAAGAACAAGTAAAAACCCATCTCCCCTCATACTCTCCTCTCTCTACCCATTGTATATTCAATATGAAGGGGTTATAATACTTAATTCAACTTAAAAAGAGAATGAACTAGAGCTATAAAATATAGAAACTGGTCAATTCTATGTCAAATCATTCAGAAAAAAGTAAAATTGTCACCAAGAATTTTTCTGAAATTTTGTCCAGGCATGGACTATATTAAATCCCAAAAATTTGAGCTTCCAATTCCAAAAATTAGCAGAGTTATGTCAATTTTTAGCTCTCCAAATTTGGTTGGGTTGGCGAAAAATGGCGAATTTTTGTAATATATTTTTGTCTGTGAATTGAGTTCTAGAACTCATTTTACACACAAATATTGGATATGATACTAAACTATCCCATGATGAGACATCTTATTACTTTCTGTCTTCTTTGTTACTTGTTGTGTGTCTTTCTATCTTCTAATCACTTGTTGTGTGCCTTTCTCTCTTATCATCCTTTCTCTCTTCTCATCACTTGTTGTGCTTTTCTATCTTTGATATAAATAATTAAATGCAGTAAACCCTCATAACACCACTTGTTCAATTGTATTATTTGATGACACATTTTTTAACCTCACTTGTGTTTTCTAATTCATACAGAAATTAGTTTGCTGCAATATCACATGGATATTTCAGTACATTTTTTTTAAAATAAAATCCTAAACCCTTAAAATAATTTTGCCTAAAGTAATGTAGAAATTCTGAAAGAGGAGAAATTGAGAGACTTTTATCAATTACTGACAAAACTTGAAATAAATTATTTTAAAACACTTCATAGAGAGAATCCTTCGATTAGAATCAGAAATTTCATTTGGCACTCTTAACTCCTCAAGTTAACTTCATGATAAGAGAGTTGAGTGTATAACAAATGTAACAATCATTATGATGAGATGGTATTTTTAATTTCTTCTCTTATAACTTTCATTAACATTTTTGTTGGAAGGCAAATTAGCTACTTGTTTTTCTCTTGTTCATCATATAATAACATTATGATGATGATGATTGATGCTATTTTTTATTGTGGTTTTTCTGGGGTTTTTTGAGTCTTTTTTTTATTTCTAATTTGCTTTTATGGCCTGAGGAAGTGGAAATGAATGTCTCCCTGTCAAATGTGGCATGGAATTGTAGATGGGTAAGAAAGGTGGATAACATGGTTGGGGGTTAATCATAGAGGGGGGGAATGATCAAAAAGTTGAATTTGAATCATTATTCAAAGAGTTTAGGGAAACATTAAACTTTTTTCCCAAAAAGTTTAGTGTGTGTACATTTTAAGAAATATTAATCAGGATTATTAAGAGATTTCATTTCTTTTTTTGAAAGATTTTTTTTTTCAGTTCCCAATCAGAGAAAGAACATTTCTGTTTTTTCATTACACTGGGATTTGTTTGAGATATGTTGTATATATGTGGAGTGTGTTTATTTTATTTTATATATATATTATATATATATATTATATGTGTGTGTATCTGTGGGAGTGTTTATATTATATATATATATTATCTATTAATATATTTAGGAGACGGATAATTCTGAATTCCAAAAGTCCTGAGGTCGGTCGTTGATGGGTTTGTGACATCCCCTTGATGCAACCAATTCTTTACTATTGACGCTTGCCAAAAAATGGGGATGGTCCAACACAAGCCTTCACCACTATAAACAAATCACTGTGTGGGTGTTCATTGTATGTATGAACCCTCATGCGTCGAAAATCGACAAGAGAGTCTATAATATATATAAATATATATAAAAACCACAACTCCTCAAAATTTGTGTTTTGTTTGTTGTGTGCGTGCTCTTGGTCTAAGGTTTCACAGGAGACAAGAAAACTGGCTGTTACTTAGCACCACTGACCCTATGTCTATTGTCATAGAGATGCTCTATCACTGATATTGAACACTCTTTATATAGAATTATACCAAACTATATTACCCTATATATATATTATATATATATATATATATATAATAATTACAAATTTTACATTTAAAATTTTCAAACACATAGCAGCTGTATCATATAAGTGATCCCTCTAAAAATGTATATACAATTTCATTATATACTGTATATACACACACACACACACACAAACACATTATTATGAATTACATTTCATAGTTTGGCTTGTGACAAATATCTATCATCATACATTGAGTCTCTTAATATATAAAGTTTATCATCTGATCCTGGAAGAAGAAATTTTTTTTAGCTGAAGAAAAGAAAACATGTTCAGTTGGAGGGGATATTTAAGTCTATTGAAAAGCTTTACAACGCAGTCTTTCCTCTTATCCTTCATGGCACGTGATCAAAATTGGCACTGTTTCATCTTGTATGAGAAATAGCGAATGTCTTCATACACTACTTGTCTGATAAGAAAATCAGACACTTCCATGTTCCTGATTGACTCGCTAAGATTGTTGTCTATTTATTTGGTTTGAACAACAGCAACTGGCTAAGCACAACTGAACTAGACCCAAAAACAACTGGTACTTATGAAACTCAAGAATAGTCCATTCATGCATTTGGGTGATTCCATTCCTTGAACGTCAATGATTGGCGCTGCTGGTTTCTATGATGCTATGAGGCTTCATAAATACACTAGCATTCTGCAGTAGGATTGCAACAAGGTTTAGATTTGATTAAGTTAAGTTGCCTTGTTGACTTGTCTTACCAATTGATGGTAATTGGAACCTTAGTATTATTATTCTACAAATGCCAAGCAGTACAGCATGCCGTTTTCAAAATTTCTGGGGATGGGGAAATGAATTGTGACATGGTGCTTTGCTTTCCTCACAACAGTGCCCAAACTGATTTTATTTGCTGCTTTATAGTTGACAAAATCTGATACAAAATGCATGCATGAAATGAATAATTACAAAATGGTGACAATTATCTATCGCATCTGTATTAACTGAATTCATTGTGTCCTCAGTTTTCTTTTATGACTTGCTTCTCTTTTATCCCAAGCAAGAATTCTATTTCTCTCTGAAACTCTTTATACATTACCAGACTTAGCCCTGTTCAATGGCCACCATTGCCCACATTGATCTCTTACACAATTCTTAAGTTTTCTGCTACATTTCCCTGACAAGAGGAGGACAGGTAGAAATTCCTGAACATCTTATGCATTTTAATTCACTTCATGAGCAGATCACAGTAAACTTTTATTCATATCTTCCCTTGCCACCCAATTTCACCCTTTCTTTTTCACTCCTTCTCCCCCCCCCATCTCTCCTCTCTCCCTCTCCTCTCTCTGTCTCTCTCTCTCTCTCTTCTCCTCTGCTTCTCGGAAGTTCACTGTCTCTAGTTGCATACTCAAGAGACATCTTTTATTAACTGTATTGTATGGCACAGGGACAAAGAGACCTGCCATTGGTCTTGCCCTGGTCAGAACAGGACAAATATTTGACCAATGTTAAGATGAATCCAACAGAGAATTGAATCATTGAAAATAAATAAAAAATTTGGGTGGGTGGGGTTTTATGGCATGTTGTCAAACCCATTGGGTCATTTTTATGCC
The DNA here is from genome assembly GCA_023376005.1 of Doryteuthis pealeii. Classification (NCBI taxonomy): domain Eukaryota; kingdom Metazoa; phylum Mollusca; class Cephalopoda; order Myopsida; family Loliginidae; genus Doryteuthis; species Doryteuthis pealeii. The sequence goes on from CM042177.1 coordinate 14,086,961, forward strand.
AAGGATGTTTTTTTTTTGTTTTAGTCATTCTTGATGGGTACTCAGTTTTTCTTTTGAACATTTTTTCAAACTCAGTTTTCTATTTTAAACCTCATAGACGGGGGATGACCACCTAACAGGGCTTACCTACACCACTCCAGGGACAGGTCAAGGTGGACCTGGGAGTAATGACGGATGAGGGGGTACTCCCACATTCCCCAGAAGCCTAACTGAAACCTCACCCATCCGGATAGCTTTAATGTCATAATCAGGACATAAAAATAGGGAAATAATAATATAAGTAAGTTGGCACCCCACACGCGAATTTGGCCTGCCTGTGCTATAAACAATACATACATACATTA
>CM042177.1:14087404-14182404 GCA_023376005.1 Doryteuthis pealeii
TTAGGCATGAATACATATTACTTTAAGCCATAGTATATGGTCAATAATTAATATACACTTTAGGCATTATGTGTGTGTTTGTATATATATATTATATATATTACACAATCAATAATTAATGCACTTTTAGACATATATGTGTGTCACTAATAATATACACATTAGGCATATATATATATATATATATATATATATTATAAACACCTTTAGGCATATATATGTGTCATAATAATATCACACTTTAGGCATTGTGTGTGTGTGTGTGTATATATATATACCTATATTAATATATACCACAAGACACACACGCAACACACACAAATAATTTATATGCATCTAGGCATATATGCTGTGTCAATAATTATACACACATTAGGTAGTGTCGTATATATATTATAAATCAAAAGTTCTAATAATTTTACTTGAGCATTGTGTTTATATTGTCTTGGTGGTTGGTTTTGAAGGCTAACAAGTGTAAACAACAATTATTGTTGTTGGACAGACACACACACACATTAAAACACTTACACATACAAAAAATTTAGAAGAAGATATCACCAGGCATACAATAGAAGCACAGATCCTAGCCACAGGGTAACTGCTCCAGGACTTAGCTTCCTGAAAATCTTCTGACGAAAGATCTTTATCACAATATTAAGAAAATAAAATCAAAGGTAATCAATAACATTATAGTTACCTCATTTTTCTTACACTTGCATTGTGATAAGCCTTCAAAACCAATATATACTATATATATATATATATATATATATATATATCAATAATTTTAATTCCTCTTATCACACATTACATCACGCACATTTTGTGTATGTGTGTGTGTATTATATATATATCTGTGTGTGGTGTGTGTATGTATATATTATACTATATATATATATAATGTAGTATAATAAAATATTCTATTCACTTCCTTTTTATCACACATATATATAATTATATATTTTGTTGTATTGTTTTTACATTTCCCCTGAGATAGCTTGTGAAGATGCAGAACAGTTACTCTGGAGCAGATAAGTTATAGCAAATACATCAACCAATTCCAGCCTTGATATATCATCCCGTTCACAACTTGAAAGGATGATGAACAAAATTTTGCAGACCCAAAATGGCTCCACAGTTCACACAAATATGTTTTGAAAGAAGAAATGCCTGCCTAAATTATACATATATATACATATACTTCTAACAACATTAAAAAATAGGTTATCAAACACAGAAAAGCAAAGTTTGAAGGGAAATAATGGCCATTTTCTATACTTAAGCAATTAAGAACACATTTTATTTGTTATATGTTTTATTAAATATCATTGAATGATGTACATGAAAGGGTGAACATCTCTATTTCTACATTACATACACAGACATTCATATATGCATATACACATCTGAAACATTTCTTAGTTACATCTTTGAGAGTGGCCTTACTTCTTGGAAGATGTACTATTCAACATGAAACTATAGGGTTAAGAATATGACTGAGGAAGGAGAAAGAAAGAAAAGAAAAACTGGTTATTGAAAAATAACACTTAATCATAACACATGTTTCAATTTATACAGTTTGATCAGTAGATAACTACATTTTCTTTCAATAATAACTGAAATGTTAATATATGTATTTACCCCTGTCTTGCTTCAACCACTGGATTCAATACAAAGGTCATTTTAAGCAGAGTGCAGCTGTTTCTTTCACTTAAACTGGTTACTGTTATGAAGTTTAAAGGGTCCAAATAAATCACTTTATCCCTTTCACTCTGAAATGCAAACATCCCATTTCAAGTTTTGAAATGTTAGCATAATTGTCATAGAAATAGATGCCCAACAGTAGTTCTTTGGAAACTTTTAAAATTTGAAAGTCTTCTTTTGTGATTACTATTATTTCTGTTATATATATAATATATATATATATATATATATATGAATATGATAATTGAAAAAACAAAGGATGTTTACAAATGCATGGCTCATCAGGAGAGAATGTGCAAACCGTTTCATCTCCTGATGAGCCCATGCATTGTAAACATCCTTTGTTTTTTCAATATATCATATTCACACTGTCGGATTAATTTCCATTTTATTTTCATATATATATATATATATATAATATATATACTTATATATCATAAATAAGTAAAAGTCATTGGGGCAGCCTAATGTTGGTATCAGCATACAGCAAGGAGTCTATCCCCTTTTTACTAATGCTAGACCAAGGAGATTATTTTAGCATCTGAGGTGAAGCACCACACCTACCATCAGCTCCTCACTTAACCGCACAGATCTCTATGCTACTCATACGCTGAGTTGGCACGGACCGGTATCGAACCAGGAACCTTGTGATTCCTAGCCGGAAGCTCTACCGAGTGAGCTAAACCCAGCCCTTAATATATATATGTTGATTGTGAGTTGCCTTCTGCTTATTAGTAGCCAGTTTGGACCCTTGTCAATGAAAGGTGACACTGGAAGCTAATTCTAATTTGCATACCTATTGTGTTGATAATGTATGGGTGATTTGCATAGATATTGTGTTAATGAGTTGCTAATTTGCATAGCTGTTGTGTTCATAATGGTTGCCAATCAGAGCTAATTTCATTGTAATATAAACTTGATGTATTTTCTTTAAAAACACTAAGGATTTTTCACCATTCCAATCATGGATTGCGTGGGGGTGAAATAATCAGCTTAGTTCCAGAGGGACCTTTCCCCACAGGCATTCTAAAAAGGAGTAAAGCTGGTTTTATTGCTCAGAGGTCTGAAGTGCCTCTTAAGTTTCCCTAATGTATTTTAGTGTCATTTTTTGAATGTCATTTGATACATTGTTGGATATCATTATCTGCTATTAACAGATTGTCAGTCAGATGGAAGTCCGATCTCACTGACAGCAAAATCGACAATTCTTCAGGCCGTAGTTGTATCAATGCTACTGTACGGCTGGCACCATCTGGACCCTAACGAAGCGACTGAGAATAAACTAGATGGTAGCTGCAAGAATGCTGTGTCTTAAACAATACATGGAAACAACACCCACGAGAAAACAGTTGTATATCCACCTGCCCCGCATATCACACACAAACCATCTGTGTAAGGCGAATGAGACATGCCGGACACTGCTGGAGAAGCAAGAACGTGCTCATAAGTGACGTTCTTTTGTGGAAGCCATCACATGAGCACACCAGTGTGGGTCGACCAGCAGAGACATACATTGACCAGCTCTGTGTGGATACTGGATGCTGTGCAGAGGACCTCCCAGGAGCAATGAATGATAGGGAAGATGGGCGAGAGATTGTTATGGATATCCCGTGTGACATGATGATAATCTAAAATATTTCAATTGAATGAATTAAGAATGTTCAGTGAATGTATATTTTTATCTGTGAAGTGTGTTTAAAAAGTATGGACACAAACATCAATTTTCTTCAAAATAGTCCCGTAACACATAGTCGGCTGAGGCTTTATAATACACCGACTGCACCTCTGCAGAGAGTTAAGAACCCCCCAATGGAGCACCTGTTGGCTGTGGGTGGCAACCCGTGATGCTTAAGGACAGAATTCTGGGGATAAGCAGTCCATGACATACAATACTTCCACTTTGGCCCTTACTTAGGCTATAAACCTGATCAATTGGCTGGTCACGTCAAGTCTAGAACCTATAAGATTGCCCCAACCTTATTGCTCTTATGGCACACTCCAACCCTTGTTATCATATGGGTGCTAGAAGGCAGTGGTGAGGGTCTTCAGTCCTGGGAATGATGTTAAACTCTATCTGATGGTGAGGTTCCAGTTTTGGAGATTTGGGGAATGTGGGCACCCCTCTATCAACATGCTCCTTGGTCCACTCTGACCCAGAGTGGTAATACCTGTTAGGGTCCATCTATGGGTTAAATAGAAAATGTGTTTATAAAAAGAATTGGGGTATCATTAAGAATGAATTTATTTCCAAAACTTTATTGGCATTAAATGACCACTGATGTTGATATGCTGTAAAACAAACCAAATCAAACACATAGTGTTTGCATTAATCGAAACACTCTGAAACTCTTGTATGTTTTATTTCATTCCTTTATTATTATTTCCCTGTTATATAATTTGGGACTTTTAATTAAAGTAATGTATAGTCTGATATAATTAATTATATTTAACTAGCAGTACTTAACCATATTACATACAGATTGTAAGATGATGACTCATTTTCATAAAACTGTGTTTTAAAATATATTTATTTATGCCTAAAACACATGTGTCACTTTGAAAATTTGATACTAAAATAAAGCAATGAAAAGAACATCTGGTTCATTATTAACTTCATTTAGTTCCATCTGTGTGAGGGTAGCAGGTCCATGCAAATGCAATCTCCACCAATTTTGGAATTTCTTAATATATTACCATATTTTATATGACAGGTATACTGTAGTTAAATTGCTAATAAAACCTGAATTTATTTATTTCTACTTAGTACCTCCCTTGCAATCATGACATTACCTTGGGATTATTTAACATTATATGTCATAAGTAGTAATTTCAATATTTTGGGGAATAAAAAAATCTAATAATCTTCAGCTAAACATAGTTTAAAACCTTTTATGGATGTCTCTCACAAGTTTGGTTGAAATCATACCGACAGTGGTCTAGCCATAATAGGTATTCTTGAACTTTAAATGACTAAATTTCTACCATAAATTGTACTTGTGCATTATTGAAATGAACTTAATTGTTAGTAAAAAAGACGCTTTATGATATTTTGGAGTAAAAACATGCATTAATTAAAATGGTTTTTGAAAATGTTTTGGCAGTGCTTACATAAAAATGAATTAACTGATAAAGCAATAAGAGTTAACTCCTTTTTCTTTTTCCAAGAAGAAGCTTGTAAACAGTGGCAGCCATCTTTGATTCAACATAATTTTCATGGAGAAAACACAACGCTTTTCAAATCCATTTTAACTCCAAAATATCATAAAATGTCTTTTTACTAACAATTATGTTCATTTCAAATAATGACAAGTACAATTTTATGGTAGGAATTTAGTCACTAAAGTTCAAGATTACCGCCATAGGCTGACAGTTAAGATTTTGTAGGCTTTTTGTGTTTTTTGTTTTTATGTTATGTATATCGTCCTTTTCTTGGTGTATATAAATCAGGGTGAGAGACACAAACAGATAAATCTGGTTGATGATAGTTGATTGTCTTACTTGATTACTCTGCTTGTTGACTTGCTGCTTCTACTGGTCTAAACTCGTTGCCATTTTCTCTGTTGATCTAGTGAGCTTCTGCTGAGGTTCATTCTTCTTTGTGCTGGGCTGGACATTGCTTTGTTTTAATATTCAATTAACAAACAAGACTTGGTGTTTCTTAATAATAAAGCTTTATTTTGCAACCCTGCCCATATTCATCTGCCGCGGTGAGAAACAACATTAGAGCAGCGACCTAGTATCCACCTCCTTTGAAAACTGCATCACATCTGATTAATTAAAATTATCTCATGTGTCCAATCATGCACTTTCAAGGGATCAAGCAAAAGGTTAGTATCCGTCAACAACTGTCAGATAACTTTCCATGGATGCCATCATTCTAAATCTAACAGACACTAATTCAAAATTCTAACTACAGGTATTTTCATAATTTATAAGCTACTTATAAATTATGTAATGGTTGTCTTTAAAGACATCATCTTTTTTTTTTTTTTTAAATATACATCTTTAATATATACATCTAAACAAATGCTTATTAAAATATGTTTTAATAAGCATTTGTTTAGATGTATATATTTAAACGAGTTCTTTTATTGGGTAGTTTTCCTTTTTTATTTGTCATGGTAGGTAATTTTTTTAAAAAGAATAACATACATTTTTTTTTTTTTTTTGTAGCTACTATTATTTTAAATCATGTTCTACGTTAGATTTTTATCTTTTTTTCTTTGTTTTAATCTCCATATTCTCTATGATAAACGGTTCATTTTTTTTATTTTTTCTAATTGCTATTTAATGCAATTTAGTTACTAGATTGCACACATTGCCTAAAACAATTATTGGAAAGTCATTTGTCCATTTTATTTTAGATTACATAACTGCAGACAAAATCAATATAGATTACCATAAACCTATCCCCATAGAATAAAGATCCCCCACTCAAAAAAACATAACTTCAACAGAGATGCAAAATTTGCCATCATAAAAAAGAATTACAAAAGAAAAAAGATGCATTGGACAATATCACAAAGCACATGAAGATAAATGTATTAAAATATCTCCCAACACTGACCCCAAATGGCTTTAACATCAAAGGAAACCATCCTCAAAACACTTTGAAATAGAATGGACAGATGGATTGCCACATAAACATGGGAAATACCATTTCTAAGTAGATATTTAGTTCAAAACAGGTATGACTAATTTGAAACAAATCCCTGGCTCCCCTCCAGGGATTGCCTCACTTCTGATCCTCAGTTTCACTTGGTAACAGAATACAGAGGTTATAAAAACAGTCATCTCAAAATAGTTGAATACTAAAGAAAATAACCCCCCATTCATGAATTACAGGGTAATCTCAAAGGTAAAGGTTTCCAAAGTGAAACTGTTTGTGTTGCTATTGGCAACACAGCCATGCCTCAGTTTTGGGTTGGTAGTTGTTTTTGATCAATATTTACCAACATACACCATGTGCACAGGTTAGGCACATGGCCATATTAATGTGGACCACCCATGAACCAAAGCTCATGGGAGGTGGATGCAAAAAATGCGTTGATCCCATCGGCATTCCCCTCAAGGGGTCACCTCAGACACCAGGCAATAAACCATCTTGGGGGCAGGTGTTGCCTGGGGTTAGCCTCTGGATCAATGATATTAGCTTATGCGGTCCAGGGCTGTAGCCACTGGACCCCACCCTGAGGGGCAGTTGTTTTTGATGGAGCTCCTGATTGATGTTACCACAAGGTGTGAAGTTGACACAGTTATTGTTTTTTGAACGCAAAAGGCATTAAACCGATTAAAGTGCATTCGCTATTTTATGTAAGTGTTATGGCAAGTCATGCATGGATATCAAAAACATTCACGATTGGTGTAGGGAGTTGCAACAATGATGAGGTTTAATGCATCCCTCAACGACATGGGCATACAAAACTGCCACATCACCTACAAAAATGCATTGACCAAAATGGCAATTATGTAGAAGAATAAATAATGATGTAGACATTATTGACTATGAACCATAAACATTTCTGTGATTTTTAGATCTTCTGCAGACTTTGGGATTACCATTGTATATTTTACTTCTTAGATTGCACTCACTGCCTTGAACTAAATCATAAAATAGTAAGTTATTGGTTTATTTTTTGTTGTCCTTCTTTGTGGCATCTTAAAAACTATTTTAGAAAGTCTTCATAAAAAAATTTAAAAATTTCTGACAAAATCCTCTGGTCAAAACTTGTTGAACAGTTAAGAATTTAGAAATAAGTAAAGAAATATTATTCCTGTTATTCTTAGAACTTTTTTGTTCATCTTATATGGCCATGATACCCAACATGGGGCCATTCAATAGTAATAGGGGGGCAATATGAAAAATATAGTGATATCAACATTTTTTTTTATTTTACTCTATATGGGCAAAAATTATAAATTTATAGGGTAAAATTGTAATTACAACTTAGCTGGGGACAACAGCTTGTGCAATTTAGTCAAGTGTTCACCCACTAATGTTATCGTGCATCTGGCAGCAGCTATATGCGTGGCTTCTGACTTGTTTAACTTTGCAGTTCTTCATCTGTTGCCCTCTCCCGCAATTATACACATTATAAAATGGATTTTATTTTATTAAATTTGAAGTTTTATTTGAAAGATACAATTTTTTTATGTTATACTTCTTTAAAACTGATTTTGTTATATCATACTAAATAATTAAACAGGTGGGGGGACATGAAGAAATTTGTGATAAAAAAAGTGGGGCATGGTACTAAAATGGTTGGGAACCACTGTTATATGGTGTTCTATAATGATTCCTTGAGATAAACCCCACAGGAAGTAGTCCCCTGGGGTTTGATCTGTTGACCTGGCTGGCCAATGCATATCACCAAATCTCAATGTAATGTCCAGGGAATTGTTCTTGTCGAGTTGTCATTGTCAGTGATGCTGTTATGACTGATGTCATCATCTTGTTGCATCCTCCACATGTGTGTGGAAAAGGGAGAAAAAAAGGAAAGGCTTGCATAGTGGTGGAGCTAAAGCAAAGTATCCCAGGAGAGATTACAGCCATTCCAATTGATGTGCTCAGCTGGGCAGTGTTTGGAGAGAGATAGATAGATAGATAGAGAGAGAGAGAGAGAGAGAGAATGTTTTCTTTGTGGTATTGAACATTTAAAGGAGGTTATATTCAAGTTTATATAATGAAATTTGTCTTTTCGTCATATAATGAATATGTTCTGTACTCCATGTCATTAATATAATCCAAGATATTTGTATTCAAAATGTGTCCCATAATGATGTGTGTGTGTGTGTGTGTGTGTGTGTGTATATATATATATATATATATATATATATATATATATATATATAGTATTACAGTGTGTATAGAAATAACCTACTCGAGTTTCACCACAAGGATCTTCAGGGTTAAATCAACTAAATTAATCAAGATGTTGATTAATTACAGTTAACTGTGGAAGTTAATATTGTATTTACAGTATTGACTTCAGCAGTTAACTGTAATTAATCAAATCTTGATTCAGTTGATTTAACCCGGAAGATCCTTATGGTGAAACTCGAGTAGGTTATTTCTATACACACTGTAATACTAAATAATCTCTACTAATGTACTGAGCACTTTATATTTGTTATAACACTGACTTATCCCATTAATTCTTGTATAAACCAACTATTGAGATCAATTCAATGTTTTTTACCAGTAAGTCATTCCCTTTATATATATATATATATATATATACACACACACACACATATATTATTCAAACATGTTTGATTGAAGACCACTGAACTTTCTTCTTGATTATCTTTTTTCTGCTTTTGGTACAGCATTTATGCTAGTTTTGTTATGTCAGGGTTCAAGTCGTAGAGGAGGTATCACAAATTTGGTTCACCAGCACTTTCAATCCTCTTCTCAGGGTGGGCTGTATTTTTTTGTGGTTGAGAGGTTTCTTCAGATGGGAGGGTTTGTCATATGTTGGGGTGCTACGGTTAGTGTGTTACTTATTAAAGATGTTAATACCAGTGTTAAATATTATTCCTTTCATTTTTTATAATAATTTCTTCCGGGATTTGTAGGTATTTTTTATTATTATTTTTATAGAGAATTTTAGGGTAATTGCTGAGGATTTTCCATATATCAAATATTTCATGTTTAAATTTATAAGTTATTTGTAGTATGTCATTTGTTGTAGTGGTATTTCCAATTCTAATGTTTATTCTTACTGTTTATTCATTATAGTTGATTATTCAATTTTTTGCCATCCAAACAGTTAAAAAAAATAGTAACAGGGGTAATAGAAATTAATAGTAATAATAGATCTTATATATCTGGTTTCAATCCAATTACTTGTATAGCTAATGTTGAGAAATACATATATATGTGTTTGTTTGTGTGTGTGTGTGTATTAACACACCTTTCCACAGACTATTTAAACCCTGATAGCTACTACCACCTGGGTCAAAACTATTAAATTGGAGTCTCATTGTACTATACAAGGAAATTGAGTTGCAAGCAGAATGAATTAAACTTGTAAGTCAAGGTACCACACACACACACACATATATATATATATATATATATATATATATATATATATGGTCATCAACAGACACTGTGTTTTGACATATCACATCTCCTCAGTGTGGCTAGATTTAGCAAACTACTTCCATCTGGGATCAAAACCTGACTAATTTTTCAGCAGTCAAAGTCCTTAACCCCTTGGCCATCAGCCCCTACCAGTAAGAAGCAGGATTTTAACTGATAAATACATATATAGGTATATATGTCACGGTCACTAGAGGGCTTATATCCCTTAATAACAGAGAGCCTTGCTTAAGTGAATGTGGTGACCGTCAGTTAAATTCACTTCCAAAGAGCTCTACCGGGTTTGGGAGCATATTATAGTCATCCACAGACACCGTATTTCAACGTATCATGTCTCCTCAGTGTGGCTAGACTTAGCAGACTACCCCCAGCCGGGAGCTAAACCTGATGATTTTTCATCAAAGTCCCTAACCCTTTGGCCATCAGTAAGAAGCAAAATTTTAACTGATAAACACATATATACATACATACATACACACACACATATATATATATATATATATATATATATATATATATATGTATGTATGTATATTTTTGTTGAACTGTGCAGCCATTTTCTGTCTGCAGATTTTAGAAGTCCTACATATTAGATATAAAAATCCTAGAATAAAATAATAAACTTCGATAATAGTACTAATGTTCTAAAATGTCTGTAACTACATTAATGATTTATACAATAATAATAATATTAATGATAACAACAACAATAATTGAAATAAAATAAACACAACTCCTATATGAATATAATAGCAGAATAGAACAATCCATTGTTGTATTGTTCATGCACTACCCCTAAAGATGGCCCACGATAGGGAAGAAAGTACTCGGGAAATAAGTTATGGCAAATGCATCAGCCAATTTTCGCCAGATATAATCACATCAATCCGGCAACTTGAAAGGACCTGGAAGAAAATTAGCAGACAGAAAATGGCTATGCAGTTCAACAAAATATGCCTTAAAGAAAAAATGTTGCCAAACTATTCATATATATATATATATATATATATATGTATATGTATATATATATATATATATATATATATATAATTCTATGCATGCACATATTTAAGAGCATATACTGTAGTTACACAATAAGATTCTCTAGATTTTCTTGCAGACAATTAACTTATGATAATAGAACCTAAAAACTTCGACAAAATTATGAATTACTCTGTTCAAACATGAAAAAAGGCCTAAAGATGTTTTGCTGGAAAGGAACAGTTCTTTTCAGACAATTCCACCTTTCATTCTGATTCGGCTATGGTTAGGTTTTTTTGCATAACATTTTAATTGGTACTGCGCAAGGTAATTTGGGTGCACTGTGAGATAAGGTGTGATATTTACTCTGCAAGAATGGGTGCAGTTTGTGTGTTGTTTTTAAAATTGAACTAAAATTTCATTTTGGATGAATATGTTCCCGCAGGCAACGTCTGGCAGTGTACGAGTGCCTTCGATAACATGCCAGAGATAAGTGTAGAGCTTCATTTATTTGGTCTTGTCAAGTAATCTGAAAGAAGAAGCAAAGACGAGAGAGAGAGAAGGAGGAAGAAGAGAAAGAGGAGAGAGATAGCACTTCCTGTCTACAGAGATAAAATTGTTGATTTTATATTATAATGATCTGATTTATTTATAGGGTGCGTTCAGAAAGTAATGAGACTAAAACTATATTGACCAAGACAAAAATAAACAATGAATGAAATGTTGATTTTCTTCAAAATAGTCCCTTGGAAATTTTCAAAATGTATTTATTCCACTAAGTTTTTCCATTGTCATAAAAAAACATCTAGTCTGAGATTTGAACATTGAGAAACGCTGAGTTCAATTCTCTACAACAATTTCTTAAACAGAGTTTAACAGCTTTGAATTCAGTTTTACTTCCACAAGACTGGTTGCCGAATTAAGGTTAAAGATCCCAGTCTGCCGTACTATTTACCCATAGTGGGAGGGTGAATAGTTTGATTCATATCTTTCTGAAGAGTATTAGCACTATATGTAATGCAAACAGCCTTGTCCAGAGACTATTTCCTATGACTAACCATTACACTAGATGCCTACAATAGGGTATTACACACAATGCTTCAAGCTGGAACAACTTTCCAAGCCTTGAAAATCAGCATTCAAAATTTTGGTTACTCATATTCTCAAATTCAGCAAAGTAAGGTACTAAGAAACTTGGCAATAGAAAATTTGTCACTCAATAAGCTTACCTTAGTTCATCACTAAGCCAGAAATATTGAGCACCCAGTGAGAATCAAACTCACTAATAATAGTATGCTTGCCCAGCCTATCAATCTATAAATCTAAGTATATCTGAAGAAAATAGGAATTTACTAGCCTAGCTTACATCATGCAATGTTTTGAGATAGTTTTTCAATAAACTAAGTTTAGAATAAAGCCAGAAGTAGGGGGGCACCCTCATGAGGATGAAAGTCAGTACTCAGTAGCAATTGATCTGTAAGTCTAACTTGTTAACCATTATACAATGACAAAACACTCTTATTTACTAGGCTTACCTTAGTTTAGCACAAGGCCAGAAATATGGGGCACCCAGTTAGAATTGAACTCATTAGCAATGGTCTGCTTTATTTTCAGTTACACCATGCAATTTTCTTAGAGTCATTTACTAAGCTCAGCTTAGTTAAGGACAAAGCCAGAAGTTTTGAATACTCACTTCAATCAAGAGATATGTTGTGTTGTCCTCCTACTAGCTTAGCTTAGTAAATGACTCCATCTAAGAAAATTGCATGGTGTAACTGAAAATAAAGCAGACCATTGCTAATGAGTTCAATTCTCATTGGTTGCCCCATACTTCTGGCCTTGTGCTAAACTAAGGTAACCTAGTAAATAAGAGTGTTTTGTCATTGTATAATGGTTAACAAGCTAGACTTACAGATTAATTGCTACTGAGTACTGACATTCATCCTCATTTACTTCTGGCTTTATTCTAAACTTAGTTTATTGAAAAACTATCTCAAAACATTGCATGATGTAAGCTAGGCTAGTAAATCCCAATTTTCTTGAGATATGCTTAGATTTATAGATTGAAAGGGTTAATAGGCTGGGCAAGCATACTATTATTAGTGAGTTTGATTCTCACTGGGTGCTCAATATTTCTGGCTTAGTGATGAACTAAGGTAAGCTTATTGAGTGACAAATTTTCTATTGCCAAGTTTCTTAGTACCTTACTTTGCTGAATTTGAGAATATGAGTAACCAAAATTTTGAATGCTGATTTTCAAGGCTTGGAAAGTTGTTCCAGCTTGAAGCATTATGTGTAATACCCTATTGTAGGCATCTAGTGTAATGGTTAGTCATAGGAAATAGTCTCTGGACAAGGCTGTTTGCATTACATATAGTGCTAATACTCTTCAGAAAGATATGAATCAAACTATTCACTCTCCCACTATGAGTAAATAGTAGGGCAGACTGGGCTCTTTAATTAAGTTAAATTAACTTTAATTAATTTAATCTTAATTTGATTCGGCAACCAGTCTTGTGGAAGTAAAACTGAATTCAAAGCTGTTAAACTCCGTTTAAGAAATTGACTTTGTGTCAGCAGAAAATATATAATTTTTATTATTACTGTTACTTGTTTAAATAAAGGTGTATGTGACATAACTGTTACTCAGCGTTCCAAGTTCAAATCTCAGACTAGTCTGTTTGCCTTTAATTTTAATGCTTTTTAGAAATGTTTTTCATTTCCTAAACTGAAAATTCATCTCAAGGGTGAAATTTGATAATGTGGAGGACATTGATAGAAAAACAATGATACAGTTTATGACAGTATTAAAAGTCGAGTTTCAAAAGTGCTCTGACCAATGGAAAACAGTGGAATAAATACATTTTGAAAATTTCCAAGGGGACTATTTTGAAGAAAATCAACATTTCATTCATTGTTTATTTTTGTCTTGGTCAATACAGTTTTAGTCTCATTACTTTCTGAATGCACCCTATAAATAAATCAGATCATTATAATATAAAATCAACAATTTTATCTCTGTAGACAGGAAGTGCTATCTCTCTCCTCTTTCTCTTCTTCCTTCTTCTCTCTCTTTCGTCTTTGCTTCTTCTTTCAGATTACTTGACAGGACCAAATAAATGAAGCTCTACACTTATCTCTGGCATGTTATCGAAGGCACTCGTACACTGCCAGACGTTGCCTGCGGGAACATATTCATCCAAAATGAAATTTTAGTTCAATTTTAAAAACAACACACAAACTGCACCCATTCTTGCAGAGTAAATATCACACCTTATCTCACAGTGCACCCAAATTACCTTGCGCAGTACCAATTAAAATGTTATGCAAAAAAACCTAACCATAGCCGAATCAGAATGAAAGGTGGAATTGTCTGAAAAGAACTGTTCCTTTCCAGCAAAACATCTTTAGGCCTTTTTTCATGTTTGAACAGAGTAATTCATAATTTTGTCGAAGTTTTTAGGTTCTATTATCATAAGTTAATTGTCTGCAAGAAAATCTAGAGAATCTTTATTGTGTAACTACAGTATATGCTCTTAAATATGTGCATGCATAGAATTATATATATATATATATATATATATATATATATATATATACATATACATATACATATATATGAATAGTTTGGCAACATTTTTTCTTTAAGGCATATTTTGTTGAACTGCACAGCCATTTTCTGTCTGCAAATCTTGTTCCAGGTCCTTTCAAGTTGCCGGATTGATGTGATTATATCTGGCGAAAATTGGCTGATGCATTTGCCATAACTTATTTCCCGAGTACTTTCTTCCCTATCGTGGGCCATCTTTAGGGGTAGTGCATGAACAATACAACAATGGATTGTTCTATTCTGCTATTATATTCATATAGGAGTTGTGTTTATTTTATTTCAATTATTGTTGTTGTTATCATTAATATTATTATTATTGTATAAATCATTAATGTAGTTACAGACATTTTAGAACATTAGTACTATTATCGAAGTTTATTATTTTATTCTAGGATTTTTATATCTAATATGTAGGACTTCTAAAATCTGCAGACAGAAAATGGCTGCACAGTTCAACAAAAATATACATACATACATATATATATATATATATATATATATATATATATATATATATATATATGTATGTGTATGTATGTATATATGTGTTTATCAGTTAAAATTTTGCTTCTTACTGGTAGGTGCTGATGGCCAAAGGGTTAGGGACTTTGATGAAAAATCATCAGGTTTAGCTCCCGGCTGGGGGTAGTCTGCTAAGTCTAGCCACACTGAGGAGACATGATACGTTGAAATACGGTGTCTGTGGATGACTATAATATGCTCCCAAACCCGGTAGAGCTCTTTGGAAGTGAATTTAACTGACGGTCACCACATTCACTTAAGCAAGGCTCTCTGTTATTAAGGGATATAAGCCCTCTAGTGACCGTGACATATATACCTATATATGTATTTATCAGTTAAAATCCTGCTTCTTACTGGCCAAGGGGTTAAGGACTTTGACTGCTGAAAAATTAGTCAGGTTTTGATCCCAGATGGAAGTAGTTTGCTAAATCTAGCCACACTGAGGAGATGTGATATGTCAAAACACAGTGTCTGTTGATGACCATATATATATATATATATATATATATATATATATATATATGTGTGTGTGTATGTGTGTGTGTGTGTGTGTGTGTGTGTGTGGTACCTTGACTTACAAGTTTAATTCATTCTGCTTGCAACTCAATTTCCTTGTATAGTACAATGAGACTCCAATTTAATAGTTTTGACCCAGGTGGTAGTAGCTATCAGGGTTTAAATAGTCTGTGGAAAGGTGTGTTAAGACACACACACACACAAACACATATATGTATTTCTCA
Organism: Doryteuthis pealeii; assembly: GCA_023376005.1. Taxonomy (NCBI): domain Eukaryota; kingdom Metazoa; phylum Mollusca; class Cephalopoda; order Myopsida; family Loliginidae; genus Doryteuthis; species Doryteuthis pealeii. The sequence continues at coordinate 14,103,069 of CM042177.1, forward strand.
ACATTAGCTATACAAGTAATTGGATAGAAATCAGATATATAAGATCTATTATTACTATTAATTTTTATTAACCCTGATATTATTTTTTTAACTGTTTGGATGGCAAAAAATTGAATAATCAACTATAATGAATAAACAGTAAGAATAAACATTAGAATTGTAAATACCACTACAACAAATGACATACTACAAATAACTTATAAATTTAAACATGAAATATTTGATATATTGAAAATCCTCAGCAATTACACTAAAATTCTCTATAAAAATAATAATAAAAAATACCTACAAATCCTGGAAAAAATTATTATAAAAAATGAAAGGAATAATATTTAACACTGGTATTAACATCTTTGATAAGTAACACACAAACCATAGCTCCCCCACCTATGATAAACCCTCCCATCTGAAGAAACCTCTCAACCACAAAAAAATACAGCCCACCCGGAAAAGAGGATTGAAAGTGCTGGTGAACCAAATTTGTGATACCTCCTCTACGACTTGAACCCTGACATAACAAAACTAGCATAAATGCTGTACCAAAAGCAGAAAAAAGATAATCAAGAAGAAAAGTTCAGTGGTCTTCAATCAAACATGTTTGAATAATATATGTGTGTGTGTGTGTGTATATATATATATATATATATATATATATATATATATATATATATATAAAGGGAATGACTTACTGGTAAAAAACATTGAATTGATCTCAATAGTTGGTTTATACAAGAATTAATGGGATAAGTCAGTGTTATAACAAATATAAAGTGCTCAGTACATTAGTAGAGATTATTTAGTATTACAGTGTGTATAGAAATAACCTACTCGAGTTTCACCATAAGGATCTTCCGGGTTAAATCAACTGAATCAAGATTTGATTAATTACAGTTAACTGCGGAAGTCAATACTGTAAATACAATATTAACTTCCACAGTTAACTGTAATTAATCAACATCTTGATTAATTTAGTTGATTTAACCCTGAAGATCCTTGTGGTGAAACTCGAGTAGGTTATTTCTATACACACTGTAATACTATATATATATATATATATATATATATATATATATATACACACACACACACACACACATCATTATGGGACACATTTTGAATACAAATATCTTGGATTATATTAATGACATGGAGTACAGAACATATTCATTATATGACGAAAAGACAAATTTCATTATATAAACTTGAATATAACCTCCTTTAAATGTTCAATACCACAAAGAAAACATTCTCATTCTCTCTCTCTCTCTCTCCAAACACTGCCCAGCTGAGCACATCAATTGGAATGGCTGTAATCTCTCCTGGGATACTTTGCTTTAGCTCCACCACTATGCAAGCCTTTCCTTTTTTTCTCCCTTTTCCACACACATGTGGAGGATGCAACAAGATGATGACATCAGTCATAACAGCATCACTGACAATGACAACTCGACAAGAACAATTCCCTGGACATTACATTTTGAGATTTGGTGATATGCATTGGCCAGCCAGGTCAACAGATCAAACCCCAGGGGACTACTTCCTGTGGGGTTTATCTCAAGGAATCATTATAGAACACCATATAACAGTGGTTCCCAACCATTTTAGTACCATGCCCCACTTTTTTTATCACAAATTTCTTCATGTCCCCCCACCTGTTTAATTATTTAGTATGATATAACAAAATCAGTTTTAAAGAAGTATAACATAAAAAAATTGTATCTTTCAAATAAAACTAAAGGGTTTAACTTCAAATTTAATAAAATAAAATCCATTTTATAATGTGTATAATTGCGGGGGAGGGCAACAGATGAAGAACTGCAAAGTTAAACAAGTCAGAAGCCACGCATATAGCTGGTGCCAGATGCACGATAACATTAGTGGGTGAACACTTGACTAAATTGCACAAGCTGTTGTCCCCAGCTAAGTTGTAATTACAATTTTACCCTATAAATTTATAATTTTTGCCCATATAGAGTAAAATAAAAAAAAATGTTGATATCACTATATTTTTATATTGCCCCCCTATTAATTGAATGGCCCCACGTTGGGTATCACGGCCATATAAGATGAACAAAAAAGTTCTAAGAATAACAGGAATAATATTTCTTTACTTATTTCTAAATTCTTAACTGTTCAACAAGTTTTGACCAGAGGATTTTGTCAGAAATTTTAAATTTTTTTATGAAGACTTTCTAAAATAGTTTTTAAGATGCCACAAAAGAAGGGACAACAAAAAATAAACCAATAACTTACTATTTTATGATTTAGTTCGAGGCAGTGAGTGCAATCTAAGAAGTAAAATATACAATGGTAATCCCAAAGTCTGCAGAAGATCTAAAAATCACAGAAATGTTTATGGTTCATAGTCAATAATGTCTACATCATTATTTATTCTTCTACATAATTGCCATTTTGGTCAATGCATTTTTGTAGGTGATGTGGCAGTTTTTGTATGCCCATGTCGTTAAGGATGCATTAAACCTCATCATTGTTGCAAACTCCCTACACCAATCGTGAATGTTTTTGATATCCATGCATGACTTGCCATACACTTACATAAAATAGCGATGCACTTTAATCGGTTTAATGCCTTTTGTGTTCAAAAAACAAATAACTGTGTCAGCTTCACACCTTGTGGTAACATCAATCAGGAGCTCCATCAAAAACAACTGCCCCTCAGGGTGGGGGTCCAGTGGCTACAGCCCTGGACCGCATAAGCTAATATCATTGATCCCAGGAGGCTAACCCCCAGGCAACACCTGCCCCCAAGATGGGTTTATTGCCTGGTGTCTGAGGTGACCCCTTGAGGGGAATGCCGATGGGATCAACGCATTTTTTGCATCCACCTCCCATGAGCTTCGGTTCATGGGTGGTCCCACATTAATATGGCCTTGTGCCTAATCTGTGCACATGGTGTATGTGGTAAATATTGATCAAAAACAACTACCAACCCAAAACTGAGCATGGCTGTGTTGCCAATAGCAACACAAACAGTTTCACTTTGGAAACCTTTACCTTTGAGATTACCCTGTAATTCATGAATGGGGATTATTTTCTTTAGTATTCAACTATTTTGAGATGACTGTTTTATAACCTCTGTATTCTGTTACCAAGTGAAACTGAGGGTCAGAAGTGAGAGGCAATCCCTGGAGGGGAGCCAGGGATTTGTTTCAAATTAGTCATACCTGTTTTGACTAAATATCTAACTTAGAAATGTATTTCCATGTTTATGTGGCAATCCATCTGTCCATTCTATTTCAAAGTGTTTTGAGGATGGTTTCCTTTGATGTTAAAGCCATTTGGGGTCAGTGTTGGGAGATATTTTAATACATTTATCTTCATGTGCTTTGTGATATTGTCCAATGCATCTTTTTTCTTTTTGGTAATTCTTTTTTATGATGGCAAATTTTGCATCTCTGTTGAAGTTATGTTTTTTTGAGTGGGGGAAATCTTTATTCTATGGGGATAGGTTTATGGTAATCTATATTGATTTTGTCTGCAGTTATGTAATCTAAAATAAAATGGACAAATGACTTTCCAATAAATTGTTTTAGGCAATGTGTGCAATCTAGTAACTAAATTGCATTAATAGCAATTAGAAAAAAAAAAAAATGAACCGTTTTATCATAGAGAATATGGAGATTAAAACAAAGAAAAAAAGATAAAAATCTAATGTAGAACATGATTTTAAAATAATAGTAGCTACAAAAAAAAAAAAAATGTATGTTATTCTTTTAAAAAAAAATTACCTACCATGACAAATAAAAAGGAAAACTACCCAATAAAAGAACTCGTTTAAATATATATACATCTAAAACAAATGCTTTATTAAAATATGTAAAAAAAAAAAAAGATGATGTCTTTAAAGACAACCATTACATAATTTATAAGTAGCTTATAAATTATGAAAATACCTGTAGTTAGAATTTTGAATTAGTGTCTGTTAGATTTAGAATGATGGCATCCATGGAAAGTTATGACAGTTGTTGACGGATACTAACCTTTTGCTTGACCCCTTGAAAGTGCATGATTGGACACATGAGATAATTTTAATTAATCAGATGTGATGCAGTTTTCAAAGGAGGTGGATACTAGGTCGCTGCTCTAATGTTGTTTCTCACCACGGCAGATGAATATGGGCAGGGTTGCAAAATAAAGCTTTATTATTAAGAAACACCAAGTCTTGTTTGTTAATTGAATATTAAAACAAGCAATGTCCAGCCCAGCACAAAGAAGAATGAACCTCAGCAGAAGAAGCTCACTAGATCAACAGAGAAAATGGCAACGAGTTAGGACCAGTAGAAGCAGCAAGTCAACAAGCAGAGTAATCAAGTAAGACAATCAACTATCATCAACCAGATTTATCTGTTTGTGTCTCTCACTCTGATTATATACACCCAAGAAAAGGACTATATAACATAACATAAAAACAAAAAACACAAAAAAGCCTACAAAATCTTAACTGTCAGCCTATGGCGGTAATCTTGAACTTTAAGTGACTAAATTCCTACCATAAAATTGTACTTGTGCATTATTTGAAATGAACATAATTGTTAGTAAAAAGACATTTTATGATATTTTGGAGTTAAAATGGATTTGAAAAGCGTTGTGTTTTCTCCATGAAAATTATGTTGAATCAAAGATGGCTGCCACTGTTTACAAGCTTCTTCTTGGAAAAAGAACAAGGGAGTTAACTCTTATTGCTTTATCAGTTAATTCATTTTATGTAAGCACTGCCAAACATTTTTCAAAACCATTTTAATTAATGCATGTTTTTAACTCCAAAATATCATAAAGCGTCTTTTTACTAACAATTAAGTTCATTTCAAATAATGCACAAGTACAATTTTATGGTAGAAATTTAGTCATTTAAAGTTCAAGATTACCTATTATGGCTAGACCATTGTCGGCATGATTTCAACCAAACTTGTGAGAGACATCCATAAAAAGGGTTTTAAACTATGTTTAGCTGAGATTATTAGATTTTTTTATTCCCCAAAATAAATGAAATTACTACTTATGACAATATAATGTTAAATAATCCCAAGGTAATGTCATGATTGCAAGGGAGGTAACTAAGTAGAAATAAATAAATTCAGGTTTTATTAGCAATTTAACTACAGTATACCTGTCATATAAAAATGGTAATATATTAAGAAATTCCAAAATTGGGTGGAGATTGCATTTGCATGGACCTGCTACCCTCACACAGATGGAAACCAAATGAAGTTAATAATGAACCAGATGTTCTTTCATTGCTTTATTTGTAGTATCAAATTTTCAAAGTGACACATGTGTTTTAGGCATAAATAAATATATTTTAATACACAGTACTTTATGAAAATGAGTCATCATCTTACAATCTGTATGTAATATGGTTAAGTACTGCTAGTTAAATATAATTAATTATATCAGACTATACATTACTTTAATTAAAAGTCCCAAATTATATAACAGGAAATAATAATAAAGGAATGAAATAAAACATACAAGAGTTTCAGAGGTGTTTCGATTAATGCAAACACTATGTGTTTGATTTGGTTTGTTTTATGGCATATCAACATCAGTGGGTCATTTAATGCCAATAAAGTTTTGGAAATAAATTCATTCTTAATGGATACCCAATTCTTTTTATAAACACATTTTTCTATTTAACACATAGATGGGACCCTAACAGGTATTACCACTCTGGGTCAGAGTGGACCAGGAGCAATGTTGATAGAGGGGTGCTCCACATTCCCCAAATCTCCAAAACTGGAACCTCACCATCAGATAGAGTTTAACATCATTCCCAGGACATGAAGACCCTCAGCCACTGCCTTCTAGCACCCATATGATAACAAGGGTTGGAGTGTGCCATAAGAGCAATAAGGTTGGGGCAATCTTATAGGTTCTAGGACTTGACGTGACCAGCCAATTGATCAGGTTTATAGCCTAAGTAAGGGCCAAAGTGGAGTATTGTATGTCATGGACTGCTTATCCACCAGAATTCTGTCCTTAAGCATCACGGGTTGCCACCCACAGCCAACAGGTGGCTCCATTGGGGGGTTCTTAACTCTCTGCAGAGGTGCAGTCGGTGTATTATAAAGCCTCAGCCGACTATGTGTTACGGGACTATTTTGAAGAAAATTGATGTTTTGTGTCCATACTTTTTAAACACACTTCACAGATAAAAATATACATTCACTGAACATTCTTAATTCATTCAATTGAAATATTTTAGATTATCATCATGTCACACGGATATCCATAACAATCTCTCGCCCATCTTCCCTATCATTCATTGCTCCTGGGAGGTCCTCTGCACAGCATCCAGTATCCACACAGAGCTGGTCAATGTATGTCTCTGCTGGTCGACCCACACTGGTGTGCTCATGTGATGGCTTCCACAAAAGAACGTCACTTATGAGCACGTTCTTGCTTCTCCAGCAGTGTCCGGCATGTCTCATTCGCCTTACACAGATGGTTTGTGTGATATGCGGCAGGTGGATATACAACTGTTTTCTCGTGGGGTGTTGTTTCCATGTATTGTTTAAGACACAGCATTCTTGTGCAGCTACCATCTAGTTTATTCTCCAGTCGCTTCGTTAGGGTCCAGATGGTGCAGCCGTACAGTAGCATTGATACAACTACGGCCTGGAAGAATTGTCGATTTAGCTTGTCAGTGAGATCGGACTTCCATCTGACTGACAATCTGTTAATAGCAGATAATGATATCCAACAATGTATCAAATGACATTCAAAAAATGACACTAAAAATACATTAGGGAAACTTAAGAGGCACTTCAGACCCTCTGAGCAATAAAACCAGCTTTACTCCTTTTAGATGCCTGTGGGGAAAGGTCCCTCTGGAACTAAGCTGATTATTTCACCCCCACGCAATCCATGATTGGAATGGTGAAAATCCTTAGTGTTTTTAAAGAAAATACATCAAGTTTATATTACAATGAAATTAGCTCTGATTGGCCAACCATTATGAACACAACAGCTATGCAAATTAGCAACTCATTAACACAATATCTATGCAAATCACCCATACATTATCAACACAATAGGTATGCAAATTAGAATTAGCTTCCAGTGTCACCTTTCATTGACAAGGTCCAAACTGGCTACTAATAAGCAGAAGGCAACTCACAATCAACATATATATATTTAAGGGCTGGTTTAGCTCACTCGGTAGAGCTTCCGGCTAGGAATCACAAGGTTCCTGGTTCGATACCGGTCCGTGCCAACTCAGCGTATGAGTAGCATAGAGATCTGTGCGGTTAAGTGAGGAGCTGATGGTAGGTGTGGTGCTTCACCTCAGATGCTAAAATAATCTCCTTGGTCTAGCATTAGTAAAAAGGGGATAGACTCTCTGTATGGCTGATACCAACATTAGGCTGCCCCAATGACTTTTACTTATTTATATATATATATATATATATATATATATATATATATGAAAATAAAATGGAAATTAATCCGACAGTGTGAATATGATATATTGAAAAAACAAAGGATGTTTACAAATGCATGGGCTCATCAGGAGATGAAACGGTTTGCACATTCTCTCCTGATGAGCCCATGCATTTGTAAACATCCTTTGTTTTTTCAATATATCATATTCATATATATATATAATATATATATATATATATATAACAGAAATAATAGTAATCACAAAAGAGACTTTCAAATTTTAAAAGTTTCCAAAGAACTACTGTTGGGCATCTATTTCTATGACAATTATGCTAACATTTCAAAACTTGGAAAATGGGATGTTTGCATTTCATAGAGTGAAAGGGATAAAGTGATTTATTTGGACCCTTTAAACTTCATACAGTAACCAGTTTAAGTGAAAGAAACCAGCTGCACTCTGCTTAAAAATTGACCTTTGTATTGAAATCCAGTGTTGAAGCAAGACAGGGGTAAATACATATATTAACATTTCAGTTATTATTTGAAAAGAAAATGTAGTTATCTACTGATCAAACTGTATAAATGAAACATGTGTTATGATTAAGTGTTATTTTCAATAACACAGTTTTCTTTTCTTTCTTTCTCCTTCCTCAGTCATATTTCTTAACCCTATAGTTCATGTTGAATAGTACATCTTCCAAGAAGTAAAGGCACTCTTCAAAAGATGTATACTAAGAAATGTTTCAGATGTGTATATGCATATATGAATGTCTGTGTATGTATGAGAATAGAGATGTTCACCCTTTCATGTACATCATTTCAATGATATTTAATAAAACAATATAACAAAAAAATGTGTTCTTAATTGCTTAAGTATAGAAAATGGCCATTATTCCCTTCAAACTTTGCTTTTCTGTGTTTGATAACCTATTTTTTAATGTGTTTAGAGTATATGTATATATATGTATAATTAGGCAGCATTTCTTCTTTCAAACATATTTTGTTGAACTGTGGAGCCATTTTGGGTCTGCAAATTTTGTTCATCATCCTTTCAAGTTGGTGAACGGATGATATATCAGGCTGGAATTGGTTGATGTATTTGCTATAACTTATCTGCTCCAGAGTACTTTCTGCATCTTCACAAGCTATCTTCAGGGGGAAATGTAAAAAAATACAACAAAATATATAATTATATATATGTGTGAATAAAAGGAAGTGAATAGAATATTTTATTATACTACATTATATATATATATATATATATATACATACACACACCACACACAGATATATATACATACACACACACATACACAAAATGTGCGTGTGTATGTGTGATAAAAGGAAGTAAAATTATTGATATATATATATATATATATATATATATATATATATATTGGTTTTGAAGGCTATCACAATGCAAATGTAAAGAAAAATGAGGTAACTATAATGTTATTGATTTACCTTTGATTTATTTTCTTAATATTGTGATAAAGATCCTTTCGTCAGAAGATTTCAGGAAGCTAAGTCCTGGAGCAGTTACCCTGTGGCTAGGATCTGTGCATTCTATTGTATGCCTGGTGATATCTTCTTCTAAATTTTTGTATGTGTAAGTGTTTTATGTGTGTGTGTGTCTGTCCAACAACAATATTGTTGTTTACACTTGTTAGCCTTCAAAACCAACCACCAAACCAATATAAACACAATGCTTCAAGTAAATTATAGAACTTTTATTTATATATATATACACACATACCTAATGTGTGTATAATTATTGACACACATATATGCCTAAGTGCATATAATTATTGTGTGTGTTCGTGTGTGTCTATGTGTATATATATATATATATATATATACACACACACACACACATGCCTAAAGTGTATATTATTATTGACACATATATATGCCTAAAGTGTTTATATATATATATATATATATATATATATATATATATATGCCTAATGTGTATATTATTATTGACACACATATATGTCTAAAGTGCATATAATTATTGATTGTGTATATATAATATATATATATATATACACACACACATATGCCTAAAGTGTATATTATTATTGACACATATATATGGCTAAAGTATATGTATTCATGCCTAAAGCAAGAGAAAGTCAGTACATGTTTACCATCATACAAAGTAGGTATGTGAGTATATATCAAATGGACACACATACACACCTCTCTATATTGGGAAATAAAATGATACACATATTCAAATTCTTATACAGACTTTTTTTTTCATTAATTTCCCCTCAGCTATATCGAAGTTGTCATGTGTGTTGTTCATTCTCTGCCTGTCTGTCTGACATTGGGAAAATGATAATTCTACAAGTGGGAAGTTCCATGCACCTCTTCAAAGGTCAAACATCAAGATTGAAAAAGAGGGGTGGGGGTGGGGGTGGGTGCTGTGGTAGAGAAAGGGTGGCCTTACCTTTGGGCGAAGGATCCCAGTTCCACTGATAAACTGCCAGACACTTCTGTTTGCAATTCTACAAAAGACAGAAACAGGAAAGATTAAAAATAAGGAAAGGAAACACATTTAAGGGTGTTAGGGTGGGTGGGGGAGATGATAAGAAGAAACAATAGATTTAAGGTGGGGTGGGGGTTGAGAATGATAGGAAAAGTGAAATATGAAAGCGTGTGTGGGGAGAGAGAGGGTTTCAAATTAGTGACAAAGACAAAGAGCAACAGAAAAGACTAGGGAGAGGGGGGGGGACAGGAGAAGCAGAGAAACTGAATGAGAGGTCAGAGAGAAAGAAAAAGAGTAAGTGAGGTAGGGCGTAGGACTAAGAATGAGGCTGAAAAAGTGAGGTATAACTAAAGAAAGAGAGCATCAGATGTAAATTAAATAGAGAACATAAATTATTCAAAGAAATCTTTTCAGGAAAAGAGAAGAAACAAGAAAAGACAAAATTTATTACAAAAATTTGAAGGAAAAATGAATGAGAATAAAGAAAAAAAAAGATGAAGATGAAGAAAAAAAAAAGAAAAATGTGAAAAAAAAAAGAAAAATGTGAAAAAAGAAAGATGAAGAAAAGGAAATAAAATGAAAAGAAAAAACTGAAAAAAGTAAAGAAAAAATAAGAATAAAAAAAATAATTTAGATGCAATTATTCAGCCTAGGCCTAGCATAGCCTAGTTTTTTTTATGTTAGCCAATGTAATTGGTAAAGTTTAGTAAACTATAAAGCTTAATCTAGGCTAGCCTAGTTTGTTTTTATGTTAGCCTAATGAATCAGTAAATTGCAGTAAATTATTAAGCCTGTTCCGATTTGTATTATCATAAACCTCTAATTTTCAATGCTTATGTTTTTAAACTAATTTTATCTCTTTTATGATGTATATTGTATTTTATAATTGATTTTTATTTTTATCATATGTATCTATTTTTTTTTCATTTATTTCTTGGGTACAAAAACAAGCATAATCAATCAATAATATGAAAAAGAAAAACTGAGAAAAAAGTAAAGAAAAAAGAAAAAAATATTAAAAAAGAATAACAGTGAAGAAAAAAATAAGATGAAAAACGAAATAAAAATGAAAATAAACATAAAAAATGAATAAAGATGAAAAAAAGGAAGATTGAAAAAAAAAGAAAAAAGAAAAGCTGGAAAAAAATGAAAAAATAAAAGTTAGGAAAAAGAAGGACAATGAAAAATAAAAAAAAGTAAAAGTTTGTTTGGTTTTACAGCATGTCAACCTTTGTTGGGTTATTTAATGCCAAAGTCAATCTTTTTTGGAAACAATAGTCCCAAGTATTTCAAGAAAATATATAGTTTGAATTAACTAATAATAATTTATACACATGTAACTATTCCTATCTAATAATAATAACCATTAGTCTACAGTTACATGGTTTCAAGTATTCTTATCTAATACTAATAATTCTTAAACAGATCTATTTGACCCATAGATGGAACCCTGACAGGTACTACCACTCCAGATCAGACTGGACCTTGGAGTAATGACAATGAAGGGGTACTCCATGATCTCCATGGCAACACAAATTTAATTCGATGGATGAGGCTGGTTGCATTCCACATAGCACTTGGGAAACTATTCTCTCCCTAGTTATAGGTAAATAGTAGGGCAGACTGGGCTCTTTAACCTTGATATGGCAACCGGTATAGGAGATAGAAAACTCTAAATAAACTGTGCTTAAAAACAGACCTTGTGTAACATCTTGTTCGTGTGGAGATGTTGGTAAGTCCACACTCCCCAGAGCTCCAGAACTGAAGCTTTGCCACAAGATGCACTTTAGTGGCATACCCTGGATACTCTCCTTAGACATTCCATCATGGTTAGCAAGCTAGTCTAGATACATTACTACTGAAGAGCAAGTAGGATCTTCACTGGATGCTTCATACTTGTGACCTTGTGTCGCAATCTACCCTTGGTGAATGGGTTGGGTAAATATCTACCCAGGATACTCTCCTCTGCAGGAGATACAGTTGGTGTATTCTAAGTCTTGCCAACAGGGCTCAAATAAAATTGAAGAGGAAAAGAAAAATAGAATGAAGAAAGCCTGAAGGAAATAATAAAACAGAAGAATGAAAGAAAGTTACAAATGATGATGATGAAAACAGGGATAAAAGGAAAGAGAAAAAAGGAAAAAAGAAACAAATACAGAGACAATACAACAAAAAAGAAAGAAAGAAAAATATGAGAAAGAAAAGGTTACAGCAAATGAAGAAAAAGAAAATTGTTTTAGCTGAAATTGACTAAAAATAAAAATAAGGAATTAATATAGAGAAGAAAAAAATGGTCTAGGTCAGACAAGCAGAGTCCAGAGGGCAGGGCAACCCAATTAATCAAAAGATGTGACAGAAAAGGGGCAGAGCAAAATTAAGGCTGTCAATCAAGACTGGCAAACATTTGGAGAGGGGGGAGGGAGAAAGCACATTAGGACCCTGGAAGCAATTTGACAAAGCCACCAGACCCACAACCCCATCTATCCCTATCCAGACAGACATGGTCCCCTACAAGTTACAACTGAGTTAATACCAACAGATTTAAGTCAAGTTGCTTCTGTCTTTGGTCTTTAAGGCAAACATCTCAACCAACCCCCTGCTGATTCCATCTGGTCTCCAAGACTAGCAAGAACTGTAAATTCTGTGTGGAATGAACCATCAGACAACAGGTCGGCAGGTGGTAAAGTCTGGAAATTCTTTAGGTCTTCATGGTTGTAGTTAGGGTGGTGGCAGCAGGGGAGGATGTACAACCAATTCTTACCCCTACAAATCTTCCTAGTTAACCCCTTACAGATCTAAAAAGTGAAATGTTGAGATAAAAACAAGAGGTACAAATAAAGCTTATGAAAAGATATAGTAGTTGTGCTATCAGTAATTTTCTTTCTCTTTTTTTTCAAAAGGAGGCGGAGGGTAGTTGATATATGAAAAGTTTAAGGGAAGAGAAGCACCTGGCATAAAAATTTGGCATAGGAAATGAACTCAAGTTCTGATAGCATTTCACTTCAGGCAAAAATAATTTCTTTGAATAATTCATGTTGTCTATTCTTCATTTCTTGGGAAAGGCATGAATCCATCTTTAAATTCAAACCCTTGCACTTTACAGCAGGTTAAGTCAGATCAAGGATTGTTCCTTCCTACCAATACCATGCAACCTAATGTAACCTGACATGTTTAACACAAGGAGATGGGCACCTCCAAGTAACCCCCCTCCATTGCCCTGAGAGATGCAATAAGAAGGAAATTGTCGGCATGGCAACCCAAATACCTGAAATGGTTATGGGATTAAAAAACAATCAAGATTTTAACGCATGACAAGTATAAAGTATCTTTTTATAGTTCTTAATACCTAACTTACAAACCATTATACGACTGAAGGTACCTCAGTCTGTAATTTCTGATTACTATTTACCTTCAGAGGTTGGTTGGTTGGTTTTAAGGCATGTCAACTCTTGTTGGGCTATTTAATGCTGAAGTCAGTTCTTTAAGCAATTCTATGATTTCAATTAATTAATGATGATAATCATTTTTAAACAATCATGTAGAATAATCATAATAAGGAACTTACCATAACATTGGTAAGACAATGCAACAAGCAGCTGTAACTCAATACAGATCTAACTTTGTTGCAATCCTACTGCAGAATTCCAGAGTATTTATGAAGCCTCATAACATCATAGAAACCAAGCAGCCAATCAGGACTCAATGGAATTCCCCAAATACATGAATGGACTATTCTTGAGTCCCATAAGTACCAGCTATCTTGGGCACTGGTTCAGTTGTGCTTAGCCAATTGTTGTTGTCCAAACCAACAGTATACTGACTGACTGACTTCAATATGGTGCTGCAACAAGGTTAGATCTGTATTGAGTTACAGCTACTTGTTGCCTTCCTTACCAATTTGACGGTAATTGGAACTTAGTATGATTATTCTACAAATTATAGTTTCAACAACTATTCTTAATACTAATGATTTATACACATTTTTATACCTTTGAAGTATTCCCACCTAAGACTAATAATCTGCACACAGTTGTATGGTTTCAAGCAAGTATAATAATCATCCTTTGTAAACAATTATCATCATCATGTCGCGCAAGCAGCACGGCTATCCATGAAAGTCTCTCGCCAACCTTCCCTATCACTCAAATAATTTACACATATTTATATTGTTTCACGTATTCCTATTCAATACTAATAATTTTCAGTCAGATCTATCTGACCCATAGATAGTATAACTATGGATACTACCACTCCTGGTCAGAGTTGACTTGGGAGTAATGGCAACGAAGAAGTGACACCAACATCTTCAAAAATCTACAATTAAAACTCACAATCAGTTTAGTGTCATACTGTCATATAGTACCTAAATAATGAGTATGGAATTGTCTGTTTTCTCTATAAATAGTAACTGATGAAACCATGGAGGAGTGAAAGAACAAGATCTCACAGGACCTGTTAATTCAACCTAGCAATTGCGAATTACTCTGTTCACCTTGTATCTTTGTTTAGTAAACCATTTTTCCCCCTATCCTTGATACTCACTGTGTTTCTTACTATTATTTCTCTGTTAATTCTGATACTCAAAATACCTATATTTTTCTTTGCGGTGATACAATTTGTGTTAAAATACACAAATAGCAAAAGTAAAGTGTTCCAAAAAAGATGAATTTATTATGTTTATGCTAATGTTTAAACGTTTCAGTTTCTGTAAAACCATCTTCAGGACATTATGATAAAAATAAGAGAAAAAATATTTTTTATTGTTGATGGATGTTTTTGAATGATTTGAGTTGGAAATATGTAAGGAGAATACATTTTTATCATTATGTCCTGAATCATAATGTTAAATACACATTTAATTTTTACAAATTTAATAGCAATAAAAATTTTTGATAGATTTTAAAAATTGAATAACAGTACAGTGAGGGCCAGTGAAGAATGCTCCAAGCAGAAGTGAATAATGTGGCAACTTCATCAACAGTTATATGTGATGTCATTCCCTCTACCCAGGCAACATCAGGTAGCCCTTATAGATCCACACAAGAAAAAATGATTTAACTAGTAAAAAGAAAACCCAGTGAAATTTCTCAATGTCAATGGTTGCTGAAAAATACTCAAACCGGAAATGCATAGATATGGCAACCTTGTCTCTAAGTCAGCTATTTTAAACCTTACAATTCAAGAAGATTGTTATGCACAGACCAATAGGCTTGCTTAGTCCCAATTCCCCACCCATAAAACTTTTAAGTCCTCTCAACACCCAGAGAGGAATTCTGCCACTCTGTTTGAGAACCCTTGCAATGTATAAATATAAGATGTTCGTCTTAAGAAACACATTTTATTTTACTTTGATGAAAGACAACTAGTAGATAGTGTCACCTAAAGAAGATCGGAAAACAGATCAAGCAAAACCTGACAAGACACAAGGGCTAGAGTAAAGAAGGCAACACGGAATCAAATTACACGTGCAAGCCTGAACCACATCAGATTTTTTTCTTTCGTCCTCCCCTCCCACTCCGTGTCTTTCTCAAAGCGGTTATCTAAAGTGAATTCTGTCAAGAGATATGTTGGCATCGTTAATGAAGTTACCTCTCAAGAGTGCGGAAATGGCTCGATGATCAGCAGTAGAAGTCAAGGTTTAAAGCAAACCAGAAGAGACGGCAAAACAAGTAATCTCTCATCAGATTCTCTTCCAGAATCATCAATTTCAACTGAAAATTTCCATTCAAAACACCCCCTCCCCCATCTACTCTCCTCCTCCACCACCACCCTTCCCCAAACCCCTTAATTGCAAAATGCACTTCACCTCACTCTTTCTAATCTCAATTTATTCAATTCCTTTTTCCTTTAAATAAATTAAATAACCTTCTCCTCAACTCTCTCTCTCTCTCTCTCTCTCTTGATTAACCAGATAATCCCATCAAATCCAATTCATTCATTGTTAAACATTGATTATCTCTCCTTTGTAGGAGACACTGATTTCTCCTCACCTGGATTCTTTTCATACACAACCGTCAACAAGATTGGGATCTCACTGAAATTATTTTAGATATGAACATTAAACCATCAAAGACAAACAACTGTTGCTGACATCAGGAATCAAAGGTTGGAAAGAGCAAGAATTCAAAATTCAAAACTATATAATATATATATATATATATATATATATATATATATATATATATATATATATATCATATACTCCCAAAACTCTGTAAAGCTCTCTAGGGGTGACTTAAATTAACTTTCACTGCCAGCATATATAAAGCAATGATCGTCTGTTTACAGACTGGATCTCTCTGGTGATCGTAAAATATATAAATAAATGTATGTATTTAATAGTTTAAACATCACCCCTTTATGGCAGCTGTCAAATGGCTGAGAGGTTAACAAATCGGGCAGACGAAAAGTCAGTCGGATTTTGCTCCTGGTCAGAAGTAGTTTCTGTGTATAGCCACACTGAAGAGTGGTGAAACACCAAAACATGTGTCTGTGGAT
Source organism: Doryteuthis pealeii (assembly GCA_023376005.1). Classification (NCBI taxonomy): domain Eukaryota; kingdom Metazoa; phylum Mollusca; class Cephalopoda; order Myopsida; family Loliginidae; genus Doryteuthis; species Doryteuthis pealeii. The sequence goes on from CM042177.1 coordinate 14,119,468, forward strand.
GACATATATATATATATTATATATATATACACAGTGAAGCTGACAGCTTTTAGATTTAGTGCGTCCCGGGACAAATATTTGCTTTGAATGAATCCTAGGGAAAATATATGGGTCCCAACTAAAGCCGTCTAACTCCTACCTTGTAACCTATCCTGTGTAATTTGTTTCTAAGAAACTATTGAAATGTTTTTGCAGTTAGCAATTGTGAGGAAAGAAAAACGAAAAACACTGGGATGCATAGACACAATTTTACTTCGTCCTTTTAGATTTTTGTGTGTCAGGGATGCAGGATGCGTACCTATCAGCATCTCTCTCTCTCTCTCTATGTGTGTGTGTGTGTGTATTCTAGGGCCGGTTTAGCTCAGTTGGTAGAGCACTTGCCTAGGAATCACAAGGTTCTTGATTCGATACTGGCCCTCGCCAACTCAGCGTATGAGTAGCATAGGGATCTATGTAGTAAAGTGAGGAGCTTATTGCAGATGTGGCACTCCATATCAGACACAAAACCAATCTCCTTGGTCTAGTGCTGGTGAAAAGGAGATAGAATCCCTTGCTGCCTGGCTGATACCAACATTAGACTACATATATAACATCTAAATGTTACATGCACTAATATCTAAGCATGTTATATCTGTTTTCGGGTAAATGTCTTGCATAAAAATACCTCACCATATGAACATACCTCATGCTAATTTTTACTATACTACCATCTAAAGATTGTGTTAGACACATGAAACTTGAGTAACGGAAATATAGTTATACCTAATTTTATAATTCTAGGTTTTATACCTGCACTGCTATATAGTATTAAACACTTTTCTTATTTGGAATCCTTCATTATATATAAATCCATCCATCCATCCAAGTTAGGGTAGTGAAGACATGGAGTCAACATCACTTGGTAATTGACAGTTTCTAGCCAATGCAATTTTCAAACAAAGTTTGTTTGAAAATTGCATAGGGATGAAACTCTCAGTTACCAAGCACTGTTGATTTCATGCCTTCACTACAATAACTTACATATACATGCTCTATCAATGATATTGTGCAATCTGTACTTATAAATATAGCAAACTACACTATCTATTTACACATATATAAAGGCCAGTTGTGTGTGTATGTTTGGAGGAAATTATGAAATAAAACAATTAACAACTAAGTAAATATATATATATATATATATATATATATATATATATATATATATATACACATACACACACTATCACTATCACCAGATCTTCATTTTTGTGTTGAAAATTATGAAGATTTGATCTATATTTTCAAAGACACTTAAAATTAAATTTACAATAAAATAACATTAAAATTCTACTTACGCCATTGTTAGGTATTTCTAGCTAAAACATCATCAAAATAAATCATGGAAGCTCAAAACAATCAAGTTTTTGTTTTTGTTGTTCATGTTAGTTGCTGTTGAAATATGAAATATTTGTGTTAATTTAGTCTTTTTTAATCATTGGGCTTCTTTCTTTATTTGGATTATTCAGACTATTGTCATCTTTATTGTTATCTGCACAACATTTTGGTCTCCTTCAAGTATTTCTTGGACTTGGGAAACTTCTCAAACTTGGGAGCCTTCTTGTCATGATCAGGAGCTTTCACGGAACTTTGAACCTAACCCTTTATTCAATCCATGTGGGTAGACTGTTTTCATTCTGTTAACCACAATTGGGTACAAGTGTTAAGCTGTGTTAATTATTCCATATTACTATCGCCCTTAACCAGGATTGAACCTGCAGCCAAGAGATAACTATAATATAGAACTGTATTAACTCAATGCCATGTGTCCAATTTTCCCTGTTTGTGTCCACAGCCACAAAAGAGATTGAATTGAACACCCCGCTTCTTTTGTTTGGGTTCTTAGTACACCCTCTAATTGACCCGTGTATGGGCAGAATGCCTGACCATCTCTCATGATCACTTAGATGGCTGATAGAGTTTAATGATTTGGCCAACTTTTGGTTAATTGCTGTTTTCACACAGTCATACCAAACAGAACAGATCTTATCACATTTAACTTACTGGACAAGATTTGGAACTTTGTCAACTATTCTTCTGGCTGCTGGCTTCCCTTATAACTTATCTATTTGCACCCAGTGACCACTATATATATATATTATATATATATATATATATATAGAGAGAGAGAGAGAGAGAGAGAGATAAACGAAAGTGATACGACAAATATTTTTTGTAGTTCTTTTTCTAATTGTTCTCCAAATAGAAATACTACTTAGCAAATAAATATTTTATTTGTAAATGAAGTTACATCTGCTGATTGTAGTAGATTTTAATTACATTTAGTTTATATATATATATATATATATATATATATATATATATACACACACACACACACTAGACAAAAGGTAAGCCGTTGGGTCACCCATTGAGATCTGGGTAGATAATTGAGATAAGGGAAAAGTTAGTTTGCAAAGCGAATTAAATTTTTAAAAAACATAAATACATATACATCTATGTATATATAGAGGGAACCTCAAGCAGTTCATTGCCTGTAATATTAAAATATTCATAAAGGATAGAATCCTGTTGCCATTACGTAATCCCCACCTACTGCAGGGACAGGATGCAACACAAAGTTGGATCAATGCAGAGACAGGATGCAAGAGTGGCAGGTGCAAAAAATATCTTATTCTTGCTTGTGTGTGTCACCTTAGGTTCGGGCAGTAAACCTTATCGCTTTTTAGACAATGTTGGTTATAATACATTGAAAAGCTTAAGATTACTGAATATATAATATATATATATATATATATATATCTTATTATAATGGAGATTGTGTGATTGTCTATCTGTAACCGAAACTATATTACTACTCAAATCACAATTCCCTTATTTATTAACATCACATTCTCCATGATTTTATTTTTTATTCAAACCTCAATTATTAATAAAATTGTTTTACATTATTAATACTATTGACGATATCTACATATTAATAGCATGCAATTGTATTTATATTTACAACAAAATAGCGGATTACAGTGTAAATGGGAAGGCTAATTTGCATATTGATCTTCAAAATTTGATTTTAATAAATATATGCTTGGGTATTATTGATTTCTAATTGTTGGTTTTATCTTATTGAATATGAGCAAAAATCTCTGGGATAAATCTTAAAAGAAAACCATTGATAAGAAGAAATAACTGTAATATCATTCTTTACTTCCTATTTTAACTAAATAAGGAAAAAGTTATTTTTCAATCATACCCCCTCTGTTCCAAATATTTTTATCTGAATTCTTATTCAGTTTCATTAGCCTTTCTAATTTAACATGATATTTTATTATATTAAAACTTAAATACTTGCACCCGGAGGGTGCATATATTTTGCTAGTATATATATATATATATATATATACACACACACACACACATATATATGTAAGTTGGAAATGGAAGCGAATCCAATGGTATGTTGAAAGGAAAAATAAACAAAGGAAAAAAAATGCTGGATGGATAAAATAGATTTTATTTCACTAACACGTGTTTCGGCCAGGAGTTTATTCATGTACACGTATTCTATTTATTATTATTTTAAATATAAAATAAAATAATAATAATAGAAAATTACAAAATCTATAATGATGAAGGCCGTTATGCTTTGTATACATGTACATGAATAAACTCTTGGCCGAAACACGTGTTAGTAAAAATAAAATCTATTTTATCCATTCAGCATTTTTTTTCATTTATTTATTTTTCCTTTCAACATATATATATCTTCAAAAACACTAATGATAAAGTGTGGAATGGGGGGGGGAATTCAAAATCCGATTAACATGTTCTTAGCAAAATAAGTAAATATGATTTTTTCTTTTTCTTTTTCATATAAAGTGGCTGTTAATGTGCTATTAAATATAACCATATTTTCTTTTTTAACGTTTTTTTTTAAAGATCAGCTGCTTCCCCATTGTGGGTCCTAAAGTGGCTTTTAAGACTGGCTCCTGATTTTCTGGTTCATCTTTAAACACACACACACACATATATATATATCATATATATATATATATATATATATATATATATATATACACACACACACTTAGGCATAAATATTAGTATACAGTCCATATATGATCCTAACAAAATATATAAGGCTGTAAACCTAGTTGAAAAATGACTAACTGATCTAGTTAGTGTTTATAAAATGTATAAACACCAAACAGATCAACTACACTTTCTTTCAAGATCTGGTAAATATTATTTTTATATACATACATACATGATATATATATATATATAGGGAAAGTGGAAATTAATCTGATGTTATGCCAGTATAGAAATATGAAAAAACAAATATTCAGAGTATGCGTTAGTTTATGAATAAATAATTAGTTCTGTCAACATTCAAGCATTTATATATATATATATATATATATTATATATATATATATATCAAATATATTAACCACCTTCAGGGCAATATTAAGAAGTGATGTCATGAAACCCCTTCAAAAAAAAAATTTTTTTTTTTTCATTTTATCTCACTTGAAAGTAACATTTTTTAAAAGAGCTTCATGACATCACTCCTTAATATTGCCCTGAAGATGGGTAATATATCCAATATATATAAAAAAAACAAAAGGCATAACTCTTTATTTATTAATGAATATGTTAGTTCATATTTCTATACTTACATACATACACACACACATATATATATATATATATATATATATATATATATATATACACACACACGATGTGTAAATTGTCACCATATTTATTATTTATTAATTTTGTTCATGTGCTTTGTTTGTCTACTATTCACCAAACTAGAGTAGTTGGTTGCTGTCTGTGCTACTCATACGCTGAGTTGGCTAGGGGCGTATCGAACCAGGAACATTGAGGTTTCCAGACGGACACTCTACCAACTGAGCTAAACCGGCCCTTATGCATATATACATACTTATATATATGCAGATGCAAGCATTCATATATGCTAATGTAAAATATAAATTTCCCTACTAATCTAGTTGCACCAAATTCATTAAATGCACATGCAAATACCAATTGTGCAAAGCACCGGCTGCATTGTAGAATCCATTCTTTCTGGTACACTGAAGTGATTTGCTCTAACTGCCAAGAGGATTGCTTGTGAGGACGGGGGGGGGGAGAGCACACAGAATGAAAATGGATTAATTACCCCAATCCGAAAGGAGATCCGTATTATTTCACCTTCAATCCATTTGCAATGCAAGTGATTATTCATTAACTCAATAATTTGATCGAGCCGAGGTCCTCATTTCACAAACTCCAATCCAATCCGATCTGATCCAGGCCGGACTATGATGATCCTGGGGCAAGTGGGGATGGGTGTTGCTGGAATAATAGCAACAACAACAATGCGGGGGGGGGAGACCAATCAAACAAAGCACGACAAAGTAGGCAGCCGATCTATCATGAGCTTCGGCGCATCAAGTCTGACCAACCCCCCAGACCCCACCCACTTTGAATAGGATCTGCTATCATGTTGATCCGAATTTTAGATCTTGTTCTAACAGCCCAACAGAAGTTGGCAGAATGAGGGGATGGAGAGCAGACATATGATACTGGGGGACAGAACATCAGGAGGGCAAAATGAGAAAGAGAGAGGAGGGGGGGTGGAGAAAAAACAAAAGAAGATCCTAATGAAAAAATATTGACTCTGAAAGAATGACATGTCATGGTTCCAGTGACGCTCTGATAATGAACATGCAATAACAAACAAATAATAAGGACAATGGAGACGGAAATCTCCTGGGTTTTCACAAACAGAATCTAAACTGGACATATGGAAAAGGAATAAACCAAAGGACAAATACTTCAACATATTTACCATTTTTCGGAGCAAAAACCAAACTATCTTTTTGCTACAAATAATGTTCAATATATGTGAAATAATAATAGAAAATATTTTTGTCATAGATACAGTGCCACATCGGGATATTGATCTTGCTATGAAAAATTAAAAATCATTAATAACTTAAAATTGGTTAACTTTTTTGATAGCTTTTTTGGATTCCCCGGGAAAAATGCTTTTATAAACCAATTTTTAGTAGTAGGGAAGCTCTAGAACTCATTTTACAGACAAAAATAGATAACAAAAACATTTTTCACAACGCTGCTCAAATTTGGAGAGGTAAAAATCAACATAACTCCACCGATTTTTGGAACTGGAAGCTCAAATTTTCAGGAATGTCTAACTTAATCACACTTGGACACAAATTTTCAGACAAATTGAAGGGGGTTGGGTGACATGGCCTGGATGATTTGACACCAAGGGTTATTAAAATATGCCTAGAAGTTAAGGAATTAATTACCTTCATTGTGTAAATTATTTCTTAAGAAGTTTTTCTTTAGATTTTTTTTTTTTTTTTTTGCACACACAAAGTTATATGGTATCAAATATTCATGGATTGATCTTAATGGCATGTCAACTCCTCTAGGGTTATTTTAAGCTTAGAGTTTAGGGAATTACATTTTTTGTTTAATTGTTTCCTAAGAGTCTTTTTGCACAAAGTTATATGATATGCATATACATATGCATATATACATATTTATATATGTCCACATGCAATCATTCATATACGCTTATGTAGAATATAAATTTCCCTACTAATCCACCCTTCACTAATTCATTATATGCATATGCCAACTTGTCTAGGGTTACTTTGTGCCTAAAGGTTAGGGAATTGATAAATTACGTTCATTGTACAATTATTTCTTAAGAGATCTTTTGCTCAAAGTGATATGATATTAAGTATTCCTATCTTAATAATTATATGGTTACAAGTAATTATTTATAATTAATAGTCATTTGTTTACATAGTTATATGGTTTCGGCCACTGCCTTCTAGCGCCCATATGATAAAAAGGATTGGGGCTTTTCACAAGGACAATAGAGTTGGGATAATCATATAGGTACTAGGGCTTGACGTGACCAGCTGATTGATCAGAGGGGGCCTAAGTAAGGGCCAAAGTGGGGTCTTGCATGTCATGCACTGCTCCTATCCTCAAGCATCATGGTTCACCACTCATGGCCAATAGGTGATCCCATTTGGGGTGGGGGTCTTACCCCTCTGCAGAGGTGCAGTCAGTGTATTCTAAAGCCCCAGCTGACAGGGCTGTAGACTGAAAATTCATCTCAACAGGAAGATTTGAGGACATGGAAAACATTAAAAGAAATGTGATAGTGCAGCTTCACATCATATCAGAAAAGAAGCTTCAGGTGTTTCAACCAATAGAAAACTCATAGGAATGCTGAATGCCAAGTGAATTATTTTGAGGGAAATTAACATTTTCTTCATAGTTTGCTTCATTCTTGATACTTTATGAATACACTTCAGTTTGTTTGGTCATTGCCTTTGGTATTTGCTGCAATTACAAGACAAATAAAATCTTTCAATATATCAATTGACTTTGGCCTACATTTGAAGACTTGAGCCTTCAGGTGTACCCAGAGGAAATAATCACCAGGGGGTAGATCTAAGGTCTATCTTTAAAGATTTGAGCCTTCATGTATCCCCAGGGGAGATAAATCTTGTAAGTGAGCCGGACACGAGATGTCATCACATAGGGAGATACACTTGATGTTCATCATTTCAGTATGACTGTGGCTGCTCAAAAATCTACTTCCCACTTGTTCACAACAACTCGTGCAGCAGCAATTTTAAATAGAAATCATTCTGATGACTCTTATTATTTTTATCCTAGTGGGTTCTTCTGTTAGTATTTGATGTTTGTAGTCTTTTACCAATTATAATGCCCTCTTTTGAATGTCACTCATGCCCACCACAAAGTTATTGGTTTTCTCAAACCCTTAACCACAGCATAACAAAGGGAGTAGACTGTATTATCAAAATAATCATTGAGGGGAATTTTATTGAAAAGAGGCACAGGTGTTTTTAGAATCAGAGAGAGAGAGAGAGAGAGAGAGAGAGAATTATTTTTTTCTTTTCTCAAATATTTCTTATATATGCACAACAGATGTTTATTTTGTGTTTTGTTCATGTTTTCAAGAACTAATTAGAAAGAACAAGTGAAGAAAAAAAAAACTTATAAAAAAGCGAGGGAAAAAAAAGTAAGGAAAAGAGAGTGTGAGAATAAAAGGAGTGAAAGGAATAAAAAAAATGGTAAAATTGTGAAGAAAACTGGTGAGGAGGGCAGAAACTTACATTGTCTGCTCAGGGTCACATTCAGGGAAGAGGGGGAGAAACACCAATGGGAAGAATAAATAGTAAAAGAGAATAAAAACCAAACCAGTAAAGAATTACTGGGTCTATATTTGTGGGCATACAGAAAAAAAAAAACATACATGCACACAGATGCATATATGCATATACCTCAACTCTTTATATATATATATATATATATATATATATATATATATATACACACACACACAGACACGAAAACACACTAGAATTAGGTGGTTTGTCAATTTTGATTTTGGTATCGATTTTTTTTTTCTCTCTCTTTGACACCTTAGTTTTTTGGTTCAGTTTTTAATTTAGTATTTTTTCTTTCTAAGGAAGCCATTCTTTCTCTTGTGTAATGATGATTAGTAGGTATCTAGAATTTTCAAGAGAGGTAATAAATTGAAAATTTAAAAAAATCTAATTTAAAACAATTACCAAAAATCAGAAAATTGTCCGATTTTAATGGAATTTTCAGCTCTTTATTTATAAATGACTTAATTTTATAATGAAGTTTATTTTGTTAAAAAAACATTGAAAAAAATATTAGGATTATATGTCTGCAAGGTTCAACATTTGCTCATTTAACTAAAAAAAAACTTTCCAGTCTCTAATTTTTACATTTCTAGAAAGATAAATTCAGAAGACCGCATCATATATATATATATATATATATATATATATATATATATATATATATATATATAGGATAATTATATCAATAATATGTACATATAAAGAAGTCCTCTCTATTTTGATATGCATGTGTTGACTTATAACTCAGAAGAGATCATTGCACATACACTTTAATATATTTATAATTAGGAAAAGTTAAAAATTTAGTTTTTGATTTTTACTAATTAAATAATATAATTCAATAATTAAAAATCAATCAATTTGTGGAACTCTTTAAAGTTCTTCATAAGTAAGTACAAAGCAAATGCAATTCACCATCTTTAAATATCACAGAAATTCCATAGGCAAATTTGAATTTGATATTTCTTTTGTTTAACATTATTGTTTAGTAATTTAGTACTAATTGCAAAAAAAAAATCTTATTTCAAGCCAAGGGATGTCATAATTGGTAGCTACTATTCACTAATGGAAGTACTAAAAAACAAAAAAACAGGTGGCTAATGCCACTAAAAACTAGTATATATCCAGCATCTAAATTTAGATATCAATGGCAGCTGCACGGCTAGGACAAAGAAAATCATAGTGAGGTATCTGCTTCAGCCAACATGCAAATAAACTGTCCTTTTCAGGACAAAAATTCCAATTACACATACAAACTTTCCTTTTCAGGACAAAAATTTCAATTACACATACAAACTGTCCTTTTCAGGACAAAATCCAACTACATGTTAACAACTGAAACAGTTATTTAATTACATGTAGTCTGATTTTTAACCTCAACTGCCTTGACATCAAAGTAGCAGACCGAACTGCCCAGCAATTCAACTGTCCTTTTCAGGGTAGATATCTCACTATTTGTTTGATTTGTTATTTCCAAATAAAAGTCGTTGTTGGAGTGGCCTAAAGTAAGTATCAGCCAGACAGTGAGGGAGCCTATCCCCTTTTCACTAGCGCTAGACCAAGGAGATTGTTTTTGTGTCTGAGCGTCACACCTAACATCAACTCCTTACTTTATCACACAGATTCCTGAGCTACTCATACATGGAGTCTGCGAAGGCTGGTATCAAACCAGGAACCTTGTGGTTCCTAGTCAGACACTCTACCGACTAAGCTAAACCAGCACTTTTCAGCCTAACGACTGTCTTTGTTCTCCTTACCTTAGTCTTTTCTTTCAAACATTTGTGGGCTTGACATCATTATCCACCCAACAACAGATATCATTTTTAAAATAATATTTTAAATACGAAAAAATTTCACACACACACACACATATATATATATATATATATATATAAAATAATAAAAATTAAACAAAAGCATTGTTCATCGATAACTCAAAAACTGATATTTTAAAACAGGTACTTTCATAATCTTTATTCAGTGTAATTCAAAAACTTTTTGGAAAAAAGAAAAACTATTCATAGAATATATGCAAAATTTTCCACCTAATAAGTATGTTTGATTTTTAGTTTCTTTTATTGTTATATTTTATAGAGAAAATAAATTAAACAAATAAAATTTTTATCACTTTAACTCAACAAGCAATTAAGAACTGAATTAACATTTTTGTCACATGTAAAAAAAAAGTTTTTTTTTTTTTTTTAGAAAAATAGAATTATGTTTAAAAATCACAAATTTAGAGTTACATTTAAAAAATATTATTTTAAATGTTGAGAGAGAGAGAGAGAGAGAGAGAGAGAGAGAGAGAGAGAGAGAGAGAGAGAGAGAGAGAGAGAGAGAGAAACAAAAACAATTTTAAGATAATAAATTGTAATACACAAATTCTAAACAAATATTTTTTTAATCAAATGAATTTGCCAAATTATTTCCCTCTTATACCCCTCTTTCCCCCTTTCTCTTTCACACCCTAGTGTTCCTAAAATCCTTTTAGTCTGGTCATAGACTGGATGCTACTGCTAGTGTGTGTGTATGTGTATATATATATATATATATATATACACACACACATATATGCATTCAGTCTTGTGTTCATAATATAAAAATAGTCGTGTGTGTGTGTGTGTGTGTATATATATATACACACACACACACACACACACGTACACATACACCCAAATCGAGAACACCTGCTGTTGATTGAAGGATAATCAAATCAAGTTGTAGACCATTGCAAATGAGTTGAAAAATTCTTATAGGTTGCACCTATATTCTGGACTTGTGCCAATCTCAGGTAAATAAGCAAATAGGAAGATAGATAGACATATACGGGGGGGGGGGGTGATGTAAGAACAAAATTAATGCATAAATGTTGGTAAATCAATTTTATTTATATCATATCCAAAACCATTTCACCCTTAGGCCATCATCAGGGAAACATTTATCATGAGAATTATTCAATTAACAGGCTTATGGATGGATATATATATATCTAAGTTAGATTAGCGAAGACAAAGTCAACGGCACTTGGTAACTGTCAGTTTCTCTCTTATGCAATTTTCATACAGCACTTGGTTTGAAAATCGCATAGTTACAAGGTACCATTGACTATGTCTTCATTAAGCTAACATATATATATGCTCTATCAATGATATTGAGTACTCTTTACTTACAAATATAGCAATCTCTCTCTCTCTCTCTCTCTCTCTCTCTCTCTATATATATATATATATATATATATATATATATATATATATATAATATATATTATATATATATTATCATTATTATTATCATCATCACTATAAACATATTGGGTAAGCGATTCTTCAAAATGAATGAAGAATTTTTTTTCTATTTTCAAAAGTGCTTTTTTAGCAAAGCCAATTTAAAATCTAAGAGTCACAATATCCAATACCACCTGTAAAATAGAGTTTTACATACAGAGTTGTATGATCATCAGATGAATAACAGGTGCAATAGAGGAGCGAGGGGGGGGGGGATAACAATACATCCTCTTCATGTCTTCTCATTTTTTCTTTGTTTTTTCTTTCAATTTTTTGCAGTAAATTATGAAAATTAGGGGTAAGTGGCACAACAGGAATTTGTTCAGGTGTTGACACTCATTCAAACTTTGTCTTTCAATATATAGTTGTATGTGTGGGCATAATCATTCATATGTTCTATGACATATATATATATATATATATATATATATATATATATATATATATATATATAAGGGAGGTGTATATGTGTGTGTGACATGAAAATATATAATATGGAAAGTGAATATATATATATATATATATATATATATATATATAAAGTAAGTAAAGTCATCGGGGTGGCCTAAAGTTGGTATCAGCTAATCAGCAAGGGAGTGTATCCCCTTTTCACTAGTGCTAGACCAAGGAGATTGTTTTTGCATCTGAGGTGGAGCGCCACACCTACCATCAGCTCCTTACTTTGCTGCACAAATTCCTGTGCTACTCATACGCTGAGTTGGCAGTGGCCTGTATCGAACTAGGAACCTTGTGGTTTCTAGCCAAATACTCTACCGACTGAGCTAACCCGACCCTAGGTGTGTGTGAAATGAACAAATAGGTGTGTGTGATTATTCATGTCTTTTATGTCTTGAAAACTGAAAACAATGTGTATATACTATGATTATATATATGTGTGTGTGTATGTGATAATGCGTCTTGAAAGCAAAAAACAAAATGTATATACTAGTATGATTATATCTAAGTATATATCATAGAAAATATATATGTATATGCAACATAGAAGCGTATATATATATATATATATATATATATATATATATATGTGTGTGTGTGTGTGTGTGTGTGAGCAGGGTGTATGTGCGATCATGTAATTGCTTTATGACTTAAAAACAGATAAATGGGACAATCAGTATATATTATGGAAATTGACTGGAGAAATCTACCCCGGGTAGAAATCTCGAATGATCAGAGCAAACAAAATTTTTGAGATGGGAAAAAAAAAGGGTGAGTAAAAGAAGGATAAAATTATGAAGAGACGTTGGATTTAGCAAAAAGATAAAACAAAACATAAATAAAGAGGAAAAAAGAAATTTGCATTTTTTTCTTTTAATATTTTTCTTTTTTTAAATTTGTGCTGTAACATGATGTTTGTATAAAATATATGCCAAATTCTATTTGAGAAGCCCGACTGATTCTCTAGACTCAATAAAGTCTGCCCCTGCCCTGGAGAGACTTCAACGTGATAAAAATATCTTCCAAATACGTCCCCTAGGTTAAATGTAAAATCTTTCCTCACTAGAAATATAAACTTATTTATCTATTTATATTTCACTAAAAATATTCTTGTTTGTGTATATGTATTTACTCAACCTCTTTGCCACGGGCAGGATGTGACACAGGGTCAATCTTTAAGTTGAACACAGCTGGTTTGAATTCAGAATTTTCCTTCTCCTTGACTTGAACCCACTCTGCCCTTCTATTTACCCATAGGTGATGGGAGAAGAGATGGATTCATGTCTTTCGCAAGGGTATTAGTGAAGTAAAATGCAAAAAGCCTCCTTCGGGATTTGAACTTGGGTTACTGATTGCATTTCCTATAATGTGTATATATATATATATATATATATATATATATATTTGTGTGTGTGTGTGTGTGTGTGTGGAGAAAGGTAGTTGAAAATGGATGTTTATTGTAGGTAGTGATATCAATGTTGTAACGTTTCAGTCTGTTAGACCTTCTTCAGGATTTTGGATTGAGTTCTTGCTTCAATGGTGAACATTTTCATACTTGTGAATTAGGAGGTCGTGAATAAGGGGGAGGGGTGGTCTGTTGTTGGAGTTGGTCTCCATGGTAGTAGTAGATTTTCCTTTTTCTCTAAGATAGAGTGTGTAGTAATGGGGTTCTGATAATGATGCCACAGGTGTTAGGCGTTTGGGAGTGTATGGTTCTTATATATTGGATTTGAAAATGTAGTCATTCTTGTATATATGGTGAATGGCATAAGGATTGGTTTGTGTGTGTGTGTGTGTGTGTGTGTGTGTGTGTGTGTGTGTATATCTTTTTTATTTTTTGTTTTATTTTTTTTACTAATCCTTATGCCATTTACCATATATACATGAATCACTACATCTTCACACCCAATATATAAGATTTATTCACCAGTATGAAAATGTTCACAATTGAAGCAAGAACTCAATCTAAAGTCCTGCAGAAGGTCTAACAGACCGAAACATTACAACGTTGACATCACTACCTACAATAAACATCCATTTTCTACAACATTCCATGTTTGTCTACCTCTCTCCACATACTGTCGGATTAATTCCTCTTATTTCTCCCATATATATATATATATATATATATATATATATATATATATATATATATATGCATGTATGTATCTACAAGAGTGAGAAATTCTTAACAAGCAAAAGCAGCAAATCATAGTGAGATTATGTTAAAGCAATACATATAAAATTTTTCAGTTAAATTAGTAACTCAAGCTCCCATCTAGTTTATTCTCTAGGTGCTTCATTAGGGCCCAAGTTGTGCAGGGAGCTGCACAAGAATGCTGCGTGCAGTCTTAAACAAATCGTGGAAACAACACCCTACAAGAAAACAGCTGTACAGCCACCTGCCCCATATCACCCAAACCATCCGACTAAGATAGAAAAGACAGGCAGGACACTGTAGGAGAAGCAAGGATGAAATCATAAGTGACGTCCTCCTGTGGAAGCTAGCACCTGTGCACTCCAGAGTGGGCCGGCCAGCAAAGACATACATTGACCAGCTCTGTGCAGATAATGGATGCTGCATAGAGGACCTCCTGAAAACAATGAGTAATAGGGACGGCTGGAAAGAGATTATCATGGATATCCGTGCTAATAGTGCGACATGATGATGAGTAACTTAAGTGGGGGTCTGTGGACACACCAAATATACTTTTTTATCATCCTAATAGTCAATATAACAGTAATAAATACAAAAGGCTAATTAGAATTCAATCCCCTCCTAAGATAGAAGTATCAATATCATCATGGACTGCTATAATGGGTTCATAGATCATCTAGTGTCTGTTACTAAAATTCTCGATACTTTTGTGTATACAGTAAACCATCAATTTTGACCATTACATCACAACAACAACTTAAAGACTTAAAATTCCAAAGTGAAACCAGAGATTTGGTTTGGTTTATTTGTTTAATGGCATATCAACTCTTTATCGGTTATTTGGACCAAGTAACTAATAGGCACACCCAAATCATCAACTTAATGAAAGGTTCATATTTTAACACATCACCGGTAAGTTTCGCTTTAATATATTTGAAAATAAACAAACAGACAATTTTTGCAATTATATTGTATCTGACAAAACAAATTTTAAAAATTGTGTGATACTATTTCTCAACAACATCCTTTTATTTAAATAAGTATAAAAATATTTTGTAAATAAAAACTGTATTTTTATTTAAATAAACATAATTGCATTTCTCTTCTGATTAAGCAAAAACTATTGGAATATAAAAATGTCTTTCATCTTTTTTCAAAATCATTGTAAAGTGTTGAAAAATATTCATAAATTTCTGATTAAAAAGTATTTATTTAAAAAAAGATTTTGCTACTGAATTTTAATTTGATTACGTGTACCAACCATCTATTTATTTAATTTATTGTGAGTTCAACATCTTCATAAACTTCTAATTAAAATCATTTGTTCACAAAAATTTGGAAGCGGAATTTACCAGTGATGAGTTAAAATTTGAACCTTTCATTAAGTTGATGATTTGGGGTGCTTATTGGTTACTTGTTCTGGTTATTTAATGGCATAATTGTATTCATTTATAAATGCTTAATTGTTATCTCTAATGATAAATGTAAATGTCACTGTCAGAATTTTCAACTTTATTTCTAGACTGTAGCCTAACATATCATACCATTTTGGAATCAGGTCACTTCATGAACAAATTAAAAACATTTCAGTCCGTATCCGGACCTGCAATACTGAATTTGGGATTTCAAAGTTTTAATTACTGCAATTGTTTTCATTGACAAATTTTTTTGTATGATAATTTCTATAACTTAATTGGAAGTAACATGGCTTTATATAATAGAACCTTGTATTTCTTATAGCCAGCTCTATATTGGTTGTTCAAGGGTTAAGAATGGAAACAAGCTATTTGTACTGACACAAAGTGGGAAAAACAAAAATATTGTTTATCATTCAGCTTTGCAATAAGTTTCAAATAGACAAATTACACCATTGTTTTGATGAAAACTATAAACTTTTTGAAAAATATTGTTCAAGTTTGATAAAATCTAATATGTACACAATGCATGAAGTGTCATTGTTGGTCCGAAGGCCTAATCAAGATCTCTCCGCAAAAGCAAGATTAATTGCTGCCCTATAGGGCATCTTTTCAGTTAGTAATAACTATATTTTTAATATTCCATTGCATTTTTTTTATTCTATTTTTTTAATGTTTATAATCATTTGTTTAAACACAACTGAATTGTATGATATCAAATATTCCAATCTAATACAAATAATCTGCATATAGTTATATGGTTTCAAGTGTTCCAATACTAATAAATGCATCACTTATGATATAAAGTCTGTATGCGGACCCGCAATACTGAATTAAATGATATATAAGAGCAAGTTGAAGAATATGGCTGGGACAATCATATAGTTGCTAGGGCTTGACATGATCAATCAGATAATTGGTTGGATAGGGCCTCTATGACCACCCATCTTGTTCATGTAAAGGCCAAAGTAGAATGCTGCATGTCATGGGACCACTTAGTACCCTGATCAGAGACAATCTTGTGCTCAGGCATTATTGGTCAGTTAGTGCCAACAGGTGGACCCATTGGGGGAGTCTTACCCCACTGCAGAGGTGCAGTTGGCATATTCTACAGCCCCAACCGACAATGCAAGTTTACTGCTGGTGAAAATGCATGACTAATGGTGATTCCTTTGTGGAAAAAATACCATTTGGTAGTTAATAATTGGCTCTATCCAATAGTGTTTACTATGAAGACTATGTATGTTGTTTGGTTTGGTTTGTTTTGTGGCATATCAACCTCAGTGGGTCATTTAATGCCGATAAAGTTTTGAAATAAAGTCATTCTTAATGGATACACAATTTTTTTATAAACACATTTTTCTATTTAACCCATAGATGGGACCCTAATAGGTACTACCACTCTGGGTCAGAGTGAACCAGGGAACAATGGTGATGAAGGGGTGCTCCACATTCCCAGACCTCCAGAAATGGAACCTAACCATCAGATAGAGTTTAACGTCATTCCCTGAACATGTAGACCCTCAGCCACCACCTTCTAGCACCCATATGATAAAAAGGGTGGGGGCTTGCCATAAGCGCAATAAGGTTGGGGCAATCATACAGGTGCTAGGGCTTGATGTGACCAGGTGATTGATTGGAGGGGGCCTAAGTAAGGACCAAAGTGGAGTATTGCAAGTCATAGACTGTTCAACCACCTGGGTTCTATCCTTAAGCATCACAGGTCGCCACCCACAGCCAACAGGTGGCCCCATTTGGGGGAGTCTTACCCTTCTGCAAAGGTGCAGTCAGTGCATTCTAATGCCCGAGCGGATGTATGTTGTATTTACTGTATTCTACCAATATTCAATAACACAACCAAGTAATTGTACATAATCAGATGTGCTTGCTTGTTTTCTTTGGGTTTTTCTTCTCTGTAAATGCAATAAAACATTGCAGCCGTGAAAGATACTGCAAAAAATTATCAACTAGCTGCTTATGTTAGTTAAGATGTCAAAACTTAGATCCCAGCTGCTTTTACAATTTTTGTTGTCAATTTAAAATTTACACACAATGATTGGATGTGATAATTTTGTCTGCAAAAGATAAACTCACCTAACAGAAAAGAAAATTACAAACTATACATTGTTTTTATACCAACTTATAACTGTTCTGTCAGTGGATTTTAAAATACACAGACAATATTGTCAACATACGTGTAAGACGACCTCCCCAAAGTGGTGCCCAGGGTATGAAACTAAACTGCATTTAGTGGTGAGGCACCAGTTTTGGAAATCTGGGGAGTGTGGAGTACTACTTTATTGCCATGACTCCCAGGTCCACTCTGTCCCATCTATATGTCTAATACATTTGTTTAAAATTATTAGTATTGGATAAGAATGTTTGAAATCATATAACTGTGTGCAAACAAATGGTTAATATCAATTAGAAACAGTTAATTGAATTTTTAAAATCTTGGGGGCAAGTATGTGATTCATAGTTATATATATATCATCAATGTGTATGGTTGGCACTATTATACTTGAAGAAGTGGTAGTAATCCAATGTACAGTGTTATTATAAGAGTGCTCAATATCTGAGATAGAGAGTTAATAGATAAATAAATAAATAAATGTTTTAGTTTGTATTTATTAGCATTGGAACAATTTTGTTATCATTGGTTTCTTGCTCTGTGGCAGTCATCAGGCGACAAAAGTGTTTTGAAAATTGTTCCAATGCAAATAAATATAAACTAAAACATATATATATATATATATATATATATATAAATGATGGACAAAAGGGATAAGACAGGAATATCTGTTTTGTGTTGTTTATTTTTAATGTAGCTTGCTATATTTAAAATGGTTAAATTCATTATATAGAGTATAAGTTATAAGTTAGAATAGTGTAGACACAAAGTCAACAGCGCATGGTGACTGTAAGTTTCTTGCCTATGCAATCATCAGACCCTGGGCTAAAAAAAAAAGAACTGAAATCTTATCACCAGAAGCAGAATTGACCAAGAGATACGTTTAACAAGTATTACCACTCAGGCAAAATTAACTAATTTCATTATGGAAATTTATATATTATTTAAACAGGTTTTGTTCAATGCAATGGAATATTTATTCTTGATTATCTTCAATATTATGTTCAAATACTTATGTGTGCATGTGTGTTTTAAATATATATATATCATGGTCCAAATGGTAGAGAAAGTGTCCTATATTTTGTTCCCAAGTGCTTTCAACTACATACATGGTAGTTTTCAGGGGGATTATTTTTTGTAGTTGTCTGTTTTTTATGTGGTGTGAGGTTTATTCATTTGGGAGGGTTTATTGTGGGCTATATATATATATATATATATATATATATATATATATATATATATATATAGAGAGAGAGAGAGAGAGAGAGAGAGAGAGAGACATTTACTGTGAAACACATAATACAACTTAAAAAAAAAAGTTGACTTTATTATTTATTATTCCCCAGAAAAGTAATTCAAACTTATCTTACAATATATCTTGAAATATCAGCCGTTAGGCACATATTGATTTTTAAGTGAACATATATATTTTCCCAAACCATCTATTAAATATATTCATACATACATACATACATACATATATATATATATATATATATATATATCTAAGTGTAATTTTATTATGTTCTCATGAATAAAAATAAAATGTTCTTCTGTGTTTATCTCCCATTAAAAGCTTAGAAAGTCCACCATTTCTCATTAGAGTGTAAACAGTCTGTCTTTAACTCAGATTTCAATCCTGATTATAAACTTGGAAAAAAAACTGACTAATTAAGTCATTTTTGTAAGAAGAAATCAGCAAAACAAATTTAAAAACAATGGACGAATGTAAACACCATGATTAGAGATTATCAATATTATCTATAATTTTCGGTGGCCATTAGCATTTTGAGTGTTGGTAAGAACAATGAAACTTATTCTGGCAAATGTTGATTTTTTTCAAGCGGACAAAATTGGCCCATTTCATTTGGATGCAATTCTTTTTTTTTTCTTCTTTTTTTTTTCCTGGTTACGCCAGATCGAATTTTGGAAAAAATTGACTTCTAGAATAGCTTAAATATTTATTTACGTAAAAAAGGAATTTAATAATTATAACTGAAAGACTTAACTATTTATGTACACAATTAGAATATAGTTATTAATATACAAGGTAGTCGGAGTTCACATTTTATTTTTTATGAGAATTCTTATCATGGTTCACATATTCAAAAAAAAAAAAAATTCTTTATAAATTTTCTAAAATTTTTCTTCTTGTGATTTACATATCTTTTTATTATTATTTTACTAGAATTAAAACTTTCTTACTGTCAGGGTTCAGATATTCTTCATTAATTTTATTAAAATTCTTATTTTTATGGTACAGCTATTTTTTTCATTACTTCTAATAAATAAATATATATATATATATATATATATATATATATATATATATATATATATTAAGAGTAAGGAAATGAATCCGACGGTATAAGTATAGATAAAAGGATATGAAAACCCACAATGCTGTTAAAATGAAAATATTCTATATCATATTCATATATATGATATGATATGAACAATATATTATATATATGATATAAAATATTTTCATTTTAACAGCATTTTTTCATTTTAACAGCATTGTGTGTTTTCATATCCTTTTATATATATATATATATATAAATAAATAATTTTTTTTTTTTTTCTAAATTTCTAAACTCATCTAGTGACGCAGTTTGCAAAATAAAATAAAAAATTACAGACTGATATCTGGAGAAAGAGCAACACATTCAGGTGGAACCTAGGTAAATAGTGGCACATTTTACTTGTACAAAGGGCTTGTTTGGTTGTTTTATTTTACGGCATATCAACCCTTTTAGGATTATTTAATGTTGAATCAATTCATTTTGATAAACAGCTTTTGCTTGAGTGGTCACCTAATTAAGAACTGAACAGGCTCACTGCTGCTTAACTTACGTGATCTAGGAAGCAGTATTTTCAGTGGAAGCAGGGTTGGGATATATATATATATATATATATATATATATAGGAATAATTGAAACCATATTTGTATTATACATAATTGTTATGAATTGAAGATACATAATTGTTTACAGATTATTAAATAAGATATTACTTGAAATCACAACTGTGTACAAATTATTTGTGCTAGTAATAGTTACTTAAAGCTATCATGGTTTACAAATTATTATTAAATAATAATAGTTACATAAAACTATATAATTGCTTGAGAAAAAAACAACTTTATAATTAAATAACCCCACAAGAGTTGACATGCAATAAAAAACAATCAACCAACTAAAGGCAAAATTGTTAATACATCAGATTGGGAAAACTCACATATTTTGGCCTTGTACCAGACAATGCTTACTTGAGTAAATACCATGAAGGTAGCTCTGTATGATGAAAAGTATTCATTTATTTACTTGAAAAATCTTGTTTCTAGTATAGGAATGGAACTCTCTAAATGTGGAGATAAATTTAGTCCATATTCTTTGTGCCCGGAGATGACTTCTTGAATATGATTTTAAGCAGATGTAAACAATAGGTGTTCAGATCAATGCAAATTCAGATGTTTTTCACCCACGCACAGATGGAACCCTAACAGGGTCAGAGTGAACCTGGAAGTAATGGCAATGAAGGGGTGACTTCACACTCCTCACAGCATTCATCTTTTTTTATTGATTTTATTAAAATTCTAAATTTCTTTTTCTTTTTCCACAGGAAAATCAACAGATACACTGGCAAAGCTATTTTGAGTAAAAAGCATTAAGATAGCTATTTACTAAGCTTAGCTTAGATGTGGCACAAGGCCAACATTATGGAATGCCCAGTGAGAATCGAATTCATTAACAATGGTCTGCTAATCCTGCAGTTATTTACTGTTTGAGATATGCCTGACTAAACAGCGCTGGGTAGCATCGTCAGTTATGTTATTAACTAGTTCATTGGGGGGTTTCGGGTCTTCCAACATAATACCCCCTTTGCCAGTTAGACCCCTTTAGAGATGATCAAACCCTAATACGCTACCCATTTGTTCAACGGGACAATACTCTTTGGGTAAAATTTAATGGAGAAGAAGAAGAGAAAACAAAAAACAATGCATGAATATTCAAGAAAGGAATGTAAGTAATAACAATTAAGAAGCCCTGATTTTAACTATTAAATTTTACCAAAATAGAAAGATACAAAATATTACGATGTTCGAAATCATTTACGGGATTCAAGTTTCAAACTTTTCAAAAAGCAATGCTAATGACTGAAAGTATATACACTTAGTTAAGAAAGAACTTTTTTTAAATAGAAAAATAAAATTAAAAATAAATTCGTATGAAAATGAAGTGTAAATATGCGTTTATCAAAACTCATTTAACAATTATACAAAGTAAATAATTATCTATTTGTTAAAATATTTTGTTGGTTGAAAGTGAATACTGAATTTATATGTCTTAGCTTAGAAGTGGCGCAAGGTCAGAAGTCAGAAATCACTTTTTAATTGGTGTAATGGTTAGTAATGCTAATCTAGCTCACTAACCTATACACCATATAAAATGGTGTATAGGTTTTTGAAAAGTATCAATTCACTTCCTTTTTTTAAAAAAAGTGGTTATTTTGTCTAATTTTTTCTCCCCTGAATTTTCTTGTTTCTCTCACAGGAGTGGAACTCTCTAAATGTTGAGATACATTTAGTCCACGTTCCCTGTGCCTGGAGACCACTTCTTGAATGTGATTTTAGGCAGATGTAAACCATATGTGTCCAGATCAATGCAAATTCTGTTGAAACATTGCACCACCATACCTTAAGTAGTTGAGGATGGGGGCAGGGGTTGAAAAATCCCAATTCTATGCAGCTACAAAATCATCCTTTCCTATCCCATATTGAGTAATAGATAGGCAAAGAAGAAACCCCAATTTTGATGCAAGGCAAATATCAAACAACTCTCAAGCTAGCAGAAAACTATCATTATCAAGTTATGCCAACAGCATGAATCTCCATGACACTTCCTTTCCACCTGCCCTTATCTGCCATTTTTCTTGAAAGGTCCTCTGCACAGCATCCAGTATCCATGCAGAGCTTATTGATGTAGGTTTTTGCTGGCCAATCCACACTGGTGAGCCCATAGGAGAACATCCTTGCTTCTCTAGCGTGTCGTTTGTTTTACTCAGATGGTTTCAGTTTGCAATAATCTTAAACATTATCTCAAACAGATGGTATTTAACCCATAGACAGGATTCCAACAGGGTCAGAAGTGACATGGATGTAATGGCAATTAAGGGATGAGTATCCACTAGATGCAGATTAGTGTCACATCCACCATATTAATCATATTTTGTGGTTCTGAATGATAGATTTCTATTTAGAAGTTTAAAAAATTCTTTAAGAGAAATAAAATGCTAAAAAAGAAAAAAAGAAAAGAGCAACTGTTTTGTGAACTTTCTACTAAAATTTTAGTTTTGTGGTTCCAACTGATAGATCTTTATCTTTAAAAAAAAATTCTTTAATAGGAATAAAATGCTATAAAAAGAACAGAAAAGAGCAACTGTTTTGTGAAATTTCTACTTTCTGTTTTAGTTTTAAGAAATCAACCCTGGTTAATGTTAATGTATTATGGAACCTTTCTACCTCACTTCTCTATAAATAGACTCTTCCAAGTTTGTCTTGGAAATGAACTGAATTTTTTTCAAAGATAACCTATGTCAGTGTGAAGTAATATTCTTCCTTGTGTGTTTGTATTTCCAATCTTTAACATTCTTTTTTTTGTTACTTCTTCAATGCAGGATTGAAAATAAAGAATTGTTCAAGATTTAAGTGTTCTGAGCTGATAACCCAAAGGTCTGGAGATTGAAAACTCTCCTACAAACAAGTCTGCAATTATATACAATACAAAAATCTATCTTTACAATCATACTGAAATGCAATATCAAAGTTTTAATAGCCAATGTATTAATATAATTAACTTTATAAATAAATTAATATAATTCATTTTAAATATTATCTGAAACAGCTATTTAACCCACAGATAGGACCCATGTCAGGGTGGACCTAGGAGTAATAGCAATGGAGATGTTATTCCACACTTCCCACAGCTCCAGAACTAGAGCCTCACCATCAGATGCAGACTCAGGATATCAGTTATTTTTTAGGTTTTGAATGCTTTTTTCAAATAAATAAAAGGTTAAATCTTATTATAATGGAGATTGTGTGTTTATTGGTCTGTAACTGAAACTATATCACTACTCAAGTCACAATACCCTTTGGTATTTACGTCACATTCTCCATGATTTTATTTTTACTTAAACATCAATTATTAATAAAATTGTTTTACATGATTAATACTGTTGACTATATCTACATACTAATAACATGCAATTTTATTTATATATACAACAAAATAGCGGTTTACAGTTTGAATAGGATGGCTAATTTGCATATTGATATTATAAATTTGATTTTGATAAATATTTGCTTAGTATTATTGATTTCTAATTGTTGGTTTTATCTTAATAAATTTCATATAGAAATCATTTAGAATAACATTTAAATTATCCTTTCTAATTTAATATAATATTTTATTTCATTAAAACTTAAATACTTACACCTGGAGTGTGAATATATTTGCTAGTAATAATAAGAATTTTTTTTTTAATGCTTTTAAAATCATGTTCAGAAACAATCAGGGAGAGTGAAAAAAAAGTTTCTAAACTAGTATATTCATTTTGGATTCCTCAAAACCTTTTGTAGCCCTTACATTTTTAGCCAAAAAACAAAAACAAAAATCCCCAAAACATACAAAAACAAATGACCAACTGGATTTTTGTCAAAGTTGAATATGGTGGTAAGAACCTTTTGCTATGGCATATAATGTTGATATAGAATAGTGTCTTTCCTTATTCACTCTATTAATCATAAAAAAAAAAAAATTAATTTGGTATTCTTTTTTATTCAAATAAGATAGAACTTGTGTTATGACAGGGAGGGAGGTCAAAGTTTAGCTACCAGACATGTATACTGAAAAGGCAGGTCCCCTTAAGGAGAAGACATCCACACATATATATATATCATGATGTCGCGTTATTAGCATGGATATCCATGACAATCTCTCTCCAACCATCCCTATCACTCATTGTTCTCGGGAGGTCCTCTGCACAGCATCCAATATCCAAACAGAGCTGGTACATACATCTTTGCTGTCTGCCCACACTAGTGTACCAATGTGCTCGCTTCCGCAGGAGGATGTCTCCTATGAGTTCTCCAGCAGTATCCTGCGTGTGTAGTTCGTCTTACTTGGATGGTTTGGGTGATATGGGGCAGGTGACCGTACAGAAACTATATATATATATATATATATATATATATATATATAGTCATCCAACATGTTTCGATGTATCATGTCTCCTCAGTGTGACTAGACCTTTGCAAGCTACCTCTGACTGATTTTGTGTCAGTCTGGCATCTTAACCACTAGTCACCAGCAGGGAAGGGTTAGATTTTAACTGTTAAATATATACATAGATATATATATATGTTACAGTCGTTAGAGAACTCACATCCGGTTTATAGGGAGCCTTGCCGTTTTAGCTTAATTCATGACCTTAAGTGATATTGTACAGACACACACAAAAGAAAAGACTTTGAGGTTGTTCAAATACTTCTGAGCAGTAGTTTCTGTAAGCAATGCTCATAAAGGCTATAGATAATCAGCATCCATGATATATAACCCGTTTGTTCTTGGGGCTACACAGCTTCATAATGTGCCCTACGTAACAATAATGTAGAGAATGCAAGAAATTGCTTTGAAGCTGCCAGCAAATCGCAGTAAGACAAAAATGAAAATTAATACGAAACTTAATACTGGTAAAATGAAACAACCATTGAGTTTTAAGTGGCATCAATCAAAAGAGTCAAGTGTGCACATCCTGAGGAAATTCACTTGCACACGAAAAATATCATCATTCTAATTGCTTTACAATTGTCAATGACATTTCTATCTTCTTGCACAAAACAGAATTTAGAAGCAGTCGACTCATTTTGGCTTAAGTCTTTTTTTTTCTACTTAAAAAAAAAATAATAATGATGATAATAGACATGCTTTAGCAAAATGTCTTATGAACAAATTGACTTATTTAGAAGAGTTCTGATGGTGGAGAGAAATCATCTTCTTTCTTCAGCTGAAATCAGAGCAAACAAAGAGATGATTCCACACTCCAGTGAACGCCAAAACTGGAATCTTAAAACTGGTGAACCAATATGCTAAAGATTTCTAAACACTCCCCAGGTTTTGAATTGAGAGAATTTTCCTTTTCCTAGACTTCTCCCTTATCAAGAATCATCTTTCAGATGAGAGCAAAGTTTTGAAATAAATTCATTCTTAATGGATACTCAATTTTTATAAACTTATTTTTTTTCTTTTTAACCCCTGGATGGGGCCCTAACAGGTATTACCACTTCAGGTCAGAGTGGACCAGGGAGCAATGGCGATGAAAGGGTGCTGCACATTGGAACCTCACCATCAGATAGAATAACATCATTCCCAGGACATGAAAACCCTCAGTCACCGCCTTCTAGCACCTATATGATAAAAATGGTTGGGGCTTGCCATAAGGGCAATAGGGTTGAACAATCATATAAATGCTAGGGCTTGATGGGGGGGGGCGCTCTAGCCCAAGTAAGGATCAAAGAGTGTTTCATGTCATGGACTGCTCAGCCACCTGGGTTCCATCCTTAAGCATCACGGGTTGCCACCCATGGCCAACAGGTGACCCCATTGGAGGAGTCTTAGCCCTCTGCAGAGGTGCAGTCAATGTAGTCTAATGCCCCAGCCAACAGGGCAGCAAAGTAGACAAAGGGATGACTCCACATTCCACTAAACCCTAAAACTAGAAAATTAACACTAGATGCAGTTAAGTGTCATACCGGTTGGTTGGTTGGTTGGTTGGTTGTTTTGCTTTACAGTATATCATCCCCTTTGGGGTCATTTAATGTAAAATTAAGTCATTTCGCTTCAGATTACTTACTGTACCTGCTGTTGCTTAAGTGTTGTTGTAACCTAACAACAGTTACTAAATGAGAAATAACCAAACGGAGGTCGGAAATGAAATGAAATGGAATCTTTATAACTTTTAACAAAATACAATACTTGCCAGCAGTGTGAAGAAGAGTAAACCACTGCTTGAGGTTTGAGACTATTCAGTCAGTATAATACTCCCGTATTTATAAGGACTGGGACATATCCATTAATGTTCATAGGTAGGGTATATAACAAAGTGGTTACTAGTCTTTAATAATACCAATAGCTTCATTCAGAATTTGAACTTGGCATGTTATGTTCATTTTCTACAATGATAATTGTTTCAGCACACGTTCCAAAATAAAAGGTGTATCTACAATACACAAAACCATTATTAATATCCTGTATCCTCCTCCTCTATACGTGAGGAGTTGATGGTAGGTGTGGTGCTCCACCTCAGATGTTAAAATAATCTCTTTGGTCTAGCGCTAGTGAAAAGGAGATAGACTCCCTCACTGTCATGCTGATACTGACATTAGGCTGCCCCGACAACTTTATAGTTACTATTCCTATTTGATATCAATAATTTGTTTGCACAGATTTAGGGTTTCAATACTAAGAATTTTCAAACAGACCTATTGACCAATAGATAGTGGACCTGGGAGTAATGGCAATGAAAGAGTACTCCATACTCACCACAGCTCCAGAAGTGGAGCCTCACTACCAGATGCAGTTTAGTGTTATGCCCAAAATTTATTTTAAAAAATGTTCATTTGGGGATGGCTTACTCCTTTGCAAGTAAGTTGTCTTCTAAGCCTCTGCCAACTGATCTGCCCAGGACTTTGAAAATTTTATCAGAATATCTACTCTTTATCTACTTCAATAGAGTGTAACCAGATCAAACAAAATCAACATCACCATGTTGCAAGTCTATTTTCTATTAGAATAAATAGAAGTATATTTTTATACTTACAATATATATATGAATATATATCTCAGTATCTAATACATTTATGTGTCTGCTAAATGGACGAACACCATCCTACCCCCAACATCACCTCAGACCCAAACAAACACTAATAAACAGTAATCATCTTCTGTTTGACCAGTTCTCATGAATAAGAGGCAAATTAAATAAAAAGAAAAAACATTTTTTAAAATCTGGTTAGATGATGAGATCCTGTTTGTAATTATTCAAAACTAACTTAGTCGACATCACAAGACAGACATCATTAGTCGTTGGTAGTTTATTAGTAGATGTCTTCTTTTTTTTTTTTTTTTTTTTGGACTTCACTCGTGTGAAAAGGAACAAAACAATTACTGTCTGGTGCTTTAATTACTGTCAATTACAGTACAGATTCAAATATGCAATCAAGAGGCAAGTATATATATATATATATATAACACATAAAGGACAATATGTCATTTTTATATCTTCACATAATGAAATTTGATCAGCACTCTTTTTTGTTCTGTTAATTTTTAACTAGTCTTTCATCTTATTGTCAAGTCTGAGTTTCTAAGATGAAGCTCTATCATTAATATTCATTTTGACTAGTCTTTCTTGTAGAATCATACTAAATTCCAATTACCATCGAATTGGTAAGACAAGACAACAAGTAGTTGTAACTCAATACAGATGTAACCTTGTTGCAATCCTACTGCAGAATGCCAGAGTATTTATGAAGCCTCATAACATCATAGAAATCAAGCAGCCAATCAGGACTCAATGAATTAAATCACCCAAATACATGAATGGACTATTCTTGAGTCCCATATGCACCAGCTGTCTTGGGCACTGGTTCAGTTGTGCTTTGCCAGTTGCTGTTGTCCAAACCAACACTAGACTGACTGACTTTAATATTTCTTTCATCTTAATTCTCTTGCTTCTTTACACCTAGTATTAGTAGGAGGAGGGGGGGTGTTAATTTCTTAGATGAAGCATTGTCATTATAATCAATTTTAGATTTGTCTTCCTTCTATCTAATTTCTCTTGCTTCTTTACACATAGTTTGGTTTGGTTTGTTTTGTTTTACGGCATATCAACCTCAGTGGGTCATTTAATGCTGACTAAGTTTTGAAATAAATCAATTCTTAATGGAAAAAAAATTTTTTTTCATAAACACATTTTACTATCTAAACCATAGATGGGACCCTAACAGATACTACCACTCCGGGACAGAGTGGACTAGGGAGCAATGGTGATGAAGGGGTGCTCCACATTCCCCAAACCTCCAGAACTGGAACCTCACCATCAGATAGAGTTTAACGTCATTCCCAGGACAGACCCTCTGCCACTGCCTTCTAGCACATATATGATAAAAAGGGTTGGGGCAATCACATAGGTGCTCGGGCTTGACATGTCTAGCTGATTGATTGGAGGGGCCTCTCCAACCGCCTGTCTAGCCCAAGTAAGGGTCAAAGTGAAATGTCATGGACTGCTCAGCCACCTGGGTTCCATCCTTACGCATCACGAGTGGCCACCCATGGCTAACAGGTGACCTCACTGGGGAGTCTTACCCCTCTGCAGAGGTGCAGTCAGTGTATTCTAACACTCAAGCTGACAGGGCATTTTTACACAAAGTAGTAGTAGTCTTAAGTTCTGTGAAATTAAGTTCTGAAGAAAACATTGTCCTTATTATTCACTTTTGATTAATCTTTCATCTTATTTCTCTTCCTTTTTTACACGTAGTGGTATTCTCAAGTCAGCTGAATTTCATAGATCAAGTATTGTCATTACTATTCATTTAGTAATTGATACCATGCTAACAAATGGGATTTGCCCAAACCAGAATCTTTCCTGGAAAATGAGATGCATAAAATTCTCTAAGATTTTGAGATAAAAATGGACCCCAAATCCTATCCAAAAGACCAGACCTAGAGTTAATAAGAAAGAAAAAAAAGTTGTCATCTAGTGGATTTTGACATTCTAGCAACAGGCGAAATAAAAGAAAGAGAACAGATAGAAAAATACCCAGATCTTGCCAGAGAACTAAAAAAGCTGTGGAAACTGAAGGTGATACCAATTGTATGAAATTGAAACGACCCTCCCAAAGGCCTGGAAAAGAGGCTGGGTGAACCAAAGATCAGAGGAAGAATCAAGATCACAGCACTTTTAGGATCAGCTAGAATACTTAAAAGAGTCCTGGAGACCTGAGAAGACACTATCTTTAGCTAAAACTAGTATGAAAAGCTTGTAAGGTGTAAGATACTAATAATCATAATTTGTAAGAGCTTCAAAACAGGAGTCTCACCACCAAATGTAGTTTAGTGTCATATCAAGGATACCATACATTTTGTTTCCAGATAATCCATACATTTTGTTTCCAGAAAATCCATTGTTAATTTTCAGTTTACATTTTATAACATTGATATTATCTCTGTTGAGTTATTTGGTAATAATAATTGATTTTGATTATGTGTACCAACACATATATGATGTGCGTGTGTGTGTGTATATATATATATATATATATATATATATATATATATATATAGCACTTTTTCAATATTTATTTTATTGTGACGCACTCAGTATCGGGACTTGTTCATTTTTCCAATGTTTTCAATATATATATATATATATATATATATATATTGAAAACTTAGAAAAAGAAAAAATGAACAGGTCACAATAAATATTGAAAAAGTGCTCAATACATAGAGCTGATTTAGAGAACTGAATAAGTAACAGAAGTTTACTACCTGGGTTTCATCGAAAAGGATCTTCAGGGAAACTCTGCTAGAAAGTTGTGGAACAAACAGATAAATATATACAAGAACATATGTAGGTATAAAAATATAAAGAAAAAAATATTCAGAGGATGCACTTATGAATGAATGAATAGTTCTGCCTATGTTCAAGTCCTTCATTTTTTTTTATTTTTGTTTATGAACATTAAATATATTAACCATCATCATGGTAATATTAAGGAGTGATGTCATGAAGCTATCTAAAAAAAATGTTATTTTAAAGTGAAAATAAAATGGAAAAAACCTGACAAATTTATTTACTTATCATTACACACACACACCTAATGTATTGACATCATAAAAGTATTTGAAAAAATATTTAAATAAAAGTAGCATTCATTATAAACAATTCCTAAAAAATTTTGAAAAGCTTTCTAAGGAATTCCTAAAATACAAAATAGTAAGTATGTAGTCTGGAAAAACTTATATATATATATATATATATATATATATATATATATATACACATATATATATGTGTGTGCCACACTCATGAGATGTAAACGTTGAAACACTGTATCTGTGGATGACTATATATATATATATATATATATATATATATATATATATATACACACACATATATACATACACACACTCATTGGGCACCCCTTACTTCTGGCCTTGAGCCACATCTAAGCAACGCTTAGTAAATAACTATATATACACACACACACACGTATGCACAAGCAGTCTGATTATGGCAGTATCATTTCTACTTAATTTTTCTATAACTTTTACATAATTTTCATTAATACCTTGATCTCTCTCTCTCTCTCTCTCTCTCTCTCATATATATATATATATATATATATATATATATATATACACACACAAACACACACACACAAAAACACACATTGTGTATGAGTGTATAAGTAGGTGTATTTAATTCTATTTCTAACCATTTATTAATTTCTATAGACAGTGACATTGAAAATGATTGGTCGATTCTTGGGTTTTTACATGAGTTATTGACCTTCTTTATGTTAATTAAAACTTTGCAACAAGGTCATTACTTACACCAGAGATGCTCGTAGCTAAAGAAGAGA
Organism: Doryteuthis pealeii; assembly: GCA_023376005.1. Classification (NCBI taxonomy): domain Eukaryota; kingdom Metazoa; phylum Mollusca; class Cephalopoda; order Myopsida; family Loliginidae; genus Doryteuthis; species Doryteuthis pealeii. Next base: position 14,150,884 of record CM042177.1, read on the forward strand.
GTGTGAATGCTAACTCAGATTCTCAAAGCTGACTTAGAAACATTTGTGTAATTTCTTTTCAAGTTTAATATCTACAACCTTTTATTGCAATAAACACTTACAGACATAATTGAATATTTTCATTTCAGAAAGTTGAGGGGGGGATGTCTTCTGTTTCCGGTAGAGTTGTCTCCCTGGGCATGGGTAGTAGGAGAAGAGAGAGAGAGAGAGAGAGAGAGAGAGAGAGTAACCATGCTAAGAAAAAGGAATAATTAAAACCAGACTAGCAGCAACAGTTGGATCACCTGATCCTCCATCAAAACATTTAACAAATCAGTCTCCCTCTTTCTGAGGCTCTTCAAAACGACACAAGCACTTCTGATTCCACCCCCACCCACCCACCAAAGTACACATGGGGGTCAAATGATATAAAATTACATAACGAAGGACGTGGCTGGGTTTGCTGCCAGTCTGCCCAACACCTTCTTCTTCTTGTTTAGTGCATGTCAAAATTTGATCGCTTTTTATATGAGCCTCCTGTGTGGCTTCTAGCCTAACGTTGTTCTTCCCTCTCCTGTCTTTCTAATCACACCCAAACATGAATACAATCTATATTAATAGCAGACTGGACAGGCAAATAAGGACAAATGATTTTTTAAAAAAGGGACGGTAAGTACAAGCCAAAAAAAAGCTGTGGAAAATATATAAGGTCAGAGGTGAATATAAATAATGGTCTTCAAACTTTTTTTCATCATACAAATCCTAAAATATAACTAAGACACTTGGTAACAATTCTTAAACTTGATAAAAGAAAAAAAAAAAAAAAAAAAAAAAAAAAATATATATATATATATAAAATGTCTGAGGTTTGCACATCCACAATGATTATCAGGTCTGACACTTCTGTTTGTAATTTTTTGTTTAATCTCTCTTAAATAAAATGAAAGTTTAATTACAGAACTCAGTAATATCAACCCAGAAAATATTTTCTTTCTCAGCTAACATTTTCCCATTGTTCTGTTCATGGTCAGAAATTAAGGTGTCACTGACTGAATGTTTGTATCTTTGCAGTTGGCATTTTTTCAGTGTTCTGTTTATAAAGTTCCATTTCTGACTGATGTTTTCAAACACCTTTTTTCTAAATCCAAGAGATTAAGTCCTGCAAAAATGGTTACAAGTTCCCCATGTTTTACCAGGTCCACACATTTCTAAATATATTACTAGGTCCACACGTTTCTAAATCTTTAACTAGGTCCACACTTAGTATTATCTACGTTATTTGGACAATTGTCCTCATCTTCATTATTATCAGTACAACATTTTGGCCAATGTACAGATAACAATGAAGATGAGGACAATTGTCCAAATAACGCAGATAAGGTCCTCACATTTCAAAATCTTTTACAAAGTCCTCACGTTTCAAAATCTTTTACAAGGTCCAGATCTTTCAAAATCTTTTTATTAGGTCCACACGTTTTGAAATTTTTTTATTAGATCCACACATTTTGAAATCTTTTTATTAGGTCCACACATTTCGAAATCTTTTTTAAGTTTCCCAGGTCTCTAACTCTTTTAATGTCTTTCAATGGTCCAAGCATGCCAGCAGAAGTTTTCAAAATCCTCAATTCCCCATTTTTCTGCGGTGGGGTGGGGTTACATATTCTAAGCCCCACGGACAGGGTAAGACAAAGAAGAGCATGGTGATTACTAAGAGATTTCTCCCCCCCCCCATTAACCACTTGATGCTCATTAATTCTTATCCCCCTTAAGAATTGAGAAATAATTTTGTTAAGATAAAATAAATTTATAAATATATAAAAGTATAAGAAGAAATAAAGATAGAATTCAAATCCCTTGAGATTGAATAGGATAATACAAGTACAATTCCTTTCCAGTCCAAGCCGCATCCAGGATGCCCCACCCCCTCATGTATGGATGGCAGAGATACTTTGTATAATTTACTTTATTCATCTCTAGTCTTTCGTATGACATGATCAAGCGCCTGGGAGGAAATTTCTGTTTGTCTGGTTGGGGTCAATTCTTGCAGACAGCACAACTTGATGGAAATGCATAACTGTGGGGAGGAGGAGGAGGAGGAGGAGGCAAGAGTACAGAAGGGGGGATCAATAAGTGTGTAGCCTGGCAGGATTATTAGCAGAAATTTTCACTGTATAATGTATGATCTATTTGTATAATGGGGAAGCGTATGTGTAGATAAAAGAAAGAAGAGAGATAAGTTGATTTGTTGGCAAGGATTAGCTAGCCTGCTGTTTAACAACACTCTCACCAAAATTAAAATTCATTACATAACTGTTTTCCTTACATTCATATATATATATATATATATATATATATATATATATATATATATTTTAGTAAAGACAAAAAGCTTAAAAGCCTGGTATTAAGTTCTTTATTGAAAAAGGTCCATTTTCAATAAAGAACTTGATCTGACGAAACTCAGAGGGTTCTCAGATACCCATGGGTGGAAATGGACAATAATCACTTGATACCAAAATTTTAAGCTTTTTGTCTTTACTAATTAATTTGCTCTGTTTATAAAAATTAAACATTGAGCTCTCAATTCAGACCTGAACTTTTCAACACCGTACCGTTGGAAGGAAGGACCAGCTTAGAATCATCCTAATACCAAATTACTTGGTACCCCACCAAAGAATACAGAGCTGCTGATAGGTATGTGTCCTGCGTCCATGATACACCAAAATCTAAAAGGATACAGTAGAATCATATTCATGCATCCCAGTGTTTTTCTTTTTTCTTCCCCCACCATTTCAAGCTAATTGTAAATACATTTCAATAGTATTTTTTAGAAACGAATTACACAAGATAGGGTACAAGATAGGAGTTAGATGGCTTTAGTTGGGACCCATAAATTTTCCCATGGAATCATTAAAAGCAAATATATACATCCCAAGACGCACTAAATCAAAAAGCTATCAGCATCATATATATATATATATACATATATATATACATATAAGTGATGCTCTTATTCTCAGATATTTATTCAGATTTTTGTTTTAAGTTTCAAAACCGGGTAGTCCAAAAGACTAGTCACCCCTACATATTGTTTTAATTTTCATTATTTTTTGTTTTAATAATATATAATATCATTAATCCCAATATAGAATAATAATAATATAATAATCTATTTCAGATGGCTAACACAACCTCCTACAATTTGGAAGAGCAGTGGTTTGTAAGTGTATATTTATTTATTTATTTATTTATAGGTTACACTGTGTTTTTGTAGCTGCTTTATCAAATTATCTAATTGTAACAAGACCAGATAAGATTTGACATTGTGAACAAAAGAAATTTAGTCAAAACAAATGTTTTGACTAAGTTTTATCTAATATTAATGTTTGTTTGTGTGTAAACAAAAAATCAACAAAAGAAGACATGACTAGTCTACAAATAGAAATTTAAAATCAAAAAAATATTTAAAAATAGAAGCGACACAACTAATAATTCATCATCAAGAAAAAATTCTTAATGGATGATTGATACCACAAATTACAAAGTAAATATAACAAGGTCTGGTCAAAACAGTAGGCATTTAAATATATATATATATATATATATATATATATGTATGTATATATATTGATAATATAGTGCTATATTTCTAAGTAAATAGTGCTCAATATTGGGGATAGAACATTTATATCTAATTTAAGCTAGAGTAAAGTCAACACACTTGGTTACTGGCAGTTTCTCATCAATGCGATTTTTAAACCAAGCGCCACTGACTTCATGTCAATGTTACCCTAACATATATATAATACACACACACATACATGAAGTCAATGGTGCTTGATTTGAAAATCCATAGGCGAGAAACTGCCAGCAACCAAACGTGTTGACCCATATATATATATATATATCAACCCTTCCGCACGAGCAGGATGTGACACATGGTAAATTTCTTAGGTGGAGTTTAACAGTCTCCTAAACTAGTTGCTTAGCCAAGGTTAAAGAACATAGTCTGCCCTACTATTTACCCATAACCAGAGAAAGAGTAGTTGGATGCATATTTTTCCCAAGGGTATTAGCGCTATGTGAAATGCAAAGTCTTGTCCAGGATTTGAACTCAGTTTGACGAGTCCATCAATTATGATCCTAACTGTTACACCATGCACCTCCAACCAACTTACACACAAGAGAGAGTTGAAAGTTCTTAACCTAACCAAGAATGACTTAAAAAAAATGTTTATTGAATTTTTCATAGGGTTAAACAAATTTGAGAAAATATGTGCCAAGTGTGCTGATTTGTGGAATGGATTTACAGCAGAGTTTTTCAACCGGTGTGCTGTGGCACACTACTGTACCGTGAAGCTACCGTGGGTGTGCTGTGACTGTTGAGGACAGTTGATCACCCTCTTATATTTTTATTCTATTACTTTAATATTTTTTGTTTTAATTAAATATTATTTATCAACCATACGACCTTGGATGAGTAAGATAATGAAACAACACCAAGTGCAGATTTCTTATTGATACGTTAATTAAGTTTCTAATGTTTTGTATCTACATTTGTGTTTGCCATGAATTAAAAATCTACTTTTAGAAATAAAATTGCGTTGTTTTCTTTTACACTTGTAGCATATTTTCACTATTCCTTTTCTTTTAAAATTTAAATGATAAAATAATTATATGTTTATATACTGATGGTGTACCTCGATCAATTTATTGCCAAGTTCACTGTGCCGTGAGATGAAAAAGGTTAAAAAAATCTGGCATAGAGACTAAAGAAGATTATACAGGATTTCTTGAGAATCTTGAGACATGGTTATAGATTCTTGTCTCAGGATATGATAGCTGAGTTTTGTTCCTCATCCTCGGGTTAAATCAAAGTCAAGTTTGGTGCGTTTAAAAGGAGATAAGTTTCAAGTTATTTTGTCTTGCCCTCATCTGGCAGTTACCATGTTACCTTGCTTCTGAATGATAATGTAGTTTTGTTTAAAAGGAGAGAGTGAGTTTGTTGAGTTTATGCTGTTTTACTAAAACCGTGAGTAGTGAAGTGGGACTGAAGGGTTCAAACCTACCCAATGCTAAGTGTCCCCCCAATGTTTGATTTGTTCCATCATGGCTGCCATTTGTAATTCTGTCACTGTGCATGGGTGGAACAAACTCTTTTAAGACCATCAATGACAGTGAATATACAAGTAAGATGAGCAATTTGTTTTATTATTTTAATGTTTTTGCACACCAGTTGAAAAACTTTGTCTTAGAAACTGTTATTTCTACTTAAGTAATTTCTTTGTGAAAATTTATACCTTTTATTCCATTATATGCTGATGGTGTACATCAATCAATTTATTGCTGAGCTCACTGTGCCATGAGATGAAAAAGGTTGAAAAACTCTGATTTCTAGATTAACAAAGTTTATTTCATTCTCTTTTTGGATTTCAGTTTGTATTTGTAGCTGAAAACCTTTAATAAATAAATCAAGTAAATAAAAATCAATAAAAGAAAACATGACTAACCCATAATCTAAACAACTAATCTAGAAAAAAATATCTGTCTCCAATGCTACTACAATTGTATAATTAAAAAAAAAAGTCGTCAGGGTAGCCTAAATTTGGTATCAGCCACATAGTGAGAGAGTCTATCCCCTTTTCACTAGCGATAAAGCAAGTAGTTTGTTTTTGCATCTGAGGCAGAGCGCCACACCTACCATCAGCTCTTCACTTTATTGAATAGATCCCTGTGCTACCCATATGCTGAGTTGGCAAGGGCTGGTATTGAACCAGGAACCTTGTGGTTCCTAGTCAGATGCTCTACTGACAACTAAACCACTCAGGGTATCCATTACTACTGAATAGCGATTTCATAGTTTGTATGTGTACCTGAAAACCCTTAATAAAATAAAGAAAAATCAAGAAAAGAAAACATGACTAACCCATAATCTAAACTGACTAATCTAGAAAAAAAAAAAAAACTAACAAAAAACAACCCAGAAATAACATGACTAATCCAAAATGGGGGAAAAAATCTTCACAATGGAAGGTTGATACCATCAATTACATAGTAAATACACCAGAAGAAGGCCAGAGGGTACGTAGTCGAAACGTTGGAAATGAATAACAGAGATAAAAAAAAGATATATAAAAAAAAAAAAATCGTCAGTCAAACACTAAATGAAACAGGTTGCCTCGAATTGTATAATGATTAGTGAACTATTGTTAGTTCAATTCTAACTGGGTGCCCTTATACTTCTGCCCTGGGGGGTTAAACTAAGATAAGCTTAGTAAATGACAATACTAAATGAAACACACATCAATCATTAGAATTGGTCAATGTTTGTACCACTACATAGAAGAGTGTGTGTGTGTGTGTATATATATATATATATAGCTACGTAGTATTGAGGTAGGTCAGTCAGTCAGTATACTGTTGGTTTGAACAACAGCAACTGGCTAAGCACAACTGAACTAGTGCCCAAAACAACTGGCACTTATTGAACTCAAGAATAGTCCATTCATGTATTTGGATGATTCCATTCCTTGTGTCCTGATTGGCTGCTTGGTTTCTATGATGTTATGAGGCTTCATAAATACTCTGGCATTCTGTAGTAGGATTGCAACAAGGTTAGATCTGTATTAAGTTATGGCTCCTTGTTGCTTTGTCTTACCAATTCTATGGTAATTTGACTTAGTATGATTATTCTACACATAGTTTTAAAAGAAAAAGTACAGTGATGTGGATAGCTTTTTGATTTAGTCCATTCTGGGACGCACATATTTGCTTTGAATGAGTATATGGGAAAATTTATGGGTCCTAACTAAACCCGTCTAAATCCTACCTTGTAACCTATCCTGTGTAATTCATTTCTAAGAAACTATTGAAATATATTTACAGTTAGCTTGAAATGGTTAGGGATGAAAAAAAAAACACTGGGATGCATGGATATGATTTTACTGCGTCCTTTTAGATTTTTTGTGCCTATCAGCATCTCTGTGTGTGTGTGTATATAATCAGAGGCAGCCTGAATACCAGCCTGGGACTCCCAATTTCTACATAGCTATCACCTATAAAATGTTCTAAAAAGAAGTGATCATTGAAGTTAAAAGCAATAGCCAGTCTTAAGTTTACCAACATGTAACAGATTGTAAGTGTGTTTTTTGTTTTTTTGAACATGTAGGGATCTGGATATATCCATGTGAGATAGTTTGATGAAGACAAACATAAAAGTGTACACAGTAAATATATAAAGACTAGTAACATTTAAGAAGTTTATTACATAACAGATTAGAACATCTTACTTTTTCAGGAGGGGGGTGGGGGCTAGGGTTCAAGTTTAATCTATACATAATCTAAAGGGCAGTTTGTGTTTATGTATGTCCGGAGGAAACTACAAAGATAAAACAATTAACGACAAAGTCAATATAGATACACATTCACTATCACCAGAGTTTGCTTTTTGAGTAAAACTAATGAAGATTTGATTCATATTTATGGAGATAATAAAAAAATGGAAATTTAAATGATAACAGTATGGAATTTTTTTCATTTAATATATTATTATATAATAAATAGTAGATATTAATTTTTCTTTTTAGAGTGGCTCAAACAACGCAAGGTCTTTTTACGTGGGGATTTTAATGGAGCATTGTGCGGGGATCCAACTCATGATTCAGTAATAATGGACCTGTAAGAGTAACTTAAAAAAAAAAATCCCTGCTCTACCCAGGCAATGCCGGGTAGTTACTTCTAGTACTATGTAAGCAGTTTTATTACTGCAGTTCTCCTGATGACAATCTTATGTAAAACATGTACACATGGACAAGCCCTGTGTGTGTAAGAAATAAATTTTGAGAACATGTATGTATATATATATACATATATATATATATATATATATATATAACCTGGTCCAGAATCCCAATTTCTACATCGTTATCACCTGTAAAATTTTCTAGAAAAAAGTGACCATTGAAGGTTAAAGCCTGTCTTAAGTTTACAACATGTAACAGATCGTGTTTTCTTTGTTTTTTGTTTTTTTTTAACATGTAAGAAAACCAGATATATAACAGAGTAGAACATCTTACTTTTTCAGGAGGGGGCGCGTAGAGGGTTCTCAAGTTTAATACTATATAAGCAGTTTTATTACTGCAGTTATTCTGATGACAATTTTATGTAAAACATATACACATGGACAACCCCTGTATGTATGTATACAAAAGGAATTTTGAGAACATATACATCTTTTTCTGGTAGGGGTGTAAAAAAAAAACTTCAATATCAGACAAGAAAGAGCTGAGAAAAAATGATCTACTATCAACAAGGCCTCATCTCCACTCTCTCTCTCTCCCCAACTCATGTTGCTGGTCTACACCAGCAGCAGACCTGACCATGGAACCTCTTCAAACTGCAGCAGGGCATGTAATGGAAGGCTGGGCTGGTAACTGGGTGTATCTACAGGCAAGATAAATTAAAGTGAATCCTGCCCTCTTACTTTTAGTGAATCACTGGCAGAGATGAGACCTAGATAAGATGCCAAATTACATGAAAATTAACCATCCTCCCCTCCCTACCACTCAAACATCTGAGACACCTACAATCTTAACCAGGACAGAGTCCTCACTACTTCTGCTATTATTATTATTATTATTATCATTATTATTATTAGGGAATTGTTTGTTATAAAACTTTGGTTCCTTAATGAAAAACAAGAAAAAAATTCTCAACTGGTTTTAATCTGGACTGATTGTACTTTTCAGAATTGCCAGATCTTCACCCCCCTCTCAGTTTTCTCATTTTTCTTTTCTGTGTTTCTTTAAGAATTTAACCCTACCCCCCCCGCTTTCTTCAAAATGTTCACTTTGTTTTTTTGTTTTGTTTGTTTGTTTGTCATCTTCTTCATCATTTTTTTTATTGCCTTCCACTGTCTCTTCTTCTCCTTCCTCTTCTCTCTTTTATATTTTTTTCTTTTTCTTTCTATTTTCCTAAACTCTCCCAAATTTCTTCCTCATTTTCCTACTATCTCTTTCCTTTTCTTTATCCATCTATTTTCTCTTTCACTCTCCTCTTCCTTTAGGCATTTCCTTTTGTTCTTTTCAAACACACTTCCTTTCTTTCCCTCTTTCTTTTCATTAAATCTCTCCTTTTTGTATCACAGCTTTCTTTCTTTCTTCCAACTTTTCTTTCTTGCTTTCTTTCATCTTTTCTCTTTCTCAGTCTCTCTCCTTTCCTTCACTTACATAACTTCTTCTTCCCCCCTTTTCTATATAACCTCTTTCCTTTTATCTTCACCCCCACACACTTATTTCTTTCCATATTCCTCATCCTTCCTTTCTTTTTTTTTCCAACTTCTTCCCTCTTTTCATAACCTCTCTCTTTTTTTCCACCTCCTGCTTTCTGTCTCCCTTCTCTATTTCATTTCTTCCAACTGCTTCTTTTATTTCTCTACCTCCTAATCCCTTTTTCTCCTCCCCCCACTCTTTTTCTTTTCCTTCTCCTCCCCCTGCCTCTTATTTTCCTACTTTCCTCCCCTTCTCCAAAAACAGTTTAGCTGTATATATCCTTTACTCACCCTTCCACCTCTTGTACATTCTTTCCAATTGCAATAGAAAGTTGTTCATCATTTTTGACAGGCGATTCCGGGTACATGGGTGGGGGATAGGGGGTGGAGATTATTAATAGTTACCTTTGGCTTTTCTTTTTAGTTTTAAGTTTCTCCAGTTGGCGGGGGGGGGTGACTGACGGGGGGGGGGGGGCAAAAAAGATGGAGGATAGCATGTGTGTCTTTAGTTGAACTTTTTTGCTTATTTAAAAACTTGTTTTTTCCTCTCTTCTTTTTTCAATAATTTTTTTGGTTTATTTTTCTGGTTAAATTTGGAAGTTTTGTGACAACAATGACAGATGAGTCTGGGTACTGAGAAAGAATGATTTAGAATATTATTTTCTGGCACAGACATCTGTATGGGTCATTCACACTGACATGACTTCCTTTTCCACTGATGAATATATGCTGAACAAGAATGTCTTTTGGTCACCTCAAATGAAATATTAACTAAAACACAGTGATCTGTATTCCTAATATTTAAAAAACAAAAAAGAAGATAACTTTTACCATTCACTCATCTGCAGATAAAATAATATTTATATGATTTATAAAAAAAAAAAAAAAAACACAGCAAACATGACAATTCTTTTTGTCACTACTTCTCTGAATTTTTGAGATGAGGCTTGATAATTTGTATTATTTGGACTATTGTCTCATCTTTACTGGATACATGGTGGAGTGGAGATAGGTGTTGAGTTAGTACAGTTCTAAGTGACAAGTTATCTCTAGGCTGCAGTTTCAATCTGGTCAAGGGTGACAGTAACATAGAATAATGATTAACACAGCTTAACACTTGTACCTAGTCATGGTTAGCAGAATGAGAATAGTATACCCCATGGATTAAATAAAGGGTTGGGTTCAGAGTTCCAAGAAGGTTCCCGAGTCCGACAAGAAATACCTGAAGAAGGCCCGAGGATACATCGGCCGAAACGTTGTGCAGATAACAATAAAGATGAGGACATAGTCCAAATAATCCAAATTCTTTAGTCATTGTCCATGAAATTTTTTAATCAAATGAAAAAAGGTGATTGGTTTTAGAGCATGTCAACTCTTGTTTAGTTATTTAATGACTAAGTCAGTTTTTTTTTTTTTCCTTCTTTCTTCTTGCAATGAGATCCTTGTGAGTACCATTACTCTGGGTCAAAATGGACCAGGAGTAAAGAAACTAAATCATTCCTTAGTTGCCTTTACTCCTAGGTCCATTTTAACCAAGAGTAGTGGTACTCACAAGGACTTAGACTCCTCAGTATGACAGAACTGGTCCTTCACCGGATGCAATTTAGTATCACACCAAGACTATTTTTCGGGGCATGGGGGGTATATCTTGGTTAATGTGCATTTGTATTGAACTTTAATCAGATAATTGATGTTATTCTGTAATAAAGTGTGATAGTTATATAAACGAACGTAAGAATTTTTATCTTCATGGGAGAAAGTCTTAGTGTGCATGAAAATTGATAAATAACATTAGGATTTTATTAAAGTGTACTTATTTTTTTTAGGCCAACCATTGGTCGTGGTGATAAGATGTTTTGAAATTTTTATGGTTGATAATGAATCTACGTTTATCTTTATCAATATGACATGTGTATACAACATGACATTTTTAATTGCCATTTCATCTTTTTGGTTAAATCGAACTTAACGGACCTAAATTCCATCATCGTATATCACCCCGCCAAAAGAAAAAAAAATATCAGTGAATTAACCAAATTTAATGAAATTTTCAGTGTTGATATATTAATGAATAAAAGATATAATGCACCAGTTATTTTATTTAAAAACTTTTACATTTTTTCAGTTCAGTTAACTTGGAACCACGTAGGTTTGAGAATCTGTGTTACACCTCAAAGATACGTGATTCAAAGTTAACTGACCTGAAAAATGTAATAGTTTTTAGATAAAATAACTGGTGCATTATATCTTTAATCATTATTATATCAATACTGAAAATTTCATTAAATTCACATAATTCCCCGATTTTTGGTATTTTTTTCTTTCGGTAGGGTGACATACGATGGTGGAATTTAGGTCCGTTCAGTTTGCTTTAACCAATCTTTCTTTCAGTTTTGTGCATTTCACAAGAATAAAATGACTTCATGGTATTACTCATTCATTTGTGGTTATCATATTTGGTTACTGTATTAATTATTATTATTGTTTTTATTAAAGGGTAATTTTATTTCTTCATTGAAGAGATGCAATGGCTACTGATCTTTTACGATAAACAGTGATAAAATTATTATTGAATAAATAAGAATAGTAACTTGAAATTGTGTATAAATTCAATGTATTAGACAGGAATAGTTGATATCATATAACTGTTTACAAACAAATAATTATTGATAAAAACAAAAAGGAATAATCAAAACTAAAATGTAATGGAACATTGAAAATATAGTTATCATTATATCTAAGAGGAATTCTATTTCTTAATTGTAGAGATGCAATGGTTACTGCTCTTTTATGATAATCAGAGATGTTGTTGGCATCCTTCCATCTACTAGAGACGATGGTGTAGTGTCCACTTTTTTTTTTTTTTTTTCGCAACTGTGTGAGTGGCTGAACAGCCCAATTTTTGAATGGCAATCTCTGGTGCAGTGATTGTGAACACACCGGCTGGCCAGGTTGAGTGCCTTCATTAGGTCTATGAATGCAGTGTAGAGCAGCATCTGCTCTCCCAACACTTTTCCTGCAGCTGGCGTAGTGAGAAGATCATGTCCACGATTGCTCGGAAGCCACACTGTGATTCTGGATAGGTGTTGAGATGCAAGAGTCAGCAGACGTGCCAGTGTAACACACCGCAAGACTTTTCAAACTATGCTGAGGAGGGAAATGCCCCGGTAATTGTTGCAGTCGCTCCAATCACCTTTATTCTTGTATAAGGTGACGATGGTAGCGTCCCACTTGTCCTGAGGGATGTGTCCTTGTTCCCAGCAGCTGCAGTCGTTAGTGTAGTGGTTGGGGTAGTGCTGCCTCCCACCTTCAAGACCTCTGTGGGTATGCTGTCACTCCCGGTTGCTTTCCTATCAGCAAGACAGTAAATCTCACAGTAATCTGTGAGATTTAGATTATGCTAACTATATCTCTTACAGAGGCGTAAGATCCCCCCTTCCTGATTTTAGTTAATATTCTTTTAGAAGGGCAATTTCAAAGTATTAGTTCAGGATGGGCATCCACTAAAAACATACATGCAGGGGAAGAAAATCTTACAGAGTTCTTGTAGAAGAGATTTCTTACAAAATTTTCAGAGTTCAGGATGGGCATCCCACTGTTTTTGAAAGATAGCTGTAGAAGTTTTGTCATATTAACAGTTAAAAGATTTTATGTTAATGATGTGTTCAATTTGTTTGTTGAGTTATTTTATGACAAAGTCAGTTAAACAACTATGAACTACACTTATATATGATACAAACATTAATTTTCATTTTAAACAGGTAAATACTTCATTATCTCATACAGATGTATTTGACCTATAGATGGGACCCTAATAGGTACTACCACTAAGGACCAGAAGCGAGTGGCATAATGGTTACAGTCGTAGGAAATGGACTTGTAAACCAGAGTTCAAATCCTAGAAAAGGCTGTTTACATTTCACAGGGTGCTAATACCTTGAGAAAGGTATGAATCCATATATTCTCCCTCCAGCTATGGGTAAAATAGTAGGGTAGACTGGACTCTTTAACCTAGGATAGGTAACCAGTCTAAAAGAAGGAAAAACTGAATTTGAAAAACCTGAGGTTAGTTGTTGATTGGGCTTGTGGCATTCCTTGTGCACCAATTCTTTCCTATCAATTGTGCCAAAAAGTGCTGATGGTCCAACACAATCCGTCACCACTATGAACAAAACACTGTGCGCGTTGTTCATTAGATGAACCTTCATGTGTCAAAATTGAAGAGAGAGTCCATTTCATTCCATTTTTTGGAGTTGGAAGTAGACAACCAAGGAAGAACTCCACACTTCCATTTAACATTTTTAGTAATAACTCAAGGCCACTTTTTTCCATTCATGAGTATTTTATTTTCCCCCAAATTACAACAGCCGAGAGCAAGGAATTTCGTGTTTCCTCCATTAACACATTCTCCCAGACTCAATTTACTCTCTGACCTGTCACTCTTCCTTTCTCCCCTTCACCACATACCATTCACTCTTTCAATCAAACCACACTAAATCATCATTTAAACTTTTCCATTCTAATCTACACATCAGGCCACCCTTACGGCTCCATGCCATGCCCATTACATAACACAGATTTTTTGGCTCATAGATGGGACCCTAACTGGTAGTACCATTCATGACCAGAGTGGAGCTGAAAGTAATGACAACTAAAGAATGACTCCACACATTCAAAAATAGATTTAAAATGTTTAAATCTTGAAGGAATTGCTCCATCCTTTGAATTCAAATTTGCCAGATTGAACCTAACAAGAAAACAGAAAAGCTAAATATAACACAAATATTGATTAAATTCAAAATGTCTACCAAATCAAGAAATTTTTTTTTGGCAAAATTCAATAAAAATTTTCAATGAGTTCAAAAATTTGCCTAACTAATTAGAAATTATTACTAATGAACTAATTGATATATCTGATCTAAATAATTAATTTCAACATTTTTTTTAAAAAGCAAATTTCCCTGTGGTACCAATGTGTATAATCAGTCCATACACACATACTAGCAGAAGTACCCACATGGCTCAGGATAAAAAATTTAAAAAAATATCCTGAAGCACATTTTCTTCTACAAAAATTTATTCAACAAAAACTTTGCAAGATTTTCTTCCCAGGAATTTCTAAAGGCGACATATTGAACCAACACTTTGAAATTGCACTACTAAAAAAATATTAACGAAAATCATCACAAATAAAATTCAAACATCAATTTAAAATTTCATCAAGAACTGTGGATTTAGGCAGCAGATTTTCATTAAAACAAATAGAAAGAAAAAAATTATCTCTAACAAAATTTAACAACTAAGTTCTATTAAGTAATGATACAAGACATTTCATCTATCTTTCAAAATTTTCAAAGCCACAGAAATCTGGTGTGTCAGAGGGGTGACCCAACTAGGTATTTTCTAATTTGTTTCCTGTAGAAACATCATACTAAATTCCAATTACTGTTGAATTGGTAAGATAATGCAACAAGTAGCTGTAACTGAATACGGATCTAATCTTGCTGCAATACTACTGCAGAATGCCAGAGTATTTATGCAGCCTCATAGCATCATAGAAACCAAGCAGCCAATCAGGACTCAAGGAATGGAATCACCCAAATACATGAATGGACTATTCTTGAGTTCCATAAGTACCAGCTGTCTTGGGCACTAGATAATTTGTGCTTAGCAAGTAGCTGTTGTTCAAACCAACAGTATACTGCTGACAGACTTCAATATTTCCTTGATACATCTAGACTTCTATACAATTTCTTTTTGACTGTGAAGGGGACAATCAGTCTTTATTGTGGGGAAGAGATCACTCATGCTGATTCTAATTTTGGGGAAAATTAAACTTTTCTGATCAATTTTAAGCCAAAATATTCCAAGCACAACAGAGGGCAGAGGCAGTCACTTGCCACCAATAAATCAAAGCACTCCTTGAGGTGAAAGGAGTTCCCATGTGAAGTTTATCAAAAAGCATGCAAAATGAATAATGAAAGTAGATATCAAAAAATTAATGTACATGCTTCTTGCAGAACAGTTGGTTTCTTGGTTTATTTGTTTAATGGCATATTAACATTCATGGGTTATTTAATGCCAAAGCCATCCTTGCAGAGGAACATGGCTGGAGGGATGAGGGGGTTCATACCTTTCTCAAGGGTATTAGTCTGAAAGTAAACATAATAGACTGACTGGAGTTCACACTTGTTTATTACATGTTAGCCACGAGGACTACTCATCTTGTAGAAAAGTTGGGATTCATAATATTCTGGGGTTTACAAGAGGTTTCAGATCTTTCAACATTAGACACCTTCACCCCGGTTACCCAACTGGAGTTGAGTACTCCCAGCATAGGTTTATAGGTTTGCCTTCTTAGGCCACCATGTGGGTCTTTACAAGGAATTCATGATGGTTTTTATAGATCCCTAGGGAATAAAGAATGTTTGTTGGAGAGTGACATTTGAAAAGGAATTTTTGATTTCATAAGTAATATGACTTGTGCAAAGAAAAGTTAAGATTTTGTTGATATATGATTAAAATTAATAAGTTCTGGAACAAACTCATGGCCAAAACACATGTTGGTAAACTCAAATTAAATCAATTTTATCCATTCAACATTTTCTTTCCTTTATTTATTTATCCTTTTATATATATATATATATATATATATATATATATATGTATGTATTCAAGGATAATCATTAACTAAGTCAAAGCTTAGTAACTCACCTACACAAGCGATTTGTCTATATTGGTGAAGGGTTTTTGTGTATGACTAGATACACTTTCTGGATCAGCTGACTGTAGGAAAATGCTGCCACAGATACTCTAGGGTCTTGAATTCAAAGTTTCGCCTTCTCCTAGACCAGTTACCTTTCCAGGGTTAAAGAGCCCAGTCTGCTTTACAATTTGCCAAAGGCATTACCATGAAGTGAAATGCAAACAGCTTCACCTAGGATTTGAACTTGAGTTTATTTCTTATGGAAATAACCATTAGACTTTCCTGATCAATTTTAAGCCAAAATATTCCAAGCACAACAGGGCACAGAGGCAGCCACTTGCCACCAACAAATTAAAGCACTCCTTGAGGTGAAAGAGGTTCCCATACAAAGTTTTATTAAAATTGGCCCATTAGTCCAACAAGATAAACAAAAGTGATAAGACAATTTCTTTTGGGTTATTTATTTTTTCTCAACTAGTTTTGACCTTACACCATTGTCATGAAAAAAACAACATTTTTTTTAGAAAATTTTTAAATAATCTTTAAAAGAAAAGATATGCTATAAAAGAAGCAATGAAAAATGAACTGGTACTGTTTGGTTTGGTTTGTTTTGTTTTATGGCATATCAACCTCGGTGGGTCTTTTAATGCTGACTAAGTTTTGGGTTCATAGCAGTAGTTTGGCAGAAAACAAATGTATATATGTATAGATTTTAACTATTGTTCAATTGTTCATATTTTTTATTACAATCCCACTTCTTTTAGGAAATGTAAAATTCTGGATGGTCTTATTTTCATGAAAAGTTTTTTCAAATTATTATACCATATACTGATTGTAAAACAATTGTGAAAAAAATTATCATTAAAAAATGGCAAAATCATTGGAATGCACTCATTAATAACAAATTCCCAAAAAATTAAACCTACCGTTGGAGAATGGAACTTAAAATACAACAAAAATAGAAGAGAACAGGTTCACACAGGCTACACCTACATCATCATTTACTAGAGGGCACAGAACCCCCAATATTGTGCTACATGCCAAGAGAGATTTCCAATTAAACATATACTGCGATAAAAATACTACCAAGCAAAATTGAACTGGTACTGTAACATATTCGTTATATATATAAGAGAGAAATTGGAATTTATTACTCAACCTCTCTGATACCAGCAGAATGTGACCAATGTCAATTATTAAACAGAATACAGCTGGTTTGTATTCAGTTTTCCTTCTATAATAGTTGCCATATCAAAGCAAAAAAAGTCCAGTCTGCCCTACTATTTACCCATAGATGTGCAGAGGAGAAGAGATGGATTCATGCCTTTTCCTTGAATATTAGCACAAAGTGAATGCAAACAGCCTCACTTAGGAGGATCTGAACTTGGCTCACTGAGTTTATTTCCTATAAGAATAACTACGAGGCCACACGTGCCTCCAAGGTAAAGGTGGTAAAAAAAGAAAAGAAAAAGGAAGCTAAAATAAAAAAATAATAAAAAAGAAAGAACAAATGGAGCAGAGGAAAGAGATAATGATAAAAGAGAAGAAATTAAAAAATGTTAAAGAGGAAAGGAAAGAAAAGTTTAAGTAGAAGAAAGAAGAAAAGAAAATAAGAAGAGATAAAAAAAAGAAAAAACAGACACTTAATTAAGGAGTGTTGAGTGTGATAAGTTCAAATTGAAAATGTAACAAACAAATCAGTAGAAATTTCTCAGTCAGGTTTTCTTGAGAGACATGGAGATGATATTAAAATTTTTAAACAAACCAAAGAAAAAACATTTTTTTTTTTTTTAAATATTCAAATAGTTTGAAAAATATGAATTAATGAACAGGGGAAAAAAGAAAAGAATAAATGGAAGAACTTTAAACTTTGGAAAAAAATTTTGATACACTTCAATTTGAATTTGTCCTTCATCACTTTAATTTTTGCTTTTCTTTTCTCCTTTTATAAAAAGAAACAAGAAATACTCACACATACACATTTACAAAACTCTCCAAGTGTTGTGTATATACACATATTCAACCATTATTATATACATACATTTACATATATATACACATACACACACACATTTACACATGTATACACATACACACACAATTTACACATGTATACACATACACACACACATTTAGACATGTATACGCATACACACACATTTAGACATATTTACACATTTACATGCATACACACACATACATTTACACATGTATATGCATACACACATACATTTACACACACACACATACATTTACACACACAAACACACATTACACACACACACATACACATTTACACACACATATATATATATATATTATACAGAGAGAGAGAGGGGGGGGTCTTTAAAAAAGAAAATTTGTAAACTCTAATATGATATGAACTCAACACTCATTCAGAAGTAATTTTTTGCATGGTTTCCCACTGATTATGTTATATATATATATATATATATATATATATATATACACACACACACACACACACACACTACTTTAGAAAGTAGTCTTTCTTTCAGCATGTTTCTTTAAAAGTCCCAAGCAAGTTTCTTTTTTATTGATATACTCTTGTTGTTTTACAAGATGTTCAATTTTGGATAATTTGTAGCACCTTCTATGTTTTGTTTTTTGTTTTTTGTTTTCAAAGATATCATTTCCTCTTTTAAAATCAAGCAAAACATCTTTCTTAATATTCATTAGTTGTTCATTTTTTTCAAAATGGCAAGTGACTTTTGGTTTGGTTTAAATTTATTTGTTTAATGGGTATCAAATCCTTATAGCTTATTTAAAGCCAAAATTTAATTAATTTGTTAATGTTGGATTGTAATTATAACTATATTTTCATTGTTCCATTCCCCTTCTTTTTTTTTAATTTACATTTTTTTTAAATTTTTCATTAATAATGTTTTCACACAGTTATAATAATATCAGAATAGTTTCAAGTATTCCTATCTATAACTAATAATTTACAGACACTTGTATGATTTTGAGTATACCTATCTAATGCTAATATTTTATACAAAATATGGTTTTAATTATTCCTATTCAATAAAAATGTTTACTCACAAGTTATAAGGTTTCATGCATTCTTATCTAATACTAATAATTTATTTATGTATTCTTATCTAATACTTATCTAATACTAGTGATTTTCAAACAGATCTATTTGACCCACAGATGTAGTCATAACAGATACTAATAGTCACACTGAAGCTGGGAATAATTGTAAGAAAGAAGTACTCTACATTCCCCACAGCCTCACCACTGAATGCAGATTAGTGTCATACTCTAGGACACCTTTTAGCAAGTGACTTTTATGACAACCTTTGTGGTGTGTGTGTGTGTGTGTATGTGTATATATATATATATATATATATAATCTTTATACAAATACATGAGGTATATTCCATAATCATTGAGAGCAAAGTTGTATTTCCCAAGAAAGAAATGAAACAAAAAAAAACACCCAATATGAGTCTAGGTAAAAAAAATCCATTATGAGTCTAGGTAAAAAAATCATACAGTAAATAGGTAGATACAAGACATTAGGTTTAAGTTCCCAAAATTCACACTGGATTGTCTAAGTGGATACATAACCTAGTGGATAAAGGAGTTAGGTTAAGACAGTTCTAAGTGACAGTTATCTCTAGACTGCAGGTTCAATCCTGTTCAGGGGCAGAATAATAATTAACACACAGCTTAACACCTGTACCCCAGCTATGGTTAGTGGAATGGGGACATGATATCCCCATGGACTGAATAAAGGGTTAGGTCCAAATTTCCATGATGGCTCCTGGTTACAACAAAAAGGTTCCCGAGTCCAAAAATAAAGTTCCCAATTCTGACAAGAAATACCTGAAGAAGGCCAGAGGGCACATCAGCCGAAACGTTGTACTGATAACAATGAAGATGAGGACAATTGTTCAAATAATACAACTAAATGAAATGTCAATTTTCTTCTTCTTTAACCTATGTATGCTGAATGCCAATGGGGCATGGTGAGTTGAAGCACTCCTGAGACTCATCTTCTATGTCCTTCATATCCTCAAATCTTACCCAGACATACATTTTCAATTAAAGAAACAAGAAAATACCACAGAGCTGAGCATCTGCTAACTACAAAGACTGCTGTATTTGCACAATCATGTGTTTAATAAAAATAAAGAACAAAAAGTTTTGAGACTGGCTTCATGATTTTTCTTTAAATTGGCTATGACTCATCTAGCAACAGTTGAGGAATTATTACTTTGTTATATAAATTGCTTTGCTGTAGACATTATTTTAATTTTAGATCTAAAAACAAATTTCAATTTTAGTCATCATTCTTTTTTAAATTACTTTTTATACGAGAGTAATCACAAAGGTAAGGTCTACAAAATATTTAGAAATCACAGGAAAATATTTTTTGTAAATGATGTTTACATCATTTTAACTCTTAACGTCATATACCGCCTCATTCTGCCCACCCGGAAGTAACATTCATTTTCTTAATCTGCCCCAAATGATGGCCTTTGTTTAAATGTAATATTAAACATTTAGAAGTCTTTAATTTAAGGAAAATAATGGGTAACTTAGATGAAAAGGCCATTTTTAGCCATTTTTTGATAAATCCTTATAGGAACCAGGCTCTGGACTTGGAAAATTCTCAACAGGATGTTAAGAATTAAATTTCAACATTCATCTATTTATCTAGTAAATCTCTCTATATATAACACATGGAGGCACATGGTCTAATGGTTAGAGTCGTGGGAAATGGACATGTCAACTCGAGTTCAATTCCTGGATGAATCTGTTTGCATTTCACATGGTGCTGATACCCTTAGGAAAGGTATGAATCCAATTCTCCCTCAGCAATGGGTAAATAGCAGGTAGACTGGGCTCTTTCACCATGGCTAGGTAACCAATCTAGGAGAAGGAAAACTCTGAATTCAAACCTGTTAAACTCTGCTTAAAAATTGCCCTTATGTCGTATCCTGCTCGTATGGAAGGGTTGGTAAATATATATATTATATATATATAATACAGAGATTCTCTATGTTTGTACAACAACCAAGTGCACATCATTTTATAAAGGAAAATTGGTAGAGATCAACAAAGATCAAAGTTCAATAAAATCCATACCCTATTTCTGTTCAAGAGGAGGTTAAAAAACTGTTTATCCCTCATCTACTCCATTTTTGTCAGTGTCAGCCGGACAGCGAGAGTCTATCTCCTTTTCGCTAGTGCTAGACCAGGGAGATTGTTTTGCTGAGGTGGATCACCACACCTACCGTCAGCTCCACTTTTCCGCACAGATCAGATTACCCATCTGTGCTACTCATAAACTGAGTTGGCAGGGACCATTATCAAACTCAGAACCTTGCGATTCTAAGTCAAGTGCTCAATGAAGCTAAATAAAAATAGGGTATAAATCAATGATACATTAAAAAATTTATTTCTAAAAATGATTACAAAATAAAACAAATTAATTGTAGAATAATTATACTAAGTTCCAATTACCATTGAATTGGTAAGACAAGGCTACTGCAGAATTCCAGCCTCATAGCATCATAGAAACCAAGCAGCCAATCAGGACTCAAGGAATAGAATCACCCAAATACATGAATGGACTACTTGAGTTCCATAAATACCAGCTGTCTTGGGCACTAGTTCAGTTGTGCTTAGTCAGTTGCTGTTGTTCAAACCAACAGTATACTGACTGACCTCAATATTAATAAAAGATAAAACATAATATAAGATAAATAAAAGATAATTGAACAAATATATAGAAAAAGAATTTTTATTAATCTATATATATAAACATTGATAGAAGATTCACTTTTTTAACTTATTAAATCCCTGCCAATGCTGGGTTGCTCAGCTAGTATACAATGAATATTAAATAAAAAGCTCTCAGGAAACTCCTACTCAAGTTTCATAAATGTCAATCCAACGCAGCAAAATGGAGTAAATAAGGAAGTAATTATTTTCCCGTTTAAATATTTTCATTTAAATATTTTACTATTTGTCATGTGAAGTAAACAGTCATATAGGAACATATATATATTCTAAAACACTTACTGCCTCTTAAACATGTGTCATGTGACCTAACCTAATATATGGCGCTTACACACATTTTTTTTACTATTTCTCTGAATTTTTTAGATGAGGCTTCATAATTAGTATTATTTGTATTAATCGGACTATTGTCCTAATCTTCATTGTTATCTCTACAACGTTTCAGCGATGTTGCCCTCCCGGCCTTCTTCAGGTATTTCTTGTCAGACTTGGGTTCAAAGATCCATGACAGCTCCTAATTACGACAAGAAAATCCTTAGTTCGAAAAGAAGGTTCCCGAGTCCAAGATGTTCCTGAGTCCGACAAGAAATACCTTAAGAAGGCCAATTAATACAAATAATACTTTTTTTTATTTTTTGTTTTCATTTGTAGATTTAGATTATTAGAAATATTTATCACCTGATTTAAACTAGTCAGGTGGTAAATTTGAAATAATATATTTACTTGGTTTGGTTCATTTGTTTAATGACATATCAACTCCTTATGGGTTATGTAATGCTGAAATTTGATACATTTGTAAATGTTTTATCATAATCATAACTATTTATATTATTTAGATTTTTCAGGCGGTTGTCCTCATGTTTAATGTTATATACACAATATTTCAGCTGATGTGCCCTCCTGTTTCTTGTCAAACTCGGAAACCTACTCATCTTCTATGTCTTCAATGTTATTATCACCAATGGTCAGGATTGAACCTGCAACCTACAGATGATTGTCACTTAGAACTGTATTAACTCAACCTTTATATTGGTTAGGCCATGTGACACATGTTTACCCTGGTGGATTGAATAAAGTGTTTGGTTCAAAGTTCCATCAAATATTCATTCCATCAGGTTCATCACTGCTTAACTTTGGTGATCTAGTTGGGACCAATGTTTTCAATATGATTTACTTAACCCTAGAATATGGTATCAAGTATTCCTACTTAATACAAATAACTTGTACAGTGTTAATATGCCTTCTTCTATTTCTATTCAATACTAACAATTGTTAAACAGATCTACTGACCCATAGTTGGGACCCTAACAGGTACTACCACTCCAGACCAGAGTGGACCTGGGAGTAATGGATTAATGGAATGGGTAATCCACAATGCTCAGAGAGCTAGAACTGGAGTTTTAGCACTATAAGCAGCTTATTATCATACCCAGAACAATGAGATATTTGGTTTCGTGTATGTGTGTGCATAAATATATGTGTGTGTGCATGTGTATGCCTGTATATATAAATATATGCGCATGTTTGTGTATAAATATATATGCGTGTGCATGTATATGCCTGTATATATAAATATATGCGCATGTTTGTGTATAAATATATATGCATGTGCATGTATAAATATGCATGTGTGTGTGTATGCCTGTATATATAGATATATGCACATGTGTGTGTGTTTAAATATGTGTGTGTGACTGTGTATACATGTATGTGTGTGTGTGTGTGTATATATATATGTGTGTGTTATTGCACATAAGTACAGCACAGACAATTAAATATTAAATTACAAAACATAAATAATGTACCACAGTTTAATAGAATGTATTAAACATGAGGGAGAAAATAGTAAACTTTAAATGCCAAAACACTTTTAATTCTTGATTATATTATTAATGGAAAGGATGGGGGGTTTGGGGTGAGCATTGAGGAGATCACAAATATTAGGTTGCAGGTTTGTGATGTTGAACTGCAAATCACCATGTTCTTTGATCAAAGTGTTTTCTGTTTGCTTAGTAAATAATGCACATGGCTAAACCCAGATTCCACAAAAAAAAACCTAGTAAAATGAGCTCAACAGATGCACAAAGCTTGGGATATTTTGCTACAGTTTTTCCAATATCCAATTCCTTTAAATGTGTACATAGACTTCACTTAAAAATCTAAAGTCATTTCAATAATATTTTCTTTAAGAAAGGTACCTCGATGTGCACTTTCCACTTGAGAAAGGTACCTAGATGTGCACTTTCCACTTGAGAAAGGTACCTAGATGTGCACTTTCCACTTGAGAAAGGTACCTAGATGTGCACTTTCCACTTGAGAAAGGTGTCTAAATTTGCACTTTCAACTAGATGAATAATCAATTCAGGAATTTTTATGTTTTAGAAAATCATTGAATTTAAAGCTTGTAAAGTCTTATTGCAAATTCTTTAAAATTTTTAATAAAATGATAATTTTCTTGTAAATCAAGGATACAAGGATTTTGATATTTGTATACAATCAATACAAATAAAGTATACAATCAAAACAGAAATTATCAGGTATCGTGACCAAATTGTACAGTGTTGAAAAAATATGAAAATGTAGCAGTCCAAACATAATTATGCCCTTATATCTACAGACAGTTTTTTAAAAAATTGATATTATTTCATTTTGAAATGGCAGCCACATAAGCCTGTTTAGTTTTATTTGCCAAGACTAAGTAGTTACAAAATAGATAGGCATAGCCTATCATTTTTATAATGTAGTGTAGATTTTAAAATTAACAGTAAAGCAGTGGAAAATCAGTTTGGCTCATTGGCTTATGTAGTCACATGACCAGGTGACTCTGAGAGAGTAGAATTAGAATCTAATGAGTTAAAGGCAGGCATCTCTGCTGATGATTATTCCCATGCGTATATTGCAAAGAATGTATTGTATGGGCAATATAAGTGTACACAACTAAATGTCTCTGTATTTGTTTCCATGATGGTTGGTTGTTTAGCTGGATTTTAAGGCATATCAACCCTTGCATCATTTTATCTTGAAGATGCAAGTGGTTGAACAGGCCAACACTTGAGTGACATTCTTTGTTCACTGACTGCACTCAGAGAGAAGCTTGCTGGGGCTGCTGTTTTCTCTCCTTCCTTCTAGCTCTCTTTGCTGTGGAAGCTACTCTCCTCTCTGCTTCTGTCCTCTTCGTGTCTTGTTTAACACTGAGTTGCTAAGCCACTCAATTTTCTGCATCTACCCTCCACATGTTTGTGTCTTTGTGGTATATCCTTATGCCTCTTCCATAGACGTCTTTGAAACATAGGCGTGGACTACCTACCAATCAGGAGCCTTTTACTAATTTACCATACAAAAGATCTTTCAGGATGTTGCCATTTTCCATCCTCTTGACATGACCAAGCCAGCAAAGGTGCCTCTTGCAGAGAATGACGAACATACTGTTCATGTTGGTGCAATCCAGCACGTCTGTGTTGGGCACTTTATCCTGCTATCAGATGTGTAGAATGTGTCATAGGCACTTGAGGTAGAAATTGTTAAGTTTCTTTTCGTGGCTAGAATATGTTGTCCACACTTTGCTACTGTAGAGGAGTGTATGGATAATGCAGACTTTGTAGATGCACAGTTTGGTCTTTTTACTGAGGTTGGTCTAACACTATTGAAAAGAAGATAGAGTTCTTCACTGACAATATGCCACTCTATCAACTTTACTTATTTATGCAATTTTATTTTAGGGAGCTAAAAAATGATATCTTGATGTTGGATATATTTGTTGGGTGGCTGGATTCATAAAGTACAATTATTGTTCCTTTAATTTGAAATCAACATCTTGGGCAAGTCTTTTGTCTCTCAAGTTTGTATGGATATAGAACAAATTTGCAGGCAGAACAATATTTGGACCCTTGTAAAACCTGTGATTCATCAGAGGTTTAACATTGTTAGAGAAAACTTTGTTTATTTCTTAAAAGATTATTCATTATTTGTCCATCTCCACACCAACATCCTTTTCTGCCCCAATCCTGTTTCTTATTTAAATTTAATCCTGTGAGCCACTGATATTGAATTAGAACAAATAAGACAGAGAAAAATGGCGAGGTGGGTGGGTTTTAACAGTGAACATTTGAAAAGACAAAAAGAAAAGAAAAATTATTCTAAAACCCTATCAATCATACAAACAAGTTGTGCGTGTCACACATTTAATATCTCGCCTTTTCTTGTCATATATGCATTAATATATTCCTATACACACATGAATCTATGAGGTGTGATCAAAAAAGAGTGAAGCTTTCAGTTTTGTTTTAAACTTTAGACATTTAAATGAAAATATGTATACAGCTGTACAAATTATATGCCCTGTCATCTATAAGAACATATCTACCCATTATTTTGTCAAAAGTCCATTTCTTCTAAACCAAACATAACAGGATTTTATTATTTCTAGTGAAACATTATATGATCAAAATGTATATTATTAGTTATTATTAATTACCAAATCCAAGAGCATTAAAATTAAGTAACCAAAAAAACAGAGGCCTGCTAATTTTATTTTGTTTAGATATTAATTTTTCAAGAAGTGATATGTTGCTATGCTAACCATATACTTTAGTTTTTCCAGCATTCTTTTAAAAGAATTTTAATTGAATTTTAGTTAATTACAACTTTTCAAAATTTGCTAATGAGCAAAATATTATGTGAAATAAATAGTCCAAAAAATCTTTGTTTTCATAGGTTTCTTTATTTTTGGTTGGACATTTTATATATATATATATATATATATATATATATATATATATAAAAGTAATTGGTAATTTGCTTGAAGCATTGTTAAGTATGTTATAAAAAAATAAAATTCGAAGGCAATACAATGCGTAAAAAATAAAGACAAAAAGATGTTTATATGTCTAATCGATTTCAAAGCGAAGCTTTATCGTCAGAGACGGATTTCAGAAATGACGTGCTTATGTTTTTTTTTTATATATATTTGTGTGGTTATAATTTCTCTTCTTATTTCCTTTTCCTCTCCTTTTTTCCTCTCTTTCTTCTTCTCCTCCTTTATGAATGGCGAATAACTGTAATTTCTTATTTCTCTCTTTCTTTTTTTTTTTCTTAAAAGTTTGTTGAGAACAAGGCTGACATTCGGTAAGATGTTGCAATGTCGCAATGTGTAGCAATGTGTAGCAATGTGTAGCAACGGTGTGAGCGTGTCATAATTTCAAAAACAAAAGTGAACAAATGAATAAAAACCGTTAATAGAAAATTTTTTTTTTTTTTTTTTAACATACTTAGCTTTTGTTTCGCTTTCACCTTTCATTTCTTATTCTTTCTCCTCTCTTTCTTTTTTTGTGTTATTTCTCTTCTTTTTCTTTTTTTTTTTTCTTTTTTTTTTCCCTTTATCCCTTTGTTCTCTAATTTAAATTATTTTTTTATAGTAAATAAGTAAATAAAGATTATCTAATTATGTATTAGTATTGATAGAAAAAATAAATGATTCTTTTTTTTATTATTATTTTTTTTTTTATTTTTTTTTTTAAGAAAATATCTTTTATGAGTACTTTTTTTCTCTTTTCTTTTAAACTTAAATAGATTAAATATTATATTAATTATATATTAAAATAATTACATATTAGGATTGATGTAAAATTCAAAACAATAAAAATAAGACAAACCATTCCCCCCTTAAATTTCAGATAGATTAAATATCATAATTTATTCATTTATTTATTTCATTATTTTTTTATTCATTTGTTCACTTTTGTTTTTGAAATTATGACACGCTCACACCGTTGCTACACATTGCTACACATTGCTACACATTGCGACATTGCAACATCTTACCGAATGTCAGCCTTGTTCTCAACAAACTTTTAAGAAAAAAAAAAAAAGAAAGAGAGAAATAAGAAATTACAGTTATTCGCCCATTCATAAAGGAGGAGAAGAAGAAAGAGAGGAAAAAAGGAGAGGAAAAGGAAATAAGAAGAGAAATTATAACCACACAAATATATATAAAAAAAAAACATAAGCACGTCATTTCTGAAATCCGTCTCTGACGATAAAGCTTCGCTTTGAAATCGATTAGACATATAAACATCTTTTGTCTTTATTTTTACGCATTGTATTGCCTTCGAATTTTATTATTTATAATATATATATATATATATATATATATATATATATATATATGGGAGAAATATGAGGAGATTATCCAACAGTATGTGGAGAAAGGTAGACAAACATGGGATGTTGTAGAAAATGGATGTTTATTGTAGGTAGTGATGTCGACGATGCAACGTTTGGGTCTGTTAAGGAAAATGTTCACCACTGAAGCAAGAACTCTATTCCTAAAGTCCTAAAGAAGGTCTAACAGACCAAAACGTTGCATCATCGACATCACTACCTACAATAAACATCCATTTTCTACAACATCCTGTGTTTGTCTACCTTTCTCCACACACACACACACATATATATATATATATATATATATATATATATATATATGGTTGGACATTTTATATATATATATATTTATATATATGTCCAAACAAAAAGAAAAAAATACATGTAATCCAAAATTTGGTTGAGTATTTATTTCATATAATACTTTGTTCATTAGCATATATATATATATATATATATATATATATATATATATATATATATAATGATAACACACACATATGCACACAGACAGTAATATCCCACTTTAAGTCATTTTGGCCTATGTCAAATACACCACCAAATTTTGGTTTTCATATCATATTTCTTTCTTTTCAGTTGGACATTATACACACACACACACAATTTATTTTTCTAGACTATATTTCAATTCAGCAAACATTTTTTAAGTCTGGTGTCACATCATTCATAAAAATAAAAGGATGTGAAATAAACAAAATTATCCTTAAAAATATATTTAAAATAAATAAGTAGAAAAATTGGTGTAGTGGCCTATTGTTTGTATCAGCCAGCCAAGATATAGAAAAATGCTTAAAAATCGGTCATTTTGTGGTTATAGATCTATTTCTACCCACAGGTATCTGTGTATACCTATTGAAAATGGTAAACAGAAAATTCATGAGGTTTTATGTACAATTTTTCTGGGAAATCCTGAAAGATTTTGGTTTTAGCTCTTCTCATCGTTTTAGGGAGCAGTGTTTATGACTGGGGATTAATTAACCACTCTTCATATTTAGAATATATATATATATATATATATATATATATACACACACTGGAAAAAACTTGACCTATTGGGTCACCCATTCAGCTCTGGATAAATAATTGAGATTAGGGAAAAGGGAGTTAGCAAAGTGAATAACATTTTTTTTTTAAATAAATACAGCCATACGAAACCTTAAAATCATTTTATTAAGTTTCTAAGAAAGGAAATGTTTGATCTCATTTAAGCTACTGTTTGATGGTTGTGAAATTTAACATGGAAATATATTTAAAATTCTCCAGTCTCTCTCTCTCTCTCTCTCTCTCTCTCTCTCTCTCTCCAGAGAAACTAACATTATATAATGAGCAGGTAGTCAAGAGATACTTAGAGGGGGAAGAAAGAGATAAACACAGAGTAAAGTAAGAGATTGGTCCGTTTTTGACTTAACTGCAAATTACAACTAATTAAAACAATTTTTTTCAAACAAAATTCAATCCTAAAAGTAAGGAATAATTTAGTATAATTTTCATCATTAAACTAAACAGTAAAAAAAGCCTTTAGGAAGCAAAAGTTGATTAATAGCTGTAGTATAATCATCATCATCATGTCGCGCAAGTAGCACGGATATCCATGACAATCTCTTGCCAGCCTTCCCTATTATTCATTGCCCCTGGGAGGTCTTCTGCGCAGCAACCAGCATCCTCGCATAGTTGGTCAATGTAGGTCCTTGCTGGGCAGCCCACATTAGCATGCCCATGTGTTGTCTTCCACAGGAGAATGTTGCTTATGAGCTCATCCTTGCTTCTCCAGCAGTATCCTGCATGTCTAATCCGTGTTACTCGGATGGTTTGTGAGATGGGGGTAAGTGGCCATACAGCTGCTTCCTTGTGGGGTGCTGTTTCCACGACTTGTTCAAGACTGCATGCAGCATTCTTGTGCAGCTCCCATCTAGCTTATTCTCCAGGTGCTTCATTAGTGTCCAAGTAGTGCAGCCATACAACAGTACTGATACAATACTGGAAGAATTGTCGCTTTAACTTGTCAGTGAGATTGGATTTCCATATGACTGATAATTTGTTTGTGGCCAGCCATGCCTTTCCTATTCATGTATTAACATCGCTTTCTATAGATGAGATATTACTACCTAGGTATGTGAATTGTTCTACTGGCTAACGCGGCTTACTGTCAAGTGTGGAGATGTCTCCTTTCTTTTTGAAATTCATGAACTCAGTTTTAATCATTCATGTCAATAGACATGGTTTTTCAAGCTCCAGGAAAACAAAATTTAAAAAACGAAGTCTAAATGGAAGAAATCAAAAAGTGACAATTTTATTTCTTTTATTTCTGTTGTATTTACATTACTTATACAAAACTATTTTTACAAATATATCTCTGATTTTCCTTATAAAATCTATTTACATATCATTTATGATTTATGTGTTACTTCTATATAATATTTCAGTGTTTACTTTACCATGTCAAATTGGCTATTTCTCATCTATTTCATTAATGTCCATTGGATGAATACTTGCTCTCCCAAGAGTCTCAAAAATCAATGTCTCTAAACATCAAATCACTTATATCAAATCTATTATATATATATATATATATATATATATAAAGAAAATTTGGTATGTACGTGTCGACGTATAACCCCAAAACGGGAAGTCACTCAGATTCAAAATCTTGCATACACATTAATATCTTTCTAAATAAGAAACACACCAACTTTGGTTATTGGTTTTTACTGATTAAGGAATATATAGTTAATTGATTAAACCAAAATCAATAGATTTGTGGAACTGGCCGACTACCAGCTGCTGCTGATAATAAAATATTGCTTGCTTTCTATCATAGCAATACCAGTAAGTAAGTTCAAGTTTAGTAAACAAAATTGCATTCTAAGCAGTTCAGCTCGGAATTTCTGTTATTTCTGGTCCAGTCTTTAAGATATTTATTTGGTTCAAAAGAAAAGAAAATAATCTTTCTAAATATGTAATTTATATGTGTTTTTATCAAAATTGTTTCAAAAATGTAAACAACAAAAAGACTATTATTGTTAAATCTTTAATAAACTAACAATTTACATTTTTTTTTTAAATCAGGTCGTGGACCGGGTACATTTGCTTATATATCTATATATGTATATATTTCATCCACAGATACCATGTTCTAATGTTTTACGTTTCATCAGTGTGGCTAGACACAACAACTACTTCTGACCATGACCGAAACCCAACTGACTTTTCATCAGCCCGGTTCCTTAACCTCTCTGCCGTCAACAGCTGCCATTAAGGAGCAGTGTTTTAACTGATAAATACATACATCAGTGTATATATATTATTATCAACAGGAAGTTAAAATCTGTAAACAACAGACAATCATTGCTTTATTACGCTGGCGATAAAAGTCAATTAAAATTGTTCCCAAACAACTCTATTGGGTTTTGGGAGCATTTGTCCTTGTACACACACACACACACACATATATATATATATATATATATATACGGACACACACAACATAACCTAAGATTTTAAAACTTTTGCAGTAAGTGTGAGTAAATGTCTTCAAAAATATCAACTTGGTAGCAGAAGATGTGCACATCTGCTGTGGTTCCACTCAACATGTAAAAACTTGTATGAG
>CM042177.1:14187404-14209904 GCA_023376005.1 Doryteuthis pealeii
AGAGTAAAGTCATCAGGGCGGCCTAATGTTGGTATTAGCCAGACAGTGAGGGAGGGAGTCTATCCCCTTTTCACTAGCGCTAGACCAAGATTATTTTAGCATATGAGGTGGAACACCACACCTACCATCAGCTCCTCACTTTACTGCACAGATCATTGAGCTACTCATACACTGAGTTGGCGAGGGCCAGTATCAAACCAAGAACCTGGTGATTCCTAGCGAACACTCAACCGACTGAGCTAAACCAGCCCTATATATATATATATATATATATATATATATAGGTAGGTAGGTAAATGGAAATACAATTGTAAACCCAAAAGTAAGGTAGCAAAGTGCTGGTGACACAGAGAAATTGTTTGTGCAGCAATTGGCAACACTGTTGTGTTTGTTGTGTGATGCACCTGCCCATGCCTCACTGCCACACTAAGTCTTGGCTTGGCAATCGTTTCCAATAGAGTTCCCAATTGATGTTACTGCCAAGAGTAAAGTTTGCACAATTATTTAGTTTTTAAATGCAAAAAACATTAAATGAAATTCATTATCATTAATTCACAGAAGTGTATGTCATGCATTGAAGTCAAAAACTTTTGCAAGTTGGGAGTTTGCAATGATGACATTGTTCAACAATTCCACAACGACATGATTGGGAGATCGTATAATGGCATACAAAAACTGATACAGTGCCTACAAAAATGCATCGACTGAAATAGTGATTATTTAGAAAAATAGATGCAAGTTAAAACTTTATAATGATGTAAACACCATTGACAATAGACGTTTCTGTGATTTGGTAATCCAAATCACAGAAACGTCTATAGAAGGAAAACTTTGAATTCAAACCAGCTTTATCTGCTAAAAATTGACCTTGTGTCACATCCCGGCTGTGGCTAAAGAGTTGGGTAAATACAGAGATATATGCTACACCTACCCCCCCATAGTCATGCCCACCAAGACGACGATGACGACACGCCAATTTTGGACTTGCAGATGCAGTCACACACATTGCAGGGGAAATTCCCATCTACATTTGGTTGTTCATGATGATGAAGACGTCACCATTCTGCAGTCCTGTTTATCTCAATAAAGCTGCTGTGCTGCTGGCATCTCGCCAACCCTGTCCGTTGGAGGCCAGATCTTCTATTGTATACATACTCATATAGATATATTCACATCTATACACATATGCATTGTACATCTAGATATGTGCACCTAGGGAAAGAAGAGCTTATAGTGTCATACCTGTTCAAAGCTTTTCCTTAATTCAAACCATATTTACTCTACTTCAAAATTAACTTTCTGTCACATCCTGCCTTAGGTGGAGAGGTTGGGTAGGTTACATGCTAGCTGTACTCACAGAAACTCCATGAAATATGTACATAATTGCTTGAGTTTTGTTTAATTAATGGCAGGTCAACTCCCATTGGGTTGGTTACTTTGATTAATTCTCAATGTTCAATTACAATCATAACTATATCATCAATCTTCATTTGTAATTTTTTTAATTGCACTTTTTACTAATCTATAATCAATTTTTGCATACTGTTATATAATACAGGCCTGATGGTAGGTGTGGCACTCCATCTCAGAAGCCATAAACAATCTCTAGCACTAGTGAAAAGGGGATAGACTCCCTCACAGTCTGGCTGATGCTGACTTTAGGCCTCACCAATAACTTTGTTTTTTATATAATACCAAGTATCTAATACAAATAATTTGCACATAGTTGTATGTTTTCAAGTATTCCTATCTAGTACTAATAATTTATACACTATTATATGGTTTCCTATTTGACAATTATTGTTTACACACAATTATAATAATTATTCTTTGTAAATGATTACAGCCTCAAGTAACCAATGTTCATACAAAAAATTAGTTCACACTTATATGATATCATGTATTCATATCTAATACTAATGATTTTTAAATAGATCATTTGACCCAGAGATGGGACCCTAATAGCTACTATCACTCTGGGTCAGTGTGCACCAGAGATTGATGACAATGAAGAGGTACTCCACTCTCACCAGAGCTCCAGAACTCTCACCACTGGATACAGTTTAGTGTCATAACCAGGACACTCCTTGGTGCTGGAGGTCCATATTCCTCTACAGAGGATGCAGTCTGTAAATTCTAGGGCACTGCTCAAATTTAACATTAAGAAATAAATCATTGTCAATTTTTACTTAAAATTTGCTGAATTAATAACAATGCCCAACAAATAATAAATAAAATATTATCATCAGGTCGTGCTGACAGCACATATTCTTGTGACTCTCTCTCACCATCTGTACCTATCAGTCATCACTCCTTGCAGGTCTTTCACATGGCATCCAGTATCCACACATTACCAGGTCAAGAGAAAGTCAGATATAAATATCTTTTAACTATTTGTTGTACATAAAATCCATAATATATAGGAACTTTATATATTTTTTTTATTGCACTTTTTTCATTTTTTGCATTATGACATACATGTATATGGTTACAATTTTAGCATTACTTTTCTGAAGAAGAAAATTGATATATTTTTGCTGGTTGGCCTACACTCCTGGACCCATGTGTAGGTGTCTACAGGAGAATGTCACTTACGAGTTCATCCCTGCTTGTCTAGCATGCTTTGTTATTCTTAGTCGGATGGTTTATATGATAGGAGGTGAGTGGCCATACAACTACTTTTTAAATCATACAATAATATTAAAATACAAATAAAATTAAAAGAGATGGAAAAATTGAAGATTTATTTTTGTGATGTAAATAGCTCACTTGTATTTTTGCAAAAAATCTATTTAACTTTTCAGGTGGATTGTTCAATTTACAATAAGCCTAATATTACTAGGTCAAGAGAAAGCCAACCTTCATAACAATAAAAGCCAAGAATAATTATAAAATCTATCAATAAAATAATCAATTATTTAAGAAAAAGAAAGAAAAAGTGAAGAAAACAGGTTTTTTAGAAAAGAAAATATAAAATGAATAATAAATCATGTTTATTCAATTTCAATATTTTTTTTGGGGGGGAGGGGAATATATGGCTCACTCATCGTCTTTTTCGGTCATAAGTGAAAAGGATGTTGTCATTGACAACAATAACCAATCAAACATCAGGATCATTAAGATCACATCAGATACTAAAGGTTAAATATCTACTCTTCATAGAAATGAATACAATATGGGAACCTATAATTAAAAAGGCTAGATTAGATTTAAAAAACAAAAAAAAAAAACCCACCCAATATGAGTCTAGGTAAAAAATCATACATAAGTGAATAGGTAGATATTCTAGCCAAAAAGAAGGCATTAGGTTTATAAGTACCCAAAATTCACACGGGATTGGACACATGGCCTAGTGGATAAGGGAGGTTAAGACAGTTCTAAGTGACAGTTATCTCTAGACTGCTGGTTCACTCCTGGTCAGGGGCAGCAGTAACATACAATAATAATTAACTCAGCTTAACACCTCTACCCCAGCTATGGTTAGCGGAATGAGAACAGGATACCCCATAGACTGAATAAGGGGTTAGGTTCAAAGTTCTGTGATGGCTCCCAATTACGACAAGAAGGTTCCCAAGTTCGAGAAGAAATACCTGAAGAAGGCCGGATGGCACATTGGCTGAAACGTTGTACAAATAACAATGAAGATGAGGACATTACAAAATGAATAATACAAATAATACTAATATCTACTCAAATTGATTCTTTTTTTTTGTTTTGTTTTTTCCCCCCAGCATCATAACATCTTGATAATCTCCCTTTTTAGATGTACAACTAAGAACAGCTGTAAATACAATAAACATCTCACTGTTCACCGGATAATCTGTCCAATTTGATGACCTGAAAGACCTACTTTAGAAAAATTAAATCAAGTCCAAATATATTTTCAAGTAAGAAAAATACCTTTTAACTATTTATTGTACATAAAATCCATAATATATAGGAACTTGACATATTGCACAGTTTTCATTTTGGCATTATGAAATACAGGTATATGGTTACAATTTTAGCATTAATTTTCTGAAGAAAATTTCCTTGAATGTAGAGCTTGAGGGGATACTCAAATTTTCACTGAGACAATCATATAGATGCTAGGGTTTGATGTGACCAACCAATTGATCGGCGGAGGTCTCTCCTGCTGACTGTCTAACTTAAGTGGAGTGTTGCATGTCATGGACTGCTCAGCCACCAAGTTTCCATCCTTAACCATCATGGGTCACCACCCACAGCCAACAGGTAACCCCACTGTGTGTGGGGGGGCGGGGCGGGAGGGGTCTTACATATCTGTATTCTACAGCCCCAGATGACAGGGCTGGCTTAGTTGGTAAATGTAGGTAATATAGGCATATGGCCTTTACAATGTCAAAGACCAGAGGCAAAAATAGGTTGGTCTAGCACTAGTGAAAAGTGACACTATTACTGTTATGTGACATACAAGTGTCCTAATTGATATACCAATTTTCTAAGGCAGATTAACTATTGTATCTCTATACATTTTTCTTTTCTTTTTTTGCTTTCACTTAGTGATAAGTAAGAAAGGGGTCGAATTAGTTCAGTCGATAGAGCATCTGCTAAGTAATCACAAAGTTCCAGGTTCAATCCTCATTAACTCAGTGCATGAATATCACATCTTCGTTAATCTATATCTGTGCAGTAAAGCATCTGGGAGCAGACAGTAAGTATGGTGCTTGACCAAAAACAATCTCCCTAGTCTAACACTATTGAAAAGAAGATAGACTCCCTCACTGCTCAACTGATACTGACAATAGGCCAATCTGTCAACTTTACTTACTCACTTAACTGTGCCAATTTGAAAAAAAAAAGTTCATGAAGCCAGTCTTGATACTTTCTGAATAATATCTTTTTGAAATTGTGTGTGATGTTTATATAGTAAGTCATCAGGGTGGATTAATGTCGGTATCAGCGAGGGAGTCTATCCCCTTTTCACTAGTGCTAGACCAAGGAGATTGTTTTTAGTGTCTGAGATGGTGCGCCACACCTTCCACCAGCTCCTCACTTTACTGCAAAGATCCTTGTGCTACTCATACGCTGAGTTGGCAAGGGCTGGTATCAAACCAAGAACCTAGAGGTTCCCAACCAAACACTCTACCAACTGAATTATCCGTCTTACTTTTTTTTTCTTTTTTAAAGGTTGAATGTATGCCACCTGGTGGCAACTTCTGGTAAACAAATGAAACATTTCAGCCTTTGGATTGGATTGCCCAAAGAAAATTAGACAATTGAATAACACAATTATTTTAGTATTATTTAGATTATTTGGACGATTGTCTTCATCTTCATTGTTATCTGTACAATGTTTCAGCCAATGTACCTTCCAGCCTTCTTCAGGTATTTCTTGTCGGACTCGGAAACTTTCTTAGACTTGGGAACCTTCTTGTCGTAATCTGGAGCTATCACAGAACTTTGAACCTAACCCCTTTATTCAGTCCATGGGGGTATCCTATTCTCATTCTGCTAATCATAACTGAGGAAGGTGTTAAGCTACGTTAATTATTATTCTATGTTAATGCTGCCCCTGACCATGATTGAATCTGAAGTCTAGAGATAACTGTCACTTAGAAGTGCCTTAACCTAATTCCTTTATCCACTAGGCTATATGTCCGAAATTCCGAGAAATAGCACAATTATTTTATTTAATTATTTTATATTTTTTTTGAGTTTGGTGAAAATCCTTTGGGTTAGATTGCCCCAAGTTCAAGTGAAAGAAAATTAGACAATTGAATAACACACTTTATCTATTCATTTTATTGTTTTGTTTTTAAAAGTTTGGTTAAAAGGTGTGATCCAAAAGTATTGAAACTGAAGATCTCTATTCTTTTTTAAATTCTGAATTTTGAATTTAAATGAAGACAGCTGAGCAACTTATGAAATAAAGTGATGATGATGTCAAGATTAAATTTAAAAACATCTAAAACTTCAGTCATGATATTTTTCTCTTTTTCATCACACCTCATATATATTTGTCTGATGACTTGTACTATCTTCTAATTATTAATATACAAGGTGTCATCAACGAAAAGTATCAAGACTGAAACTTTAGAGTTTTAAAATTTATATAAAGACATGTGAAAAACTTAACTTATATAATAAAGTGATGAATATCTAAACATCAAGATTTTGTTGGAGGTGTGTCAGTAATAATTTAAAGAAGAAAAAAATGGGGTATGAAACAGTGTCTTAAAATGTACATTTTTCCATATGAATTTAAAGTGCCGATTTAGTCATTTCTGGTAGAGTTTGATATGTAGTTTACAATGTGACCCAAGAAAATGGCCAATTCAACAAACTGATGAAAATTTGAGGCTTTAAAACCCCCTTAAAGTGCCTTAAAATGTACATATGTTCGTGTACAATTAAGGTGTCAATTTTATTGTCGTTTTTTGATAGACTTAGACGTGTGGTCACGATGTGACCAAAGATAGTGGTCAATTCAAAGAATTAATGGTGATATGAGGTTTGAAAACTCTAGTTAGTGAAACTGATTAAGATAATTGCTTTCTCCAACTTCAATGTCCGATGACAGACTCTTCCGTTCTGCAACAATATTCCAGCAGTTTTCCGCATGCAACTCAATCACAGCTTCGAAGCATTTCACGTGCTTGGGTTTATGTACAGCTATCTGAAAAACATTTGCATACATGCAAATTTACTCGCCATATCTCTTGGCTTCCAGATCGCACTTATCTAAATTCTATTGCCAAGACAGCTATATTTTCCTTTTTACACTCAACTTACAAGCCAGACAGGTTCGCTCCTTTGAATTGTAGAATAAACATCATGCTCACTGTATAACAGTGGTTCCCAACCATTTTAGTACCATGCCCCACTTTTTTTATCACAAATTTCTTCATGTCCCCCACCCATTTAATTATTTAGTATGATATAACAAAATCAGTTTTGAAGAAGTATAACATAAAAAAATTGAATCTTTCAAATAAAACTAAAGGGTTTAACTTCAAATTTAATCAAATAAAATCCATTTTATAATGTGCATAATTGTGGGGGAGGGTAACAGATGAAGAACTGCAAAGTTAAACAAGTCAGAAGCCACACATATAGCTGGTGCCAGACGCACGATAACATTAGTGGGTGAACACTTGACTACATTGCACAAGCTGTTGTGCTCAGCTAGGTTGTAATTACAATTTTACCCTATAAATCTATAATTTTTATAGGGTAAATTTTTAAAGAAATCCTGATATTACTATATTTTCATATTGCCCCCCCCATTATTATTGAATCCCCCCCCCCCAGTGGACATAGGCCCCACTTTGGGAATCACTGCTGTAGAAGAATTCCAATTACTGTCGAATTGGTAGACAAGGCAACAAGGAAGACATAACCCAATATGGATCTTACCTTGTTGCAAGCTTACTGTAAAATGACAGGTTATTTATAAAACATCATAACACCACAGAAACCAAGCAGCCAATCAGAACGAATGGAATCACCCAAATGCATCAATGGTGTATAACCGAGTTCCATAAGTACCAGCTGCTTTGGAAACTAGTTGCTGTCATCCAAACCAACAGTATACTGACTGATTTAAATGGGTTTTTTTTTTGCAAAACACAGAATTGTGCAAGTGCATCACCTTCTTAAATCACAAAATAACAAAAATGTTTTTATGCTAAAAACTTCTCTTGGATCCATTAATCATTCATACCAAATGTCTAGCTCTACATCAAACCATTGTTGTATACTCACATTGGGTATATAAATGAGAGCGAGTGTACAGAGAGAAGAGAGAGAGAGAGAGAGAGAGAGACTTATTAGAGAGAGGATGATCTTACTTGATTCTTGTTAACTTCATTACTGCCTCTTCTCTGTTCATTCTTCTTAATTCTTCTAACTAAGGGTTCTTTTCTTCTGGGCTGATTTTGGTCATTGTAATTAAAACAAGACTTGGATTTTTTTTCTTGATCAAGTTTATTATTTTATCAGCCCATGATTCAATCTTTTCCACGCGGATGAAATTGATCCCAGCAGAGAGAGACAAACATCCGCTCTCCTTCCAAGTCAGGTTGAATCTAAATTCTAAAATCTATCTATTCCCACGTTTCTGTACCAGGGTCAGTTGGGGTCATCCAAATGCCAATCATAACCCAACAGTTACGGAAATCATTCTAACAAACTTATTTTAAAAACTCTACAGGGTCTGTCAACAATTTATGAGTCTCTTAAATTCTAAGACATTTGGCTGTCTATAGCTGATAAATAACCTCTTCCTGGTTAATACAAGATTTCATTTAAAAAAGTATTCAGACTGAAGCTCCAATTACAAAAAAACACAAAACAGGATTAGATAATGAATGACACATTCATCTTCTTCAAAATGTTTGCCATGGCATTCAACACACTTATTGTAACGTTATTTCAGTATGGAGTGATGATGTATCATATAAAAATTCATCATTATATACTTATTTGTAGATTGGTACTACTTTGAGAAGCACGAATCTGGCAGTTGGATCTGATGTTGAGTGGACTGGTAATTCTTTGATGTTTTGCATTTGGAACCAACTTTGGAGGCTGGAAGACATCTTGCCTTGTGCCATTTATAGTTTTTAGTAATAACACAAGGCGGTTTATCTTTTTTCTCATGAGATTTTTATTTTCCCCACCAAGTCAAAACTAACCTGAGTAAGAGAAACTTTACACAGTCACTGGTCCATTCCAAAACTAACCTAACATTTTCACCTCTCACTCTTCCTCTCTCCCACTTCACCATGTGACACTTCTCGGCCAGTAGAAAAAATGCTATGTGGCATTATGCTGACTCATCCTAAAAAATTTCCATGCTAACCTACTGGCTCTTTCCATTCTCTCTCTCTCTCTCATGTTATATTATTCCTGTGAGTTTTCTATTGGTTGAAGCACCTTTAAAACTTCTCTTTTGATATGGTGTGAAACCAAGGCATTATATTTCTTTTAATGTCCTCCACAAGTTCAAAATCTTATGATGGAGATGAATTTCAGTTTAAGAAACAAAACAAAGTCAGAAACAGGTGAGTAGAGAGGGCAGTGCACTTGTACAATCTTGTGATTTGCAAAAAAAAACTGTTGCTTTTCAAATAGAATTTAGACTGGCTTCATAATTCATTTATTCTTAAAATTGTCAAAAGGGCTTCTCAAAATTTTTACTTGATGCACTATTTATAATCAAATTTCATTTCCATTCACTTACAAATTAATTGAATATTAAATTACAAAATAACTAAGTCATTAGTACTTAAAACAATTTGCATGGGAAAAGAATAAGGAAACTAAAAATGCAAATACATTTTTAATCCTTGAATTATTTCTTAATGGGAACATTGGCTTTGGTGGGCATTAAGGAGATCACAACTATTAAGTTAAGGTTTGTATGCAACAAAGCACTGTGTTCTATGTTAAAAGTGCTTTTCAGTTTGTTCAGTAAATAACACACATAACTCATCCCAAATTCCATCATATACAAATGCTAGTAAAATGGGCTCAACAGTTGCACAAAGATTGGGATATTTTGCTACAGATTTTTAAAAAAATAATTTTTTTATAGATTTTTTATTCATTCAGTAATATGCAATTTATAAATGTAAACTAATAAATTCACCAAGCCCAAATGTTTTGAGAAGCTCTGGTCTAAATGTCAAGACATTTTATTATATATGTACTGAGATGATGATAGGTACATTTCCTGCGTCACTGATGCACAAAAATCTAAAGGGATGCAGTAATATCATATCCATGCATCCCAGTATTTTCTTTTTTCTTCCATCACCATTTCAAGCTAACTGTAATATATTTCGATAGTTTCTTAAAATGAATTACACAAGATAGGTTACAAGGTAGGAGCTAGATGGCTTTAGTTGTTTCCTTAGATCAAAAATCAAAACCCTACAATCTATTAAGAAACTTTAGTTGGGATTCCATAAATTTATCCAGGGACTCATTCAAAGCAAATATGTACGTCCCAGGATGCCCTAAATCAAAAAGCTATCAGCATCACTGTATGAATTTACCTCTGCACATGAGTAGAATGTGACACAAGGTCAATTTTTAAGCGGAGTTTAACAGGTATGAATTCAGAGTTTTCCTTGTCCTACACTGGTTGCTTAACCAATGTTAAAGAGCCTAGTCTGCCATACAAATTTACCCATAGCTGGAAGGAGAACAGTTTGATTTATATCTTTCTCAAAGGTATTAGCACTGTGTGAAATGCAAATAGCCTCACCCAATTTTTTGAACTTGGTTTGCAGATTACATTTCCTATGAAGAAAATCATTAGACCACGAACAACTTATATAATATATAGAGTCTTATGGTCAAATGTTTTCACACATCTTCAGAGATGCTGATAGGTACACGTCCTGCGTCCTTGATGCACAAAAATCTAAAAGAATGCAGTAAATTCATATCCCAATGTTTTTCTTTTTTCTTCCCTCATCATTTCAAGTTAACTGTAAATACATTTCAATAGTTTCTTAGAAATGAATTACACACAATAGGTTACAAGGTAGGAGTTAGCTGGCTTCAGTTGTTTCCCAAGATCATAAATAAAAACCCTACAATTTATTAAGAAACTTTAGTTGGGACCCATAAATTTTCCCTAGGACTCATTCGAAGCAAATACATGTGTCCCAGGATGCAATAAATCAAAAAGCA
Organism: Doryteuthis pealeii; assembly: GCA_023376005.1. Lineage (NCBI taxonomy): Eukaryota > Metazoa > Mollusca > Cephalopoda > Myopsida > Loliginidae > Doryteuthis > Doryteuthis pealeii. The sequence goes on from CM042177.1 coordinate 14,198,070, forward strand.
TCACTCACTGCATCTTCATTGAAATTTACAATTAAATAAAAAAAAAAAAGAAGGATTCAGTCTTGATACTTTATGATCCCATCTAATACAAATAGAAGACTTAGAAATTGATGATGATGATGATAATAGTATGGCTTTCTCATAAATATTAGGAGAAAATTAGAATCAAAACAAAGAAAAGTTTTGTTTTCAGGTTAATTAATTTTATGATTAATTAAACATTTTTCTTTCTTCAATTTACTTTATTTTTCTTTTATTCTTTTTAAATCTGCCTAAGGCCTAACGAGCACTTGTTAATATCTGTCTTCTTGACAAAACATCCCACAAATCAGAAAATACATTCACATTTTTTTTTTTTTTGGCTTTTGTTTTTTTCTAAATTAAAAATAAAACTACACAAGTGCAGCATTTCTAAATTAAAAGCAAATAAGAATCTTGTATTGTCTCTAACTTTCAGAAAAGTCAGTAACATAACAAATATTGTTTCAAACAATTCAACTTTTTCTTTTTCTGACTAAAAACTGCATTTCAAAGATTACATGCAGATGTAGAAAGGGATGTGAGGGGCATGGGTAAAACTAGAACTAGACATATATATATATATATATATATATATATATATATATATATATATATATATATACACAGTGATGCTGATAGCTTTTTGATTTAGTGTGTTTTGGAATGCACATATTTGCTTTGAATGAGTCCCCAGGAAAATTAATGGGTCCCAACAAAAGTTTCTTAATAGAGTGTAGAGTTTTTATTTATGATCTGAGGAAACAACTAAAGCCGTCTAACTCCTACTTTGTAACCTATCCTGTGTAATTAATTTCTAAGAAACTATTGAAATGTACAGTTAGCTTTAAATGTTAAGAGAAGAAAAAAGAAAAACACTGGGGTGCACAGATACAATTTTATTGCGTCCTTTTAGATTTTTGTGCATCAGGGATGCAGGACTCATACCTATCAGCATCTTTTTGGTGTGTGTGTGTGTATATATATTAAGGAGCTGTGTCTCTTGATATGTATGAGTCAACTTATAACTTAAAAAAGACACACCATTGAGCATTAAAATTGCGCATACACTTTAATATGTTTATAGTAAAGAAAAGTACAAAATTCTCGCAGAATTTAAATTTTTGTCATAAGCACAAAAAAAGTTATTAGAAAAATAAAATTGTGCTTCAAAACACTAACAAGTATAAGGTTACAGATTTTGAAATAATATTTCAAATGTTAAAAAAAAAAAAAAAAAACAAAAGGAAAAATCCCTAAAATAAACAAACATTGTAATCAACAAAATAAATTTGCCACATTAGTTTCTCTAACTCCCTTGTATTCCTAAAATCCTTTCAGCCTGGTCCTCGTTAAAATTTGACTAATCATAATTATTTTTTTAATATTCTATTGCATTTTTCAAAATTACACTCCTACAAGAGAGTCAAAAAATTATACTTACTTTTGCATATCTTATCACTAGCACTAGTGAAAAAGCTGTTCAGCTGATACCAACAATAGGCCACTCTGTCTACTTTACTTTTTACTTTATTAAACACAGATACAGATCCTTTGTTTCAATTTTTTCTTTCCAATTTATGATATTGAGTATTTACTTTCATCTCTCACCAACCATGGTACAGGAGGATTGATATGGATAAGACATTAACCGTCCACACAAGCCATCTTTTTGGGTAAGAGATTAGTAAGTTTGAACCTGAGATCTTTTTTGTTTATTTTTCTGTCTCTAACAAATGTGCCACTTATTAATCATTCGCCTTTTCATGGCATTCAGATGTTTCTTAGTGAAAGTCGATTTGTTGTTGTCAGTTTCTGGCGATGTCTTAATTAAGCAAGCAAAGATGAAAGCTAATGTTTTTAATCAGTGATTTCAGTGTTTGGAGGTTTTGTTTGTTTTTGTGTTGTTGTGTTTGAGATTAAAATGGATAAGTCATTTTTTAGACCAAAAGAGAAATCATTTGATAAACATGCAGTTAAAAATGGAGATTTATTAGTGGATAGATAGATGCAAACTTTTATAATTAAAAATAGATTGAATTGCAGTTGCAATACAGTAAAAGAAATGAAAATTGGTTGATTGTAAAAGTTTATCATAGACAAAATGAATAAATCTTTTGAAATGGAATTGATTATATATGAGGGTAAGTATATATATAAAAAAAAAAAGAAGTATTGCTTAATTACTTTTAATTAACAACAGATTTAATAGTAAAAAGCGCACAACACTAAAATGAAATACGAAGAACTCAGGATTGAAAATCTAGTCTTAACTGTAGTTTTCTTTCTTCTTAGATATTCCACCATTTTAATGAGGTCAAATAGATTTGTATGTACAGATAAATTTATTCAATTTTGTCTATACTATTTACATGAATATTTTATTATATATATATATATCATATAAAATATTCATAACATAGTTTGCTATATCCATAAGTAAAGAGAGCACAACATCAGATAGCAAAGACGTGAAGTTAATGGTGGTTGATAACTGACAGTTTCTCATCTGTGATTTTCAAACAATATACATATTTATTAATATTGATAATATAATGTACTATATATATATATATATATATATATATATATATATATATATGAGGCAAGGTAAAAGGAAAAGTGAACAAAAAATAATGACTCAAACAAGTAGAAGTAGGAGAGAAATATTTTGTCCTTCTTACGTGAAGAAGCAAAGTACGTACATTTGTATTTATAGAAGAGAAAGTGAGTTTGTGGTGAAATTTACGGGTAGGGAGGTTAGAGAGGATTCTATAAATACAAATGTACGGTACTTTGCTTTGAATAAAGTTAGACTGATGATGTTCTTCGCGTAAGAAGGACGAAATATTTCTCTCCTACTTCTACTTGTTTGAGTCATTATTTTTTGTTCACTTTTCCTTTTACCTTGCCTCATACTATCGGATTTTACTCCAATCTTCATATATATATATATATATATATATATATACCGCAGTTGAAGATTCGCGCTACTGCGATTTTAATTATATATATATATATATATATACACCAACCCCTCCGCATGAATAGGGTGTGACACAAGGTCAATTTCTAAAGCAGAGTTTAACAGGTTTAAATTAAAAAGCCCAGTCCGTCCTATTTATCCATAGTTGCAGAGAGAATAGTTGGATGCATACCTTTCCAAAGGGCATTAGCGTTATGTGAAATGCAAAGTCTCATCCAGGATTTGAACTCATACCACTGTGTCCATTTCCTATGACATTAACAATTATACCATTATTTAACTAGGTGTGACACGTTTTTCAGATTGTCAAGCTTGAGAATGATTTGTAAGAATCTGAAACGTGCCTAATTGAATATAAGAATTTTAGAAACAAAATTCAAACCATTTTGCAGACCTTCTTTATTATATATATATATATATATATATATATATATATATATATAAGCGGTTAAAAAATTATGTGTATCCAATAGGACCATGTGTTTAAAAAAAAAAAAAAACTCTTAAGAAATAACTACAGAAAAAATGTAAACATAAACATACTTTGAACACAATTCCTTAACCTCCAGGCATAGAATAACCCATATGAGTTGACATGCTATTAAAATCAATTATTGACTCTTTAAAATATCAGTTTTCTTTTACAAAAGAAAAAAAAGGTAACCCTTTGCCTCTAATGGGGTGGGAGATGATCTTTACAATATCAGCATTCTTTACCCTAAGTTAGACCTCTGCCTCTACTAATGCCCATTTGACTCCTCCACCAGACAGGGTATACTTCCTTGACTCTCTTTAAGATATCAATGTTTTTTCCTAAAGTGTCCCCCCTTAGCCTGTATCAGTGGAAGGAGTCCCCCTAAAAATCATAACCACATGCCAAGTGACCCACCTACCCAACCCCTCTGTTTTTGGCCTGTCACTGTTAACCTCTGATGCCATGTGTGAGATGAGAGAAGGTTCATCTGTTTATATCTTAGCTTCTACAAATTACTTATCAGGACACCTATCTTCATGTCTTCTAGATTTATTTAAAAACCGTTGCTACTTTATATCAACAGAGATAAAGGAGAAGATACTTATAAACAAAGTTTATGTACACACACACACATATATATATATATATATATATATATATATATATATATATATATATATATATATATATATATTATGAGAAAAGGAAGATAATATGGAAAATTAAAGTGACATGTTTTGGTATATTGATAACTCCTTCATGAATTATACAACATATTGCTGTCATCAACAACAAAAATACACAAACCAATGGCAAATACTAACAGACATAAAATGTAAAAAAAAAAAAAAAAAAAAAAAAAAGGATAAAGAGAAAAGAAGAAAGAAAATCATACACATGAATAAGGTTCAAAAGTCAATAAGGCAGGATCCATGTGTGTGTGTGTGTGTGTATATATATATATATATATATATATACACAGAGAGAGAGAGAGAGGGAGAGAGAGAGAGAGAGAGAGAGAGAGAGAGAGAGAGAGAGAGAGAGAGAGAGAGGCATATTTCTCAACTCCTTGTTACTGTATACTTCATTTTGTCTGTGTATGTACTTGGTTTATATAAAGTACAAAATTCACTACAAGAAGTTTGATTTTTGCTCAGAATTTCATACATATATTTCTTAGATTTACCAAATGTTTTCAAACAAATTGTTCATTCTCAAGTGCTCATTATATATATATATATATATATATATATATATATATAATGAGCACTTGAGAATAAACATTGTTTAGAAAGCATTTAAGGCCCGGGTTAGCTCAGTCGGCAGAGTGTTCGGCTAGAAACCACAAAGTTCCTAGTTCGATACTGGCCCTCGCCAACTCAGCGTATGAGTAGCACAGGGATCTGTGCAGTAAAGTGAGGAGCTGATGGTAGGTGTGGCGCTCCATCTCAGACGCAAAAAGAATCACCTTGGTCTAGCGCTAGTGAAAAGGGGATAGATTCCCTCGCTGATTGGCTGATACCGACTTCAGACCAACCCGACGACTTTTTAAAAAACATGTATTAAATCTAAAAAGTGCTCAAATCCTGGTCAGCAGAATAGAATAAAACTCTTTTTTTTATAAGAATATTCACTATATGAGATATTAGATTTTCAATATATAAAAGTGCTTGACTTATTAGGAACTTTGTTAGTGAACAGATTAGAATAAACAAATTATTTAAAAACATATCGTAAGTCATAAAAAAAATCCAAACTCTGGTGAGCAGCATAGGATAAAGATATATTAATAAAAATCTGCACGTCTGTATGTACATACTCCTATTTCATGGGCTAACAAGCCACTTCTGGTGTTTCTTTTTCTACTAAAAAAGAAAATCTCTGAATTCTTTAAACCAGAATATTTGTGTAAATGCAACCATCAAAAAGTTGGCTGATGAACTTATACACAGACGATTACTGGTAATTTGAACCAGACGCATAATACAACTAATTATAAAACCATTGCTAATTTGTTTTAAGTCCAATCATCATCATCATCAGCAGCAGCAACCTGAATTAACATTTTTTATAAAGAAAATCTGATAAAGTTACAAGAAATATATTTAGTTCTCAAATATGTGTCTCAAGTTGAATGTGAAATAACCAAACTCTCAAAAACATACTATGTTCTGTTTTGATTGGGGGCTTGACTCAAAGGAGAAGAGTCAAGTCACACTTGGATGTTGTCCTGAAGTCATATAGATTACATATCTTTGGAATCTTTTCAGCCAAGCCAGACAGACTTTGGTAAATTTTGGGGTATCATCCTCTGTCCTGCAATCCAGATTTCTTGTAGCTGATGTTATGCTCTCAGGATAATTGTTATGATGGAGGGTAAAAGCCATCAGCAGTGATGAGGTATATCAGAAGGAAATGGACGGCTTAAGGGATACCCTCCATCATAACAATTATCCTGAGAGAGGTAAAAAATCATACATAAGTGAATAGGTAGATATTCTAGGCAAAACAAGATATTAGGTTTATAAGTTCCCAAAATTCATACTGGATTCAATCCTGGTCAGGGGTAGCAGTAACATAGAATAATAATTAACAGCTTAACACCTGTACCCCAGCTATGGTTAGCAGAATGAGAACAAGATACCCCTGTGGAATGAATAAAGGGTTAGGTTCAAAGTTCCATGATGGCTCCCGATTACGAAAAGAAGGTTCCCAAGTCCGACGAGAAATACCTGAAGAAGGCTGGAGGGTACATCGGCCGAAACATTGTACAGATAACAATGAAAATGAGGACAATAGTCCGAATAATACCAATAATACTAATAGACTTATGTCTTGCTGAAATAGAAATACTCTTATAGTAATTATTGCTTCAAAGTTTTCTATGAATATCTTTTTATAAAAATCTATAATGATGAAAAATCGAATTGTAACATTCTGAAAAACAATGATAATTTTGATCTGGGTACAGTATGTGCATTCTCAGGTGGAGTAGATGATTTTTTTTAAAAAGAATCTTTAGCCATCTTTGAACTTAGTAACCCTCATAACAATGCACTAATCATTGTAGGTAATGTTAGAGTACAAATTGGTGTTTATGCGCAAACAGGATATACAAATTATCTACTTTAATGTTATCGAACATGAAATACCTGTTAATAATATACACATTAGATATTATATTTCGGTTGAGTGTCCAACTGGGAACCACAAGTTTCCGAGTTTGATATCGGCCCTCACCAACTCAGCATATGAGTAGCATAGGGATGTGTGTGGTAAAGTGAGGAGCTGATGGTATGTGTGGTGCTCCATCTCGGATGCCAAAAACAACCTCCTCAGTCTAGTACTAGTGAAAAGGGGATAGACTCCCTCGCTGTCTGGCTGATACCAACTTTAGGCCAACCCGGCGGCTTTACTTTACTTACATGACCACATCTCTAATGTTGATTAATACAGAAATTTGAGTTAACAACAGGGCAGTTATTAAAAGATTGACTAATTTTAAATGGCATGTCAACTTATCTGAGGTTACTTTATGCCTAAAAGTTAGGGAATCACATACATCATATGTTTATGTTTACATTTTTTGTCAAGTTGTTTAAGAGATTTTTTTTTAAATCCAATATACATATACAAATTTATTTACCAGCCACTCTGTAAGATTAAGATGCAACAGATGGTCAATTTCTTCAGCAGAGTTTAACAGTTTATTCAGAGTTTCCCTTTCTCCTACACTGGTTTCGTAAGCCCAGTCTGTTCTACTATTAACCCATAGCTGGAAGGTGAATGATTGGGTCATCTTACCCCCTTGCAGCTTATTCTAAGCCTTACTGTCAGGAGTAGCAATCCTAATACTATTGCTATTCACACAGTTTTCAAAATAGGAGGAGAAGGGAGGAAGTAGTTGTGACTAATGAGAAGAGAGCCCCTTTTGTTTGTATTCAAAGTTTTCCTTCTCCTAGACTGGTTGCCTTATCAAGGTTATTGAGCCTAGTTTGCCCTGCTATTTACCCATAACTGGAAGGAGAATAGTTGGATTTGTACCTTTCCTAAAGATATTAGTGCTATGTGAAATGCAAACAACCACATCTAGGATTTGAACCAGTTTTGACGTGTCCAATTCCTACAATGGTAACTGGATTTGAAATTCAATAGGATATTCCCTCACAGGTTTGAATCCTGTTGGTAGTGAAATGTTGAAGTAAGTTAGTATACCGTTGGTTTGAACAACAACTAAGCACAACTGAACTGGTATTTAAGCTGGTATTTATGGCACTCAGGAATACTCCATTTATGCATTTGGGTGATTCCATTCTTTAAATCCTGATTAGCTGCTTAGTTTCTGTGATGTCATAGGGCTTGATAAATAATCTACCATTCTGCAGTAGGCTTGCAACAACGCAAGATCCATATTGAGTTACAGTTTGTTTGTTGCCTTGTCTGCCAATTTGACAGTAATTGGAATATTGCTTCTACAGTAACAATTACACCACACACCAACTCAAAACAGAAACAAAAAGATATACACTTAAATGTGAAGATAGCATAACAATTACACGCCAGCTTAAATAATAATATTCCAGGTGAATATATATATATATATATATATATATATATATATATATATACATATACATACATATACATATATATATATATACATATATATATATTTTAAACTTAAAAAATTATTAGATGTAATTCGAAGTTAACCCAATGTTATCAGAAACTGACATTTACTTTGTAATTATACATTTTATGAGCCTATAACAGCTTTTAAGTATCAAAATATTCTGAATCATGGAAAAGCCGTCAGCGTCTACAGAGTGTATATAACATAAGATTTTTCTTTTCTGTTTTTTTCTCAACAATTTTTCCAAGACATTGCTTATGGCTCAGTGTTTAATATCATCAAAGCTAAGAGTTGTAGGCATGTTGATAAGTTCAATGGGCACAGTTACATAGAGATTGTTTTTTCAGTAAGCCAATATAGGAGTAATAAAAAAAAAAAAATTGTCATATATATATATATATATATATATGTATGTATATATATATATATACATACACACACACACAGAGAAATATGATGCAGGAACATGGACATATAGACATAAACTCTGAAGCACAGAATGAACATGAATACATACCCACACACACACACACACACACACACACACACTCTATATATATACAATGTGTGTGTGTGTGTGTGTGTGTGTATATATATATACACACATATAATGTGTATGTATGTGTATATATATATATAAATATGAAGATAGGAGGGTTGGAATAAAAACCGACAGTAAGGTAAAAGGAAAAGTGGACAAAAAATAATGACTCAAACAAGTAGAAGTAGGAGAGAAATATTTCGTTCCACTTGTATACGTCTATGTATATAATATATATATATATATATATATATATATATATATACACACACACACGCACACATATGAATATGATACAGGAAAATGGACACAGACACAAACTCAAAGGCATAGTATGAACATGAATACATACAAACTGTATATATATATATATATATATATATATATATATATATATGCTTTTTTTTTTTTTTTAAACTCTCCCAAATACACTGTCGGCTGAAAATAGCTAAAAGTTGTTTTCATATATATATATATATATATATATATATACATCGGAGAAATAAGAGGAAATTAATCCGACAGTATGTGGAGAAAAGTAGACAAACATGGGATTTTGAACAAAATGGATGTTTATTATGGGTAGTGACTACCACAAAAACATCCATTTTGTACAACATCCCGTGTTTGTCTACCTTATATACATATATATATATATATATACACTCACATATAAATGAGTGTGTATGTGTGAACGCATAGTTAAATATACACACTTTTACATAAATATGACACAGACATGTGAACATACCCACACAAAGATATATGGATGCACAGTGCTAGGTCACAAATATATACAAAAAATCATATAAATAAATAATAAACAGATCACACACACATAGAGGAGAAGAGACACATCAATACAGAAATATAAATATACAGGGTGACATAAAACTATCAAGTCATACAGAAGGATATATACATACACTTCACTATCACTTATATGATTGAGCATACACACACACACACACACACACACACTTAAACAATCGCTAAATCATTGGGGCTTAATTAAAAAAAAAATAAGAATAAAAATATTATAATGAAAAATGAAAAAATGTCAATGAAAAAGATTTTTTAAAAACATAACATTTTACATACAAAGATATTCACATAACAATGTTCCAGTGTTTCGATTAGAGAGAATGAATATGCACAATACCATACAAACACACTATAAAAAGACACAGATGCACACAGGTGCACTTATTTGTCAATCAATATAAATACTAGTATATCTAAATATATTTCTCCGCACAAGCAGGATGCAACACAAGATCAATTTCTTAAGCTGAGTTTAACAGGTTTGAATTCAGTTTTCCTGCTCCTATACTGGTTACCAAGCCATGGTTAAGAGCCACGTCTGTCCTACTATTTACCCATAGATGGAGGGAGAATTGGATTCATACCTTTCCCAAGGGTATTAGTGCCATGTGAAATGCAGAGAGCTTTGTCCAGGAATTCAACTCTGGCCCATTTCTTACGACCATTATAACCATATATATATATCGCCAACTCAGCGTATGAATAGCACAGGGATCTGTGTGGTAAAGAGAGCAGCTGATGGTAGGTGTGGCACTCCATCTCAGACGCTAAAAAAACAAAACAATTTCCTTGGTCTAGTGCTAGTGAAAAGGAGATAGGTTCCTTCACTGTTTGGCTGATACCGACATTAGGCCACCTCGACGACTACTTATAAGTAAATAGTGAAGCCGGCTGGGCTCTTCAACATTGGTCTAGAAAAAAACAAAAACCTGAATTCAAGTCAGCTGTAGTCTATTTAAAAACTGACCTCATGACCCATCCTGTCTGTGGTGGAGAAGTCTGATAAAAAGCATCATCATCATCATCATCATCATAAAGTTGTTTTTCATCTTTTTAGCAATACAACATTAATGTACTACTTACTTGTTTCAGTCTTGCTTTGTTTTTATAAGAGTGAAAAAAAAGGGACATAATTATTGTAGTGTGTCTAAGATCTGAAAGATTTTCAAGTTTGGAATAAAAATTTAAAAAATACCCATAACCCAGCTCCCACAAGATGAACTTACTTGAAATCAAATTCACTTCATTATGAGTAGTCATAAATTGTGAACAGACCTGTAGCTAAGAATTTGAATTAAGGTCTGTTGATTTAAAATCAGAAAGTTCTATGGAAAATCACCCAGTGGGCGGTTAATATATGTTGATCCCTTAGAGGTGCACGATTGCACGCCATGACAGACACATAAGAATAGTTAGTTTAGTTAAGCAGATTCGACCCAGATTTGAAGGAGAGCAGATGCAATTGTTGTCTCTACCGGGTTCGGTCTCACCATGTGGCAGAATCAAAAATGTGTGAAGAATGAATAAAAGCTCAATCAAGAACAAAACCAATTCTTGTGTAAATTATTAAGACAATGTTAAGCCCAGCCCAGAAGAAGAATTAAGAAGAAAAGTCAACCTCCAGCAGAAGCCTAGATAGAAGTCCAGCCCAGGCACAGACAAGATAGAAGAAGCAATAAGCAATAAGTAGAAGTGTAACAAGTAAGTTCTACCATCTCTAATCTGTCTGCCTCTCTCTCTCTATATATATATATATATATATATATATATATATATTAATTATACACCTAAAAATGTCAGAAGGGTACATATGGGTATACAACACAAGCAATTCTAGAGGTACATTATCATAGAAAGGTTTTTGCTAAAATTATAAACATTTGATAATAATGTGTGTGTGTGTGTGTGTGTGTGTGTGTGTGTGTATGTACCAATTTAGCTCAATTGGTAGAGCATCAACCTAGGAAGCACAAGGTTCTGAGTTTAATAATGGCCCTCACCAATTCAACGCATGAGTAGCACAGCTTTGATCTGGGCCATAAAATGGAGGGCTGATATTAAGTGTGGTACTCCACCACAGATACAATCACCCTGGTCTAGTACTAGTGAAAAGGGGATAGACTCCTTCACTGTCCAGCAGATAGGCCACTCCAACTACTTTACTTACATATATGCTATGAGACCTGTTTCCATACTAACTGTAGTCCATAATGATATTCATGCTTCTATTAAATAAAGAGTGACGGATTCTGAATAATATTTCCTAGTTATTATATCAAGAATTTGATGACATTATATCAAAAATTTGATAACGGTATGGATAATAAAGATGTTACAAAATTATCATTTGGTGGCAA
>CM042177.1:14214904-14248899 GCA_023376005.1 Doryteuthis pealeii
TATAATATATATATATATATATATATATATATATTCACCAGTTTAGAAGGACAAAACCCTTGGCAATACATCATAGGCCAACATCAGAAGGTAAAAGGCCATTAATACATGTTTTACCAACTTAGAGAAGGCCCAAGTTCTGCAATGGACTAATAAAAATGTTAACAGTACTGCAAAGTATTGCAAACACTCTGTGTCTATTCCTCCACATTTTTCCCAAGAGAAAAATATTTTCTATTCAGATTAATGGACTGATGAAAGGAGCTGACATACATTTTGATAAAACTTGGACGAATCAAAAGGCTTTCACCAACAAACTTAAATTAACTTCTTTCTTTTTACATAATTTTGATGGGGTTGCAATAAACTAGCTAAATGATCATAATATCTGTGTGTGTGTGTGTGTATATATATATATATATATATATATGTAGTTGTGTGTATTTGTCAGTGTAAACAAACAACATTATCCATGTTATACAAGTCATAGAAATTAGTTGTTCCTATTATCAGTAAGAGATATGTGTCTACTAAAATAGGAAAAAGCATTTATTTTACACAATTATAAGTATTCCTTTTTCAACACAATCTCCTAATTTGATAATGAACTTAATCGTAGGCTTTTAGAAAGATAAGATTGGAGGTTTACAAAACTTATTGGAGGGTGGGGGTGGGGGACTATTATCCATTGCAACCATTGCCAAAGCTTCATAGTTGTTAATTTTAAACTTCAGTAGTTAACCCTCTAGACATAAATTCAGCAAATAGTAGGTATTTACTCATTCACCAAGAGTAGGATGTGACACAAGGTCACAACTATGGGGCATCCAGCAAGGATTGAACTCATTATTCGGTAATTATGGATTTGTATGACTAGCCTGCTAACCACTAACCATGATGGCATGGTTGTTTTGTTTTGTTTTATGGCATATCAACCCTTTTCGGGTCATTAATGCAGAATCAAGTCATTTTTTTTTATATGGTTACTTACAGTACCTGCTGTTGCTTAAATGGTCATCCATCTAAGTATAGAACAGGCTCATTGCTGCTTAACTTCAGTGAACTAGCAGGAACCAGTGTTTTCATGACTTGACCGTAACCCATGATGGAATGCCTAAGACCAGTGTATAGTATGCTGTGTAATATTACTGAAGAATAATCAAACTAAGTTCCAATTACTATCAAATTGGTAAGACACGGCAACAAGCGGTTGTAACTTAATACAAACCCGTCTTGTTGCAATTCTACTGCAGAATGACAGGGTATTTATAAAACTCCACAATATCATTGAAAACAAGCAATCAATCAGAACTCAAGGAATGGAATCACTCAAATGCATGAATGGATCATTCTTGATTTCTATAAATACCAACTGTCTTGGACACTGCTTCAGTTGTGCTTAGCTAGTTGCTGTTATTTAAACCAACAGTAGACTAACTCACTTCAATAATTACCATATAATTATTTTAGTCAAATTTGCATCTTATATGCTTACAAACTTTATCAGGCTATGATCTTATTGGATTCATCTTGTGTGTGTGTGTGTGTGTGTGTATATATATATATATATATATATATATATATATGTTGGTTAAATTTGTTTTTATGCATCTTACACCACTCATTCATAAATATAACATGGAAAGATTAATTTTGTTTTACATCTTTTTCTCAGAGATTTCATTCTGGTTAGTAAGTATTGAACATTATAATAATGTGGCCCGCGCTCATTATTTTTTCATTATCCAGCCTGCGCTTGTTATTTTTTCAATTATCTGGCTCACTGTGAAAAACATTTGGTGATACCTGGTTTAAGGTAACAACTCACCTGATATTCATGAGAAGAATTCATATGTATGGAAAGGAAGACTCACCTGAAAAGATAAAGAAAATTGTCATATAAATACAAGATATATAAAAATAGTTTTCTTCATAAAATATGTACAAAAATAGTTATATTTCTAATGAGAAAAAATATTTAAGTGGAAAGGATAATTGTCACTTTAGTCATTCTATTTTGCTGCTTACTTGAGAATTGCATGATAAGCCAATTTCAACAAATTAATTCAATACCTGTACATTAATGCACAAGAATTTCATCAACGCAATTAATATAATTAAATCAAATTCAATATAATATATTATTATTACATGTGGTGACATAAATTATTGACAAACCCTGTAGAATAAGGGGCCATTGGCTTTCAAATCAGACCATAGATTCTGTTAGATAAATAACAGACTGTTGGTAACCTTGACCCCAAAGGCGGGAATCTCACACGTCACGTGATTTAGTTAATTAGGAAATCAGTCTCAACCTAAAATGGAAGCAGAGTAGACGTGTTCTGCTAAGGTTGACTCTCCACATGAAAGAAGATGGGCAAAATAGAAATAAAATCTTGTACAAGAAATCAAAGTTAATTATTTGCATGACAAAAGAACTAGCTCTTTAAAGAAGCCGTTAGTTAAAGATAAAACAGCCAGATAAGAACTTAGAAGAAGTTAGAAGGCTATATGACAAGATGACAATCATGGCCAAAGCAGTAGAAAAGAAATGAAGCCAGTAAGTCACAACTCAGCTCTGTATCGGTATCTATGTCTCTCTCTGATATCTCTCTCATGTATATATCCAATGTGGGTATACAACTTAATGATATTAAAATATTCATTGTTTAATAATATTTATCATTATTTATTATTTTTTATTATAAACTGGTTTTTCTGCATTAAAAAAAAAGTTAAAATTATTTTCAACTTTGAACTTGTTCTGAAACCAAATTTCTCATTATTGAATAAAACATAAAAATTTCCTTTCTCCACTTAAAAAATGCTTTTCCTTTCTTATACATAAGTAAGTGCAAACAATCTACATAATTGTATATATCAATAATAATGTGGCCCGCGCTCATTATTTTTTTAAATTATCCTGCCTACCATCTAAAAAGTTTGATGATCCCTGATCTATGTACATAACTAGTGGATGACAAGCTAATTTCAACAAATTAATTCAATGCCTGTAAATTAGTGCACAAAAATTTAATCAGTACAAACATATGATATGAAAATATTCAGTGTTTAATAATATTTATTATTATTTATTAACTCTTATAAACTGATTTTCCTGCATAACAAAAAAAAAAGTTTAAATTATTTTCAACTTTGAACTTATTCTTAAACCAAACTTCTCATTATTGAATGAAATGTTAAAAGTTCCGGACCATATGACCTTTAGGCATCCCTTTTGCAATCTCGATTCATAAGGACATGTTTTTCATTTACACTGTCAAAAACCGGTTGTTTGTTAACAGATGATTTTTAGAGTTTTTTTTTTTTTAAATTATAAAACTAACCCCTAACCCTAATTCCTAACAAACAACCGGATTTTGATGGTGTAAATGAAAAACGTCCTTATGAATCGAGATCGCAAAAGGGGTGCCTAAAGGTCATATGGTCCAAAGTTTCTAAAGTTCACTTAAAAAATGCTATTCCTTTCTCAGTGCTAATATTCTTGAAAAAAAAATTTTTTTAATTTAAAAAAAATACACCTTCTGATGCTGATATATGACTGAAACCAGTTTTGGGATTAACACATCAATTTTATTTACCAATGTTTATCTGTACGTTTCCATCCATGCTATATATGAATAAGCATCAATTATTTAGAACTGCTTGTAGAGCTGAGATTCTTCAGAATGTTGAATTGCCTATTGGCCATGAAAAGAGGAAATAATGATTTTATCTTTATGTGTTACAATAACTATAAAATATTTAAACAGTAAAGTAATTACTTCCTTATTTCATTTTACTGTCTACCTAAGGAATGACATTCATCAAACTTGAATTGGAGGAAATATGGGGAGATTTAATATTTAGTTGATTAGATATATAATATTTGTGTTTGTCTGTCTGTAACTGAATTATTAAGAAAATGGAACATTTTAGCACAAACTTTTTCTATAAGGTATCTCCAGATTTAAATTGGTTTTGAGTCAATTCGACATGTGTGGGCCGAGTTATGGGTACTTTTTGGATATTAAAAGTGGACTATTGTTGGTATTAGCCAGACAGTGAAGAAGTCTACACCCTTTTCACTAGCACTAGACCAGGGAGATTGTTTTCACTTGAGGTGGAGCACTACACCTACTACCAGCCTCCTACTTACCACACAGATCCAAGTTGTGCTACTCATGCGCAGAGATGGCAAGGACCAACATCGAACTCAGAACACTTGTGTTTCCAAGGCAGATGCTCTACCAACTGAGCTAAAATAATAGGGTTTCAAGTAACTATTCCGATTTAATTTGTTTGCACACAGTTATATAGTTTCAAGTATTCCAATATAACACCAATAATTTACAAGCATTTATATCATTTCAAGTAACTAATAATAATATTCCTTAGTAAACAATTATAGCTTCAATTAACTATTTTTAATACAAATAATTTGCACTCAGTTATATGCTATTAAGTATCCTGTCTAATGCTAATAATACTAATTTGAGTCAGAGTGTACCTGGGAGTAATGACAAATAAGAACTAGAACCAATCTAAAATGGTTTACAGTCATAACAAGAAAACTGAGGTAGGGTGGGGTTTACCCATCTGCAGACAATCTAGTTGGCATATTCTAAGCCCAGCTAACAGGGTAACTGATAATTTGCACAGTTATATAGTTTCAAATAACTAATAATAATCCTTAGTAAACAAATATAGCATCATAACTGTTCTTCATACAAATAATTTGCATACAGTTAAATGGTTTCAAGTATTCCTATGTAACAATAATCATTTTCAAACAGATCTATTTGACCCATAGATCAAACTCTGACAGGCACTACCACTCTCAGTCAGAGTGTACCTGGGAGTAATGGCAAAGAAGAGGTGATTCAACACTCCCCAGAGCTCTAGAACTAAATCTTCACTACTAGATACAGGTTAGTGTCAATATCAAGGATACCCCTTTAACACTCTGCAGAGACTGCAGTCAGTATATTACAAACCACATCAACAAAGCCATGCATATACTTATTAGATAAATAATATTAAGTAAATAATAAAAGTATAAGTAAAGTCATTGAGGTGGCCTAAAGTTGGTATCAGCCAATCAGCAAGGGAGTCTATCCCCTTTTCACTAGCGCTAGACCAAGGAGATTGTTTTTGCGTCTGAGGTGGAGCACACCTACCATCAGCTCCTTTCTTTACTGCACAGATCCCTATGCTACTCATACACTGAGTTGGCGAGGGCTAGTATCGAACTAGGAACCTTGTGGTTTCTAGCCGAACGCTCTACTGACTGAGCTATTATAATAATAATAATATATTAAATAAATAATAAAAGATCTGAAGGTAAGGTTAACATACTGAGGTTGTAAGTTTAGTAAATTTTAAATACAATTGTTTATCTCCTGACATAGTTAAAGAGTCCAAAGAGGCACCTCTCTAAAAGCAGTCAGTCCAGAAGTGGCAAAAGTTGGGATATAAACATCATGTAAATATTTGTATGTTAAAAGATGAAAGACAAGGGAAAGGAAAATAAATAAAATTGTGAAGGATGTTGGGGTGAGAGAAATAATTCTTTTTTTCTCTTTCTTTTTTTTGTATTTTTGTTTTTTAAAGTATGAAAGTGTAAAGTAGAGTTGAGTGAGAAGGAAATGTGAAAAGTAGAGACACCTGTTTTCAGTTAAGATGTTCACATAGCTTCTTCCCTCATCTTTCTTAAACTTCACCCTTAGTTCCGAAACATTCAACTCCCACCCCCCAGCCAGAGAGTGTCAGTTCTTCTATACAGGCCGACAATCTGATAGATGTACAAAATT
Source organism: Doryteuthis pealeii (assembly GCA_023376005.1). Lineage (NCBI taxonomy): Eukaryota > Metazoa > Mollusca > Cephalopoda > Myopsida > Loliginidae > Doryteuthis > Doryteuthis pealeii. Next base: position 14,220,721 of record CM042177.1, read on the forward strand.
TATATGTCCAGCAACGTAAGCCAAATTTCTCGTCGTTTACACCAACTACATCCTTTCCTTTTACACAATTTTTGGCGTAGAAAATCTTGTCTGGCAGATAATTTTAAAACATCACTAAAACTGGTTGGGTTCCATTGAAATAGCAAACCGTGATGATTGTGATGTGTAGATTTCTTCACTTCCATCTAGAAAAATTTATGGCCAGAGTTTTTTTTTATTGCCTACAAGTTGTCACATAGTACCTAAATAATGAGAATGGAATCATCTGTTTTTCCTATAAATAATGTCAGACAAAACAAGATCTCACAGGACTTGTTAATTCAACCTAGCAATTGCTAATTATTCTGTTCACCTTGTACCTTTGCTTAGTAAACCTTTTCCCCTATCCATAATACTTGTGTTTCTTCCAATTAATTCTCTGTTTACTCTGATACTCAATTGACAACACAACTACAATTGGAACCCGTTTAACTCAGCTGGTAGAAAATTCGCCTAGGAATCAAAAGGTTCAAGGTTCAATACCAGTCTCTGCCAACTTGGGAAATATGATTTGTGCAGTAAAGCCTCTGGGTTGTGATGGTAGGTGTGGTGCTCCATCAAGGTAGGAATGTGTTGGGACCCATAAATTTTCCCGGGGACTCATTCAAAGCAAATATGCGCATCCCAGGACACACTAAATCAAAAAGCTATCTGCATCACAGAGGAATGATGCTTTACATCACACAAGATATGAAATTAATTCTCAACACACCAGCTTTCCCAATGACAACTTCAATGTGACACCCACCCCAGCCAACTACACTTCACCATGCTCTTCTGTTTTCACTCAAATACAACTGCATTAATACTTTTACACTGACACAGAAACGTAAAGGTTCTGCACTAGAAGGTTGAGTAAACTGTCGATCGCCTCACTGCACACACAAAATGCTACGGAAAAAAATCAGTGAATCTTAACAGATTAAACAATCTGTTGAGCTATCAAATTACAAAGCATTTCCCGTGTCTTGCCAATAGAGTTTATACATCTCGGACAAAATCACTCCATTGGGAAATAAACAATCTCATTTCTATCAGGGTTTTTTTTTTCTTTCTCTGCTGTGGAAGCCATTTCACACCATAAGCTCTCTAATAGCACCTCATACACACACACACACACACATATATATATATGTGTCCAAACACACACACACATGTATACAAACACGCATATATATGTGTATACAAACACACATATGTATACAAACCCGTGTGTGTGTATATATATATATATATATATATACATATATATACATATATATCATTATTCGGACTATTGTACTCATCTTCATTATTATTTGTACAATTGGGCACATAGCAGAGTACAATAGTCCGAATAATCCAAATGATACAAATCATCAAGCCTCATCTCAAAAATTCAGAGAAATAGTGTAGATAGCAATAAAGATGAGGACAATAGTCCGAATAATCAAAATGATACAAAATATCAAGCCTCATCTCAAAATTCAGAGAAACTGGTCTTATGTTTGAAGTAAATCCAGTAAGACAAACTTGTGACATAAGCAGATTTCAGTTCCTCCTGCTAATCCAGAAAAAAAAAAATGGATGAACAAGGGAAGAACAGTTTTGTTTTTGTGTGTTCTGACTGCGACTTCAGCACATAAGTACGAACTGATTGTGTTAAAAGAGAAAAGAATGTTACAAAGGATTTTTGAAGTCTTTTATGACCCAAGAAATCAGTACCCAGATAGGGAATTACTCGGATTCAGAAAGCAAGTGTTTTTTTCTTTTGATACAGAAAATAATCAACTTAGGAAAAAAATGTGAGTAACAAAGATAAAGTTTATAGGTTTAGATATCAGACGGGTCTAAAGTTAGGTGTATCAGAAGATAAAGGTTGTATTCTTTTGTTGTCAGAAGTTGAAAGTTAGATATATCTCAAGATGAAGATTATGCTGAAATTTTCCAAGTCTCAATATTTGTATTTTGAAGTCTAATGCTTTGTCACTGGCATTTTAACAAAATAGAAGTTCTGTAGAATTCTCTGAAATTTTCAATGTCTCAAAATATTAACACAGCATTTTGTGGGTTTTAGAATATAATTCAATTAGAGTTTGAATTTAAAAAGAAGTATTTTTATTTGAAATCGTGCTTTTTCTGGGATAAATAAAAAAAAATTTAATGAGTTTGAAAAAATAAGCCCATACCCAGTGACTTAAAGGGAGATAATAGTAGAACCCTTGCAGATTATACATATATATATATATACTAGTAAAAGTACCCGGTCTATGACCGGAAAAACACATCTGCCATATCAGCAACAGCAACTATGTGATAGTTTCCGAAAACCATTTGATTTTTGTTTGATTAATTAATTATATCCCTTAATTAGTAAAAATCAATAACCAAATTTGGTGTGTTTCTTAGTTAGAAGGATATTAATCTATATGCAAGATTTCGAATCTGAGTGACTCCTCTTTTCTGAGTTATAGATCGACACGTACATACCAAACACTTTCTTTTATATATATAGATATACATACATACATACAGAGATGCTGATAGGTACACGCCCTGCGTCACTGACGCACAAAAACCTTAAAGGATGCAGTAAAATCATATCCAGTGTTTTTCTTTTTTCTTCCCTCACCATTTCAAGCTAACTGTAAATACATTTCAATAGTTTCTTAGAAATGAATTATACAGGATAGATTACAAGGTAGGAGTTAGAAGGCTTTAGTTGGGACCCATAAATTTTCCCAGGGACTCATTCAAAGCAAATATGTACATTCCAGGATGCACTAAAGCTAAAAGCTATCAGCATGACTGTATGTATGTATGTATATATATATATATATATATATATATATATATATATGCATACATACACATTCACTTATATAAAAAAAACAAGATTAAGTACTAAGACTAACATAGTAGTTAAATATTCATTAAGTAGAGCAAAGATAATATTAAATAAACATTATAAAAATACTCTCAATTTCCCTTTTGATCCTCAGATGAGCAATTATATCTATAAAATCATCCTTTCTCATATTTTTAATCTTTTTAGGTAGTTTATATTATATAGGCTCTCAAATACTAGATTTATTATTGATATATATATATATATATACACACACATGAAGCTAATTAGAATTATAATAATAAATAGATAGATATTTGTTACATAGATATTTCTAACATATGTAGCTAACTATTTATTATTAATGTATGTCCTATTTTCAGTTATCTATATATTAATACTGTTGTTGGGAAAAAGGATAGACTAAGCTAAGTGAAACATAACCAGTCTCTACTGACAAACGGATGCGTTTACTACATGGTTAAGTAGGCAAACTCGGTTAGGAATAAACATAAAAGAAAACATGGAAATAGAGAGTAAAAAGCACATCTACCTTCTGATCTTCCCCACCTGACCGCCCACTCTCTATATGTCATTATGTCCTACCTTTTGCCAAGGAATGGTTGGTTGGTTGGTTTTGAAGCCTGTCAACCATTGAGGGGGTTTTAGTGCTGAAGTCAATCTTTTTTCAGTCCTATTCGCAGAATTAAGTCCCAGCCCCCTGCCTTAAAAAACGCAAGGCAGTGATAGCTGAAAAAACAACCCTCCCTACAAATGAATATGAATATACAATTGATTGTTCGACCTAAATATATTAAAATAAAATAAAAAATACCGGAAAAAAATGTTTGGATTTTTATTTGTAATTGATCATCGAAAAAAAAAAAAATCAGAATAAAATGAAAATACCAAAAAAAAAAAAAAAAATTTTTTTTTAGCGGATTGGAGGCATTTTTATCGACAAATTATTTCTTTTAGTTGTTTGAAGACGTTAAAAGTAAGCCATATTTTTATTGACAAATAAATGTAAATATTTAGCCCCCGACCTTAAAATATTTTAAACAGGTGTAGGGTTAAGATATTTACATTTACTTGTCGAAAAAAGACTGGAGGAGGGTAAAATATCACATTAACTTTTCGGGAGAAATGCCTTAAGTGCTGGTTGCTTTTTTCAGCAGGCACTGCTTCAGCTAGACTTCATTCGTAGGGAGGGTTGTTTTTTCAGCTATCACCGCCTAACATTTTTTAAGGCAGGAGGCCCAGGACACAATTCTACGAATAGCCCCCTTTTTTCAAACAATTATATTATTTCAAGTAACTATTCCTATTTAATGATAATAAACAATTCTTTGTTATATAGTTTCAAGTATTCCTATCTAGTATGGTTTACAAACAATTGTATGATTTCAAGTATTCCTATCTGATATCACTAAGTTGCATACAAATATATGGTTTTGAGTATTTCGAGCAATTATATGCTTTCAAGTAATTAATAAAAATCATTTGTAAATAAGTATCTACTCTTAATATAAATAAAGTTCTATCTTTTGTTTAACCATAGATAGTGTTTGTGGTGCATAGGAAATGGATATGGCAAACTACATTCAGTTCCTGGATGAGGCTGTTAGCATTTCACATAACACTAATACCCTTGGGAAAGGTATTGATTCAACTATTTTCCTTTCAGGAGTAGGGCCAGTTTAGCTCAGTCGGTAGAGCGTTCGGCTGGAAACCACAAGGTTCCTGGCTCAATGACGGCCCACGCCAACTCAGCGTATGAGTAGCACAGGAATATGTGTGGTAAAGTGAGGAACTGATGGTAGATGTGGCGCTCTGCCTCAGACACTAAAAACAGTCTACTTTGTCTAGCACTATTGAAAAGGGGATAGACTCCTTCGCTGTCTGGCTGATACCGACTCTAAGCCATCCCGACGACTTTACTTACTTGATATAAATAATCTACAGTTATATGGTATCAAGTATTCCTATCTAGTACAGATAATTTTCAAACAGATCTATTTGACTCTTAGATGTGTCCCTAACAGGTACTACCACTCCAGGTCAGAGTGGATCTGGGAGTAAAGGCAATAAAGAACTCCAGAACTAATACAGTTTAGTGTTATATCCAGGACACTACCTAGGAATGTAAGGTGTGCATCACTTTGGGATTTACATGAGTTCAGCTAGTCCATCCATTAATACTGTTGTAATGATTTACCTATCTTCAGATTTCAGATTTTGTATGCATCACACAGTGGTTGGTTGGTTGGTTGGTTGGTTTTATGACATTTTATGAAAAAATTATTTAATGCTAACTCAGTTGTTTGATTTTGTTTTTCAAGCAACAATATGATTTCTATAACTAATAATGATCATATGCTGACAATTATAGCTGTATGTAAAAAGTCGTCAAGGCGGCCTAATGTCGGTATGAGCCATACAGCAAGGGAATCTATCCCCCTTTCTCTAGCGCTAGACCAAGGAAATTATTTTTAGGGTCTGAGGTGGAGCACTACACCTCACTTTACTGCACAGATCCCTCTGTTACTCATATGCTGAGTTGGCAAGGGCCGGTATCGAACCAGGAACCTTGTGATTCCTAGCTGAACACTATACCGACTGAGCTAAACCAGGCCCTACATAGCTGTATGTAACAATATTTACTACTAATATTTTGTACACAGTTATATGATTTCATGTATTCCTATCTAGTATAAATGATATTCAAACAGAACTAGATTTGAGCCATAGATTGAATCCTAACATGTACTATCACTCAGACTTAGCAGTAAACATCCAGTTGTTCACAACATATGAGGGCCCAAGTTCTGTTAAAGATGTGAACCACTAGACTGCTTATACCAAAAGATTTGTTTTATAGAGGTGAAAGTTTGTGTATGGTTTGGTTTCGTTAATTTGTTTACTAGCATATCAAGTTCCTATGGGTTATTTAATGCCAAAATTTGATTCATTTGTAAACATTTGATAATAATGATAACTGTTTATATTTTACACTTCCACTGCAATCAATTTTTTGGAACTGCCCTTTTTATTTGTACACAGGTAATAGTTTCAAGTATTTTTATCTAATATAAATAATTTAGACACAATTATATGGTTGCAAATAACTAATAATAATCATTACTAAACAATAACTATAACTAATAATAATAATCATTACTAAACAATAAGAGCTGTACTAATAATAATCATTACTAAACAAAATAGCTGTAAGTAACTAGTAATAATCATTACTAAACAATAAAGCTGTAAATATAATAATCATACAAACAATAAGAGCTATAACTAATAATAATAATCATTACTAAACAATAGAGCTATAACTAATAATAATAATCATTACTAAACAATAAGCTGTAACTAATAATAATAATCATTACTAATAACTAATAATGCTGTAAGTAATATAATAATAATCATTACTAAACAATAAGAGCTGTAACTAATAATAATAATCATTACTAAACAATAAGAGCTTAACTAATTAATAATACTATTACTAAACAATAAGAGCTGTAACTAATAATATAATCATTACTAAACAATAAGAGCTGTAACTAATAATAATAATCATTACTTAAACAAAAATAGCTGTAAGTAACTGTAATAATAATCATTACTAAACAATAAGAGCTAACTAATAATAATAATCATTACTAAACAATAAAGCTGTAACTAATAATAATAATCATTACTAAACAATAAGAGCTATAACTAATAATAATAATCATTACTAAACAATAAGAGCTAAACTAATAATAATAATCATTACTAAACAATAAAGCTACTAATAATAATAATCATTACTAAACAATAAGAGCTGTAACTAATAATATAATCATTACTAAACGAGCTGTAACAATAATAATAATCATTTACTAAAAAAATAGCTGTAACTAGTAACTGTAACTACACTAAACAATAAGAGCTATACTCATTACTAAACAATAAGAGCTGTAACTAATAATAATAATCATTACTAAACAATAAGAGCTTAACTAATAATAATAATCATTATAAACAATAAGAGCTATAACTAATAATAATAATCATTATAAACAATTACTGAAACTGTTGAGTAAGTTAGCGTACTGTTGTTTGAGCAACAAGTCAAGGCAACTGGTACTTATGGAATCCAGAATAGTCCACTGTGCATTGGTGAGTCCATTCCTTGAGTCCTGATCTGCTTGGTTTATGAGTTATGAGGCTTCATAAATAAGCTGGCATTGGCAGCAGTATTTGCAGCAAGACAGATTTGTCTTGAGTTACACTTGTGCTGCCTTGTCTTACCAATTCAATGGTAATTGGAACTAGTATGATTATCTACAGTAACTAATAATAATAATCACTACTAAAACAATAATAGTTGTATATAACTAATAATAATAATCATTACTAAGCAATAACAACTGTAAGTAACTATTCTTAATATAAACAATTTAAAATTACATGGTTTAGTATTCCTATCTAATAATTATTACTTGCAGTTATATTGTTTAATTATTCCAATCTAATCTAAAAATTTAAACAAAATTTTATTGTTTCAAATAACCAATAATCTCAGTAAGCAATTACAGCTTCAAGTAATATTCTTATAAAATTATTTAGTCATATTTCAAATATTCTTATCTAATGTTAACATAATATGGTTTAAGTAACATTCTTATCAAATAATAATTATTTATCTAAACACAATTATAGGGTTGCAAGTATTCCTATGTAACACCGAGATGCTGATAGGTCCGCATACTGCATCCCTGACACACAAAATCTAAAAGGACGCATTAAAATTGTATCCATGTGTCCTGGTGTTTTTCTTTTTTCTTCCCTCACATTTCAAGCTACTGTAAATACATTTAAATAGTTTCTTAGAAATTATTACTGTTTGGAGTACAAGGAGAGGTAGACAGCTTAGTTGTTCATAAATAAAAACTATAATTTGTAGAGAAACTTTAGTGGGACCCATTTTTGTGGGACTCCTTCAAATCAAATATATGTGTCCAGGATGCACTAAATTAAAAGCTATCAGCATCACTGGTAACATCAATAATTGCAAGTAATTATATGGTTTCTAACTATCCTTAAAAAAAATAATTTCCAAACTTTTATATGTTTCAAGTGTTCCAGTAAATACAAATAATCATGCACAATAATGTATGTGGATTCAACTTTGAATGGTAAGGTTTATTTTGCAGAAAATTCATACTTATTCATGTTGATTTCTTTTTTGTAAATACAGCTTCAGTCACAATATTTTGAACAAACTAGTATATACTACAGATGGATAGATACGTTCTGTTTGTGATTTGGAAGAGTCTTTACAAATTAGGCTATTACGGCATTGTGGAGTAGCAGTTAGTATAATAATACTTTTAAGTTTTGGGGATTCAAGATAATTATTTCCACTTTAATATTTACTTTTATTCCATCTTTTTCTATTTTATTTTTGAAGAAACTTTTTTGACTTCTGGGACATTAAAGTGACAAAATAACTTCAAGAGAGTATTATGTCAATGATGGTTGTTTGTTTATTTTACGGCATATCAACCTCAGTGGTCATTTAATGCCGATTAAGTTTTGAAATCAATTCTTAATGGATATACAATTTCTTTTTATAAATACATTTCTATTTAACAAAGATGGGACCCTAACAGGTACTATGACTCGGGTCAGTGGCTGAGGGTCATTAAACATCCTGAATGGTAAATGTGGAGCACCCCTTCACACAATTCCCTCGACTGACCCGGATTCATAGTACTGTTAGGGTCCATCTATGAAATAGAAAAATGTATTTATAAAAAGAAATGTATATCCATTAAGAATTGATTTCAAAACTTAATCGGCATTAAATGACCCACTGAGGTTTATATGCCGTAAAATAAAACAAACAAACCATCATTGACATAATACTCTTCTTGAAAAGTTATTTTGACTTTCCTCACTTAATGTCTCCAGAAGTCTAAAAAAAGTTCTTCAAAAAACTAAAATAGAAAACAGATGGAATAAAAGTCAAAATATTAAAGTGGAAATAATTATCTTGGAATCCCCAAACAACTTTAAAAGTATTATTATTACTAAACCTGCTACTCCACAATGCCGTAATAGCCGTAATTGTAAAGACTCTTCAAATCACAAAACAGAAACGTATCTATCCATCTGTAAGTATTATACTATGTTTGTTCAAAATATTGTGACTGAAGCTGTATTTACAAAAAAGAGAATCAACAATGAATAAGTATGAATTTTCTGCAAAATAAACCCTACCATTCAAAGATTGAATCCACATACATTATTGTGCATGAATTATTTGTATTTAACTGGAACACTTGAAATCATATAAAAGTTTGGAAATTATTTATTTTAAGGATAGTTACTGAAAACCAATAATTACTTGCAAATTATTGATGTTACCAGTGATGCTGATAGCTTTTTAATTTAGGCATCCTGGGACACATATATTTGATTTGAAGGAGTCCCCGCAAAAGCCGAGGGTCCCAACTAAAGTTTCTCTACAATTATAGTTTTATTTATGAACAACTAAAGCTGTCTAACCTCTACCTTGTACTCCAAACAGTAATTAATTTCTAAGAAACTATTTAAATGTATTACAGTTAGCTTGAAATGATGAGGGAAAGAAAAAAGAAAACACCAGGACACATGGATACAATTTTAATGCGTCCTTTAGATTTTTGTGTGTCAGGGATGCAGTATGCGGACCTATCAGCATCTCGGTGTTACATAGGAATACTTGCAACCCTATAATTTGTTTAGATAAATAATTATTATTTGATAAGAATAGTTACTTAAACCATATATTGTAACATTAGATAAGAATATTTGAAACATGACTAAATAATTTTATTAAGAATAGTTACTTGAAGCTGTAATTGCTTACTGAGGATTATTGGTATGAAACAATAAAATTTTGTTTAAATTTTTAGTATTAGATTGGAATAAATTAAACAATATAACTGCAAGTAATAATTATTAGATAGGAATACTCAAAACCATGTAATTTTAAATTGTTTATATTAAGAATAGTTACTTACAGTTGTTATTGCTTAGTAATGATTATTATTATTAGTTATATACAACTATTATTGTTTAGTAGTGATTATTATTATTAGTTACTGTAGAATAATCATACTAGTTCCAATTACCATTGAATTGGTAAGACAAGGCAGCCACAAGTCATAACTCAAGACGAATCTGTCTTGCTGCAAATACTGCTGCCAAATGGCAGCTTATTTATGAAGCCTCATAACATCATAGAAACCAAGCAGTCAATCAGGACTCAAGGAATGGACTCACCCAAATGCACGAGTGGACTATTCTGGATTCCCATAAGTACCAGTTGCCTTGACTTGTTGCTCAAACCAACAGTACGCTAACTTACTTCAACAGTTACAGCTCTTATTGTTTAGTAATGATTATTATTATTAGTTATAGCTCTTATTGTTTAGTAATGATTATTATTATTAGTTATAGCTCTTATTGTTTAGTAATGATATTATTATTAGTTACAGCTCTTATTGTTTAGTAATGAGTATTATTATTAGTTATAGCTCTTATTGTTTAGTAATGATTATTATTATTAGTTACAGCTCTTATTGTTTTAGTAATGATTATTATTACTAGTTACTTACAGCTATTGTTTAGTATGAATTATTATTATTAGTTACAGCTCTTATTGTTTAGTAATGATTATATTATTAGTTACAGCTCTTATTGTTTAGTAATGATTATTATTAGTTATAGCTCTTATTGTTTAGTAATGATTATTATTTTAGTTATAGCTCTTATTGTTAGTAATGATTATTATTATTAGTTATAGCTCTTATTGTTTAGTAATGATTATTATTAGTTACAGCTCTTACAGCTCTTATTGTTTAGTAATGATTATTATTACTAGTTACTTACAGCTATTTTTGTTTAGTAATGATTATTATTATTAGTTACAGCTCTTATTGTTTAGTAATGATTATTATTATTAGTTACAGCTCTTATTGTTTAGTAATGAGTATTATTATTAGTTATAGCTCTTATTGTTTAGTAATGATTATTATTATTAGTTACAGCTCTTATGTTAGTAATTGATTATTATTACTAGTTACTTACAGCTATTTTTGTTAGTAATGATTATTATTATTAGTTACAGCTCTTATTGTTTAGTAATGATTATTATTATTTAGTTACAGCTCTTATGTTTAGTAATGATTATATTATTGTTATAGCTCTTATTGTTTAGTAATGATTATTATTATAGTTATAGCTCTTATTGTTAGTAATGATTATTTTATTAGTTACAGCTCTTATTGTTTAGTAATGATTATTATTACTAGTTACTTACAGCTATTTTGTTTAGTAATGATTATTATTATAGTTACAGCTCTTATTGTTTAGTAATGATTATTATTATTAGTTATAGCTCTTATTGTTTAGTAATGATTATTATTAGTTATTTGCAACCATATAATTGTGTCTAAATTATTTATATTAGATAAAAATACTTGAAACTATTACCTGTGTACAAATAAAAAGGGCAGTTACAAAAAATTGATTGCAGTGGAAGTGTAAAATATAAACAGTTATCATTATTATCAAATGTTTACAAATGAATCAAATTTTAGCATTAAATAACCCATAGGAACTTGATATGCCAGTAAACAAATTAACGAAACCAAACCATACACAAACTTTCACCTCTATAAAACAAATCCTTTGGTATAAGCAGTCTAGTGGTTCACATCTTTAACAGAACTTGGACACTCATATGTTGTGAACAACTGGATGTTTACTGCTAAGTCTGAGTGATAGTACATGTTAGGATGCAATCTATGGCTCAAATCTAGTTCTGTTTGAATATCATTTATACTAGATAGGAATACATGAAATCGTATAACTGTGTACAAAATATGTAGTAAAGATTGTTACATACAGCTATGTAGGCCTGGTTTAGCTCAGTCGGTAGAGTGTTCAGCTAGGAATCACAAGGTTCCTGGTTCGATACCGGCCCTTGCCAACTCAGCATATGAGTAACAGAGGGATCTGTGCAGTAAAGTGAGGTGTGGTGCTCCACCTCAGACCCTAAAAAAAATTTCCTTGTCTAGCGCTAGAGAAAGGGGGATAGATTCCCTTGCTGTATGGCTCATACCAACATTAGGCCGCCTTGACGACTTTTTACATACAGCTATAATTGTCAGCATATGATCATTATTAGTTATAGAAATCATATTGTTGCTTGAAAAACAAAACCAAACAACTGAGTTAGCATTAAATAATTTTTTCATAAAATGCCTTAAAACCAACCAACCAACCAACCAACCACTGTGTGATGCATATGAAATCTGAAGATAGGTAAATCATTACAACAGTATTAATGGATGGACTAGCTGAACTCATGTAAATCCCAAAGTGATGCACACCTTACATTCCTAGGTAGTGTCCTGGATATAACACTAAACTGTATTAGTTCTGGAATTCTTTATTGCCTTTACTCCCAGATCCACTCTGACCTGGAGTGGTAGTACCTGTTAGGGACCCATCTAAGAGTCAAATAGATCTTTGAAAATTATCTGTACTAGATAGGAATACTTGATACCATATAACTGTAAATTATTTATATTAAGTAAGTAAAGTCGTCGGGGTGGCCAGACAGCGAAGGAGTCTATCCCCTTTTCAATAGTGCTAGACGAAGTAGACTGTTTTTAGTGTCTGAGGCGGAGCGCCACATCTACCATCAGTTCCTCACTTTACCACACAGATCCCTGTGCTACTCATGCGCTGAGTTGGTGTGGGCCGTCATTGAGCCTTGTGGTTCCCAGCCGAACGCTCTACTGACTGAGCTAAACTGGCCCTATTCCTGAAAGGAAAAGTTGAATCAATACCTTCCCAAGGGTATTAGTGTTATGTGAAATGCTAACAGCCTCATCCAGGAACTGAATGTAGTTTGCCATATCCATCCTTGACTATAACCATGCACCACAAACACTATCTATGGTTAAACAAAAGATAGAACTTTATTTATATTAAGAGTAGATACTTATTTACAAAGGATTTTTATTAATTACTTGAAAGCATATAATTGCTCGAAATATTCAAAACCATATATTTGTATGCAACTTAGTGATATCAGATAGGAATACTTGAAATCATACAATTGGTTGTAAACCATACTAGATAGGAATACTTGAAACTATATAACAAAGAATTGTTTATTATCATTAAATAGGAATAGTTACTTGAAATAATATAATTGTTTGAAAAAAGGGGGCTATTCGTAGAATTGTGTCCTGGCCTCCTGCCTTAAAAAACGTTAGGCGGTGATAGCTGAAAAAACAACCCTCCCTACGAATGAAGTCTAGCTGAAGCAGTGCCTGCTGAAAAAAGCAACCAGCGCTTAAGGCATTACTCCCGAAAAGTTAATGCGATATTTTACCCTCCTCCAGTCTTTTTTCGACAAGTAAATGTAAATATTTTAACCCTACACCTCTTTAAAATATTTTAAGGTGGGGGGATAAATATTTACATTTATTTGTCAATAAAAATATGGCTTACTTTTAACGTCTTCAAACAACTAAAAGAAATAATTTGTCGATAAAAATGCCTCCAATCAGCTAAAAAAAAATTTTTTTTTTTTTATTTCATTTTATTCTGATTTTTTTTTTTTTCGATGATCAATTACAAATAAAAAATCCATACATTTTTTCTGGTATTTTTTATTTTATTTTGATATATTTAGGTCGAACAATCAATTGTATTTCATATTCATTCGTAGGGAGGGTTGTTTTTTCAGCTATCACTGCCTTGCGTTTTTTAAGGCAGGGGGCTGGGACACAATTCTGCGAATAGGACTGAAAAAAGATTGACTTCAGCACTAAAACCCCCTCAATGGTTGACAGGCTTTAAAACCAACCAACCAACCATTCCTTGGCAAAAGGTAGGACATAATGACATATAGAGAGTGGGCGGTCAGGTGGGGAATATCAGAAGGTAGATGTGCTTTTTACTCTCTATTTCCATGTTTTCTTTTATGTTTATTCCTAACCGAGTTTGCCTACTTAACCATGTAGTAAACGCATCCGTTTGTCGGTAGAGACTGGTTATGTTTCACTTAGCTTAGTCTATCCTTTCTCCCAACAACAGTATTAATATATAGATAACTGAAAATAGGACATACATTAATAATAAATAGTTAGTTACATATGTTAGAAATATCTACGTAACAAATATCTATCTATTTATTATTATAATTCTAATTAGCTTCATGTGTGTGTATATATATATATATATATCAATAATAAATCTAGTATTTGAGAGCCTATATAATATAAACTACCTAAAAAGATTAAAAATATGAGAAAGGATGATTTTATAGATATAATTGCTCATCTGAGGATCAAAAGGGAAATTGAGAGTATTTTTATAATGTTTATTTAATATTATGTTTGCTCTACTTAATGAATATTTAACTACTATGTTAGTCTTAGTACTTAATCTGTTTTTTTTATACAAGTGAGTGTGTGTGTATGCATATATATATATATATATACAGTCATGCTGATAGCTTTTTGCTTTAGTGCATCCTGGGATGTACATATTTGCTTTGAATGAGTCCCTGGGAAAATTTATGGGTCCCAACTAAAGTCTTCTAACTCCTACCTTGTAATCTATCCTGTATAATTCATTTCTAAGAAACTATTGAAATGTATTTACAATTAGCTTGAAATGGTGAAGGAAGAAAAAAGAAAAACATTGGATATGATTTTACTGCATCCTTTAAGGTTTTTGTGCGTCAGTGACGCAGGGCGTGTACCTATCAGCATCTCTGTATGTATGTATGTATGTATGTATATCTATATATATAAAAGAAAGTTTTTGGTATGTATGTGTTGATCTATAACTCAGAAAAGAGGAGTCACTCAGATTTGAAATCTTGCATATAGATTAATATCCTTCTAACTAAGAAACACACCAAATTTGGTTATTGATTTTTACTAATTAAGAGATATAATTAATTAATCAAACAAAAATCAAACGGTTTTCGGAAACTATCACATAGATGCTGTTGCTGATATGGCAGATGTGTTTTTCCGGTCATAGACCGGGTACTTTTACTAGTATATATATATATATGTATAATCTGCAAGGGTTCTACCATTATCTCCCTTTAAGTCACTGGGTATGGGATTATTTTTTCAAACTCATTAAATTTTTTTTTATTTATCCCAGAAAAAGCACGATTTCAAATAAAAATACTTCTTTTTAAATTCAAACTCTAATTGAATTATATTCTAAAACCCACAAAATGCTGTGTTAATATTTTGAGACATTAAAAATTTCAGAGAATTCTACAGAACTTCTATTTTGTTAAAATGCCAGTGACAAAGTATTAGACTTCAAAATACAAATATTGAGACTTGGAAAATTTCAGCATAATCTTCATCTTGAGATATATCCAACTTTCAACTTCTGACAACAAAAGAATACAACCTTTATCTTCTGATATACCCAACTTTAGACCCGTCTGATATCTAAACCTATAAACTTTATTTTTGTTACTTACATTTTTTTCCTAAGTTGATTATTTTCTGTATCAAAAGAAAAAAACACTTGCTTTCTGAATCCGAGTAATTCCCTATCTGGGTACTGATTTCTTGGGTCATAAAAGACTTTAAAAATCCTTTGTAACATTCTTTTCTCTTTTAACACAATCAGTTCGTACTTATGTGCTGAAGTCGCAGTCAGAACACACAAAAACAAAACTGTTCTTCCCTTGTTCATCCATTTTTTTTTTTCTGGATTAGCAGGAGGAACTGAAATCTGCTTATGTCACAAGTTTGTCTTACTGGATTTACTTCAAACATAAGACCAGTTTCTCTGAATTTTGAGATGAGGCTTGATATTTTGTATCATTTGGACTATTGTCCTCATCTTTATTGTTATCTACATTATTTCTCTGAATTTTTGAGATGAGGCTTGATGATTTGTATCATTTGGATTATTCGGACTATTGTACTCTGCTATGTGCCCAATTGTATAAATAATAATGAAGATGAGTACAATAGTCCGAATAATGTGTGTGTGTGTGTGTATATATATACATATATATATATATACACACACACGTGTGTCTGTATACATATGTGTGTATGTATATATATATATATATATATATACACACACACGGGTTTGTATACATATGTGTGTTTGTATACACATATATATGCGTATTTGTATATGTGTGTGTGTGTGTTTGGACACTTATATATATATGTGTGTGTGTGTGAGGTGCTATTAGAGAGCTTATGGTGTGAAATGGCTTCCACAGCAGAGAAAGAAAAAAAAACCCTGATAGAAATGAGATTGTTTATTTCCCAATGGAGTGATTTTGTCCGAGATGTATAAACTCTATTGGCAAGACACGGGAAATGCTTTGTAATTTGATAGCTCAACAGATTGTTTAATCTGTTAAGATTCACTGATTTTTTTCCGTAGCATTTTGTGTGTGCAGTGAGGCGATCGACAGTTTACTCAACCTTCTAGTGCAGAACCTTTACGTTTCTGTGTCAGTGTAAAAGTATTAATGCAGTTGTATTTGAGTGAAAACAGAAGAGCATGGTGAAGTGTAGTTGGTGGGTGTCACATTGAAGTTGTCATTGGGAAAGCTGGTGTGTTAAGAATTAATTTCATATCTTGTGTGATGTAAAGCATCATTCCTCTGTGATGCAGATAGCTTTCTGATTTAGTGTGTCCTGGGATGCGCATATTTGCTTTGAATGAGTCCCCGGGAAAATTTATGGGTCCCAACACATTCCTACCTTGATGGAGCACCACACCTACCATCACCACCCAGAGGCTTTACTGCACAAATCATATTTCCCAAGTTGGCAGAGACTGGTATTGAACCTTGAACCTTTTGATTCCTAGGCGAATTTTCTACCAGCTGAGCTAAACGGGCCCCAATTGTAGTTGTGTTGTCAATTGAGTATCAGAGTAAACAGAGAATTAATTGGAAGAAACACAAGTATTATGGATAAGGGAAAAGGTTTACTAAGCAAAGGTACAAGGTGAACAGAATAATTAGCAATTGCTAGGTTGAATTAACAAGTCCTGTGAGATCTTGTTTTGTCTGACATTATTTATAGGAAAAACAGATGATTCCATTCTCATTATTTAGGTACTATGTGACAACTTGTAGGCAATAAAAAAAAAACTCTGGCCATAAATTTTTCTAGATGGAAGTGAAGAAATCTACACATCACTATCATCACGGTTTGCTATTTCAATGGAACCCAACCAGTTTTAGTGATGTTTTAAAATTATCTGCCAGACAAGATTTTCTACGCCAAAAATTGTGTAAAAGGAAAGGATGTAGTTGGTGTAAACGACGAGAAATTTGGCTTACGTTGCTGGACATATAAATTTTGTACATCTATCAGATTGTCGGCCTGTATAGAAGAACTGACACTCTCTGGCTGGGGGGTGGGAGTTGAATGTTTCGGAACTAAGGGTGAAGTTTAAGAAAGATGAGGGAAGAAGCTATGTGAACATCTTAACTGAAAACAGGTGTTCTCTACTTTTCACATTTCCTTCTCACTCAACTCTACTTTACACTTTCATACTTTAAAAAACAAAAATACAAAAAAAAGAAAGAGAAAAAAGAATTATTTCTCTCACCCCAACATCCTTCACAATTTTATTTATTTTCCTTTCCCTTGTCTTTCATCTTTTAACATACAAATATTTACATGATGTTTATATCCCAACTTTTGCCACTTCTGGACTGACTGCTTTTAGAGAGGTGCCTCTTTGGACTCTTTAACTATGTCAGGGGATAAACAATTGTATTTAAAATTTACTAAACTTACAACCTCAGTATGTTAACCTTACCTTCAGATCTTTTATTATTTATTTAATATATTATTATTATTATAATAGCCTCAGTCGGTAGAGTGTTCGGCTAGAAACTACAAGGTTCCTAGTTCGATACTGGCCCGCGCCAACTCAGTGTATGAGTAGCATAGGGATCTGTGCGGTAAAGAAAGGAGCTGATGGTAGGTGTACTCCTTGGTCTAGCGCTAGTGAAAAGGGGATAGACTCCCTTGCTGATTGGCTGATACCGACTTTAGGCCACCCCAATGACTTTACTTATACTTTTATTATTTACTTAATATTATTTATTTAATAAGTATATGTATGGCTTTGTTGATGTGGTTTGTAATATACTGACTGCAGTCTCTGCAGAGTGTTAAAGGGGTATCCTTGATATTGACACTAACCTGTATCTAGTGTATCTAATAGTGAAGATTTAGTTCTAGAACTCTGGGGAGTGTTGAATCACCTCTTCTTTGCCATTACTCCCAGGTACACTCTGACTGAGAGTGGTAGTGCCTGTCAGAGTTTGATCTATGGGTCAAATAGATCTGTTTGAAAATGATTATTGTTACATAGGAATACTTGAAACCATTTAACTGTATGCAAATTATTTGTATGAAGAACAGTTATGATGCTATATTTGTTTACTAAGGATTATTATTAGTTATTTGAAACTATATAACTGTGCAAATTATCAGTTACCCTGTTAGCTGGGCTTAGAATATGCCAACTAGATTGTCTGCAGATGGGTAAACCCCACCCTACCTCAGTTTTCTTGTTATGACTGTAAACCATTTTAGATTGTTCTAGTACTTATTGTCATTACTCCAGGTACACTCTGACTCAAATTAGTATTATTAGCATTAGACAGGATACTTAATAGCATATAACTGAGTGCAAATTATTTGTATTAAAAATAGTTAATTGAAGCTATAATTGTTTACTAAGGAATATTATTATTAGTTACTTGAAATGATATAAATGCTTGTAAATTATTGGTGTTATATTGGAATACTTGAAACTATATAACTGTGTGCAAACAAATTAAATCGGAATAGTTACTTGAAACCCTATTATTTTAGCTCAGTTGGTAGAGCATCTGCCTTGGAAACACAAGTGTTCTGAGTTCGATGTTGGTCCTTGCCATCTCTGCGCATGAGTAGCACAACTTGGATCTGTGTGGTAAGTAGGCTGGTAGTAGGTGTAGTGCTCCACCTCAAGTGAAAACAATCTCCCTGGTCTAGTGCTAGTGAAAAGGGTGTAGACTTCTTCACTGTCTGGCTAATACCAACAATAGTCCACTTTTAATATCCAAAAAGTACCCATAACTCGGCCTACACATGTCGAATTGACTCAAAACCAATTTAAATCTGGAGATACCTTATAGAAAAGTTTGTGCTAAATGTTCCATTTTCTTAATAATTCAGTTACAGACAGACAAACACAAATATTATATATCTAATCAACTAAATATTAAATCTCCCCATATTTCCTCCAATTCAAGTTTGATGAATGTCATTCCTTAGGTAGACAGTAAAATGAAATAAGGAAGTAATTACTTTACTGTTTAAATATTTTATAGTTATTGTAACACATAAAGATAAAATCATTATTTCCTCTTTTCATGGCCAATAGGCAATTCAACATTCTGAAGAATCTCAGCTCTACAAGCAGTTCTAAAATTGATGCTTATTCATATATAGCATGGATGGAAATGTACAGATAAACATTGGTAAATAAAATTGATGTGTTAATCCCAAAACTGGTTTCAGTCATATATCAGCATCAGAAGGTGTATTTTTTTAAATTAAAAAATTTTTTTTTCAAGAATATTAGCACTGAGAAAGGAATAGCATTTTTTAAGTGAACATTAGAAACTTTGGACCATATGACCTTTAGGCACCCCTTTTGCGATCTCGATTCATAAGGACGTTTTTCATTTACACCATCAAAATCCGGTTGTTTGTTAGGAATTAGGGTTAGGGGTTAGTTTTATAATTAAAAAGAAAAAAACTCTAAAAATCATCTGTTAACAAACAACCGAATTTTGACAGAGTAAATGAAAAACATGTCCTTATGAATCGAGATTGCAAAAGGGATGCCTAAAGGTCATATGGTCCGGAACTTTTAACATTTCATTCAATAATGAGAAGTTTGGTTTAAGAATAAGTTCAAAGTTGAAAAATTTTAAACTTTTTTTTGTTATGCAGGAAAATCAGTTTATAAAGTTAAAAAATAATATAAATATTATTAAACACTGAATATTTTCATATCATATGTTTGTACTGATTAAATTTTTGTGCACTAATTTACAGGCATTGAATTAATTTGTTGAAATTAGCTTGTCATCCACTAGTTATGTACATAGATCAGGGATCATCAAACTTTTTAGATGGTAGGCTGGATAATTAAAAAAAATAATGAGCGCGGGCCACATTATTATTGATATATACAATTATGTAGATTGTTTGCACTTACTTATGTATAAGAAAGGAAAAGCATTTTTTAAGTGGAGAAAGGAAATTTGTTATGTTTTATTCAATAATGAGAAATTTGGTTTCAGAACAAGTTCAAAGTTGAAAATAATTTTAACTTTTTTTTTAATGCAGAAAAACCAGTTTATAATAAAAAATAATAAATAATGATAAATATTATTAAACAATGAATATTTTAATATCATTAAGTTGTATACCCACATTGGATATATACATGAGAGAGATATCATAGAGAGACATAGATACCGATACAGAGCTGAGTTGTGACTTACTGGCTTCATTTCTTTTCTACTGCTTTGGCCATGATTGTCATCCTGTCATATAGCCTTCTAACTTCTTCTAAGTTCTTATCTGGCTGTTTTATCTTTAACTAACGGCTTCTTTAAAGAGCTAGTTCTTTTGTCATGTAAATAATTAACTTTGATTTCTTGTACAAGATTTTATTTCTATTTTGCCCATCTTCTTTCATGTGGAGAGTCAACCTTAGCAGAATACGTCTACTCTGCTTCCATTTTAGGTTGAGACTGATTTCCTAATTAACTAAATCACGTGACGTGTGAGATTCCCGCCTTTGGGGTCAAGGTTACCAACAGTCTGTTATTTATCTAACAGAATCTATGGTCTGATTTGAAAGCCAATGGCCCCTTATTCTACAGGGTTTGTCAATAATTTATGTCACCACATGTAATAATAATATATTATATTGAATTTGATTTAATTATATTAATTGCGTTGATGAAATTCTTGTGCATTAATGTACAGGTATTGAATTAATTTGTTGAAATTGGCTTATCATCCAATTCTCAAGTAAGCAGCAAAATAGAATGACTAAAGTGACAATTATCCTTTCCACTTAAATATTTTTCTCATTAGAAATATAACTATTTTTTACATATTTTATGAAGAAAACTATTTTTATATATCTTGTATTTATATGACTATTTTCTTTATCTTTTCAGGTGAGTCTTCCTTTCCATACATATGAATTCTTCTCATGAATATCAGGTGAGTTGTTACCTTAAACCAGGTATCACCAAATGTTTTTCACAGTGAGCCAGATAATTGAAAAAATAACGAGCGCGGGCCACATTATTATAATGTTCAATACTTACTAACCAGAATGAAATCTCTGAGAAAAAGATGTAAAACAAAATTAATCTTTCCATGTTATATTTATCAATGAGTGGTGTAAGATGCATAAAAACAAATTTAACCAACATATATATATATATATATATATATATATACACACACACACACACACACAAGATGAATCCAATAAGATCATAGCCTGATAAAGTTTGTAAGCATATAAGATGCAAATTTGACTAAAATAATTATATGGTAATTATTGAAGTGAGTTAGTCTACTGTTGGTTTGAATAACAGCAACTAGCTAAGCACAACTGAAGCAGTGTCCAAGACAGTTGGTATTTATAGAAATCAAGAATGATCCATTCATGCATTTGGGTGATTCCATTCCTTGAGTTCTGATTGATTGCTTGTTTTCAATGATATTGTGGAGTTTTATAAATACCCTGTCATTCTGCAGTAGAATTGCAACAAGACGGGTTTGTATTAAGTTACAACCGCTTGTTGCCATGTCTTACCAATTCGATGGTAATTGGAACTTAGTTTGATTATTCTTCAGTAATATTACACAGCATACTATACACTGGTCTTAGGCATTCCATCATGGGTTATGGCCAAGTCATGAAAACACTGGTTCCTGCTAGTTCACTGAAGTTAAGCAGCGATGAGCCTGTTCTATACTTAGATGGATGACCATTTAAGCAACAGCAGGTACTGTAAGTAACCATATATAAAAAATGACTTGATTCTGCATTAATGACCTGAAAAGGGTTGATATGCCATAAAACAAAACAAAACAACCAACCATCCCATCAGGGTTTGTGGTTAGCAGGCTAGTCATACAAATCCATAATTACTGAATAATGAGTTCAATCCTTGCTAGATGCCCCATAATTGTGACCTTGTGTCACATCCTACTCTTGGTGAATGAGTAAATACCTACTATTTGCTGAATTTATGTCTAGAGGGTTAGCCTACTGAAGTTTAAAATTAACAACTATGAAGCTTTGGCGATGGTTGCAATGGATAATAGTCCCCCACCCCCCATCCAATAAGTTTTGTAAACCTCCAATCTTATCTTTCTAAAAGCCTACGATTAAGTTCATTATCAAATTAGGAGATTGTGTTGAAAAAGGAATACTTATAATTGTGTAAAATAAATGCTTTTTCCTATTTTAGTAGACACATATCTCTTACTGATAATAGGAACAACTAATTTCTATGACTTGTATAACATGGATAATGTTGTTTGTTTACACTGACAAATACACACAACTACATATATATATATATATATATATATATATATACACACACACACACACACACACAATATTATGATCATTTAGCTAGTTTATTGCAACCACATCAAAATTATGTAAAAAGAAAGAAGTTAATTTAAGTTTGTTGGTGAAAGCCTTTTGATTCGTCCAAGTTTTATCAAAATGTATGTCAGCTCCTTTCATCAGTCCATTAATCTGAATAGAAATATTTTTCTCTTGGGAAAAATGTGGAGGAATAGACACAGAGTGTTTGCAATACTTTGCAGAACTGTTAACATTTTTATTAGTCCATTGCAGAACTTGGGCCTTCTCTAAGTTGGTAAAACATGTATTAATGGCATTTACCTTCTGATGTTGGCCTATGATGTATTGCCAACGGTTTTGTCCTTCTAAACTGGTGAATATATATATATATATATATATATATATTATAGTGTGTACAGAAATAACCTACTCGAGTTTCACCATAAGGATCTTCAAGGTTAAATCCACTGAATTAATCAAGATATTAATTACAGCTAACTGAAGATCCTTATGGTGAAACTAGAGTAGGTTATTTCTGTACACACTATAATAATAAATCTGCTCTACTTACGTATTGCACTTTATATTTGGTTCAAGTAACACTTATACCAACCAAATATTGAGACCCGCCCAGTATTTTTACTGGTAAGTCATTCATTTTACACACCACGCACACACACACACATATATATATATATATATATATATTTATATATATATATAAAAATGATGGTGTGCTAAGTTTGACATTTTTTCTTCTTTTGAAAGTTAAATATTGCTCTGTTTATATTAATTCATTTATTATACATGAGCTCTCTTAGGGATTTATAAAATTACTTGTATGAATCTGTGTGGTTTACCTACAAGAGCATACAGTATGGTTTACAGTAAGTTTTCAATGATCCCAATAGAATGATCCCTTACTTACTTTCAAGTGGATTATATTACACACGCACGCACAGACCACAACACACATATATATTATATATATATATATATATGGAAGTAAGATGAGGAAATTAATTCGACAGTATGTGGAGAAAAATTAGAAACAATCATAACATTCATGTTTGTTTCTAAATTTTCTCCATAATATATGTGTGTGTGTATATATATATATATATATATATAGCCAAGGGTTTTGTCTTTCTAAACTGGTGGTTATAAGTGTAATATAGTGCTCTATGCACAAGAATGTGAGAGCAATATCACAATTTTTTCAATTATGAAATATAGGGTAAAATCATTTGTGACTGAATTTGTACTGATCTCTAGGTGAGCATTGAGATATATATATATATATATATATATTATATATATATATATATATATATAGGGTCGGGTTAGCTCAGTCGGAAGAGCGTTCGGTTAGAAACCACAAGGTTCCTAGTGGATACTGGCTCTCGCCAACTCAGTATATTAGTAGCACAGGGTAATGTGTGGTAAAGTAAGGAGCTGATGGTATTGTGGCGCTCCACCTCAAACCCTAAAATAATCTCCTTACTATAGCGCTAGTGAAAAGGTAAGACTCACTTACTGTCTGCTGATACTGACATTGGGCCACCATCGACTTTACTACTTATTTACTTACTTTTATATATATATATATATATATATATATATATTATATTATATTATTATTATGTCTGGATTTTATTTAAAGAAGAGTTGATATATTTTTGATGAAAAAATGTGTGTGTGTACATATAATATATACATATATAGGTTTTTCTTCATTTATTAATCTATATACGTTTGACTGTTCACAACACCTGAAACAATGTAAATCGAATTCTCACTATGGATGACTTGTATCACTGTAGAAGGACTCCACATGAAATGACCATCAAACACCGTGTGCATGTATGTATGTGTGTACATATATAAATGTGTACATATACCTGTGTGTTATATATGTTTGTTTTATGTATATATATATGAATAGATTGTGGTACGAGGCAAAATTTGAAAAATGGTTTTAAAACGTGTGCATTGTGAGATGTTATAATAAATACAATTTCACAAATTTTTTTTTTTCTTCTGAAAAAGATAATCTTTTTTCGGTCACGTCTCCATCAGAGAAGCATACCGTGATACTAATGTTTGTACGAGAATAATGTGTAAAATCAGCATATGTGGAAGTAAAAAAAAAAAAAAAATTAAAAATATATATATTATATAAATATATATATTATATTACCGTAGCAGAGTTGTGAGAACAGGCAAGTATATAATATATATATATATATATATATATATATATATAAATATAATTAAACAAAAGGCACATCCCCTATTTAACAATTTTATTAACAATCTTTCAAGCTTTCTGGCCAACTTTTTACATTTGGATGGAATCCTTGGATTAGTCCACTAGTTTTTATCCCAAGTACTTCTGCACTTTTAAGTGCCATCATCAGGATGTGTGTTGTGTTCCAGAAAGCTCGAAAGATTGATAATAAAATTGTTAAACAGGAGATGTGCTTTTGTTTTAATTCTATATGTATAAATGAAAGAATGCTGCTCATTGCACGCGCACACACACCACACACACACACATATATATATATATACACACACGCGCATACATACACAATAAGATAACAGGAAATATTTGTCTTCTGTGATTTATTTCTTTTCAAGTTTTAAACTCTAAATATAATTTATCCCTTCCTTCCCCCAACTTATTATTTGTCAAAACACTATGAGAATTGAAACTCTCTTTTTAAAAATGTGATAATAATAGCTGTTTGAAAATAAGTACATACCTCATACATCAGCATGTACAGAAACATTGCACCGCTAAAGTGCCATCTTTTCTTTTTTTTAAGGAAAATTTCCCCAAAATTGGCAATAATGGAATTTTAATAAACTTTTGGTACTGAGCAATAAAAGAAGAAATTCTTTTCTTTTCTTTTAAAATAATTTTTACTTCAAATTCTGGAAATATTTTTTAAATTTTAAGAAAATTTTTATTTGAATTTCTGGGAACGTTTATGTTTGTTGTTTTTTGTTTTTTTTCTAAATTATTTTGTTGTTATGCGTCAACGTCCCCTTCAATTATTTTGTTTATTTGTCTAGTTAAATCAATTCA
Source organism: Doryteuthis pealeii (assembly GCA_023376005.1). Lineage (NCBI taxonomy): Eukaryota > Metazoa > Mollusca > Cephalopoda > Myopsida > Loliginidae > Doryteuthis > Doryteuthis pealeii. The sequence goes on from CM042177.1 coordinate 14,246,472, forward strand.
GTTGAATGATTTTTACATTTAAAAAGAAGAAGAAAAATTAATTTCTGGAAAATGATTTTGTTTAACTTTTAATACAGTTTTGAGCTATGATGACTTAGTTTTTGGGTAGTTTAAAAATTTCTACTCTTGCTATTCTGAAACAATCTTTTATTTATTTGTTTTTTTGTTTTTGTTTTATGGTCTTTCTTATTCACTTCAATCTTGTTATTTTGACATTTCAGCAGATAAAATTATTTTTACAACTAAGACTGGAATTTGCTTATTTAATGTAAAAACTCTTGAAATGAATTAAATGACTGATTTGATGAAAAAAAAAATATTGGTTTTTACTATTATTTTTTTGTGGTGTGTGGACACTATTTTTCGTATGGATGTCTAATAAGTGTTGTAAATATACTGTTAGGAGGGAATAAGCCTTTTGATAATTAAATGCTGACTTTTTGGACCAAACACACCAATAAGCACCAAAGGTGAGACCTAGTTCAAAAAAAACATTTTTGCTTTCATCATCAAAATCCGCGTTAGTTTGTACGACGATTTTAGATAGCCTTTTTTTAAATTATAAAACTATAAAAAAAAAAGACACGTTTTATTCAATAAGCAATTTCTTTTTTTAATTATAAAACTTTTAAGTTAGACAACATTTAAATTAAACTATTAAACGTAATTATAAAGTTATAATAATAACATGCTAACCCTTAACCCATAACCCTAACCTAGCAAAATCTAAACTATCCGTAGAAGGACATGCGAAATTAAATAAACATCTTTGTTAAGTTTTATGTTTTTTTTAAATAACAATTAGTTTATCTTTAGTCCAAAATAATTTCACATGTGCTAACGAAAACACATGAAATAACTAATTTTTATTTTATTAAAAATCAAAAACTATTTTAGTATAGAATGTCACTGGTTTTTATTGCCAGCTGTTTTATTTAACTAACAACCGGTGAAAAGCAAAATTGCATTTCCGTTCAAAACAGATTTGGGCTGGGGTTCAAGGTCCAACTTTTTTTTTTTTCATCTTGCAAAACAATTGGTCTGATTGTACATCATTTGTCACGTGTCTTTTTTCTTTCTTTTTTTTTTAATGATAAATACTTTTTTTTTAAAAGTTCAATTCATTTTCAATGTAAGACTCAAATACACTCCTAATTGTCTATACTTTTGATCTCCAATACATAATAAGCCAACAGATTAGTCAAAAGTAATGTAAATAAAATAGAGAACTGACCAATTAACAGCAACAGTTTAAACATTATGATTACTGCAAGTAGATTTTTGTTTATTTTATTTATTTTTAGACAAATTTAGGATTGTTTCTTCCTTCTTTTAAAAAAAAAAAAAGAATGAGGACATTCTCTACTTATATTTTAAACTATAGTTTGTGAATTTGTATTATTTGGACTTCTTTTCAGATGTTATCCTCATCTTTGTTGTTCTATATACACAAATACACAACGTTTTCTCGATGTACCTTCCAGTCTTTTCAGGTGGTTTCTTATCAACTCTGAAACCTTCTTGTTACTTTGAAAACTGAACTGTTTATTCAATCCACCAAGGGAGACTATTCATTTCGCTAACATGACTTGAGGTACAAGATCATGTTATTATTGCCTGTGACCAGGATTGAACTGCAACCTACGATGATTGTCAGAACGTATTAACTTAACTTTTATAATCTGTTGTAACACTTGAACACCCGGAATACATTGGTCAAAACGTTGTGTATTAACAACAAAGAATGAGGATAACAGTCTGAAAAATACAAATTTCAAGTGTCATCTAAAAATTTAGACCAATATTTTATCATGTTCTTGCCAAAAAAAGGATTCTTGTGTTTCAGGGCACACCACACCTAATATATATTAATATAATTATATATATATATATATATATAGCAAGTTATTGAATTACTAAGTTATTGCAGTAGTTTTATTTCGTTTGTAGAGTTTGATAATAAATATGTAATCATAATTCCATATTTGATGGATTATGTTCTACCTAGAAATAATAAAATCCTATGTTTTGGCTTAACTTTTCATTAAAGTAAATGTTTACTTAGGGCAGTTTAATACTGGGGGAGGGGAGTAGAGTAACTGTTTGTCTGTGTGTGTGTGTGTGTCTGTGTGTGTATTTAATTATATATATATATTATACATACACACACCACATACACACCGTATAATCCAGCAAGAATGTTAAATCATAGCAAGATTTTCATTAAGCCAATACACTTATGGAATAATTTCAATCTAATTTGCACCAAATGATAATTTTGTAAAATCTTTATTATACCATACCGATCAATTCTTGATATAATAACTATGAAAATATTATTCAAATCCGTCGACTCATTTATTTAATAGAAGCATGAATATCATTATGACTACAGTTAGTTGGAAACAGGTCTCATCTCTCTCTTTTT
>CM042177.1:14248999-14276499 GCA_023376005.1 Doryteuthis pealeii
ACCAGAGAGAGATAAAGTGTTTCTATAGAAATTTTCTTCACTCAATATTTTAAAAAAAATCAACTACCTTAAATGTCAAAATTAATACAAAATTACTCACATTTACTTAACTCCAAATTTTTAAATTATACACCATGTAATTTCATAAAGTCAACGTCGTATTTAAATTCAAGAAATTTAAAATCTATCACACTCCGTCCTGTTGATTACCGTGATTTTAACTTCTAAGATTGAAGATTAAATTAATGAAAAATGATGTCTCTTTTGAATAATTTCAAAGTAAATTATTCAAGAGTTTATTTCTTGCTAATTTTCTAAGACGCCAGCTAATTTATGAAAATATGTTCCATGCTTGAACGAAATTTGTTCGAAACAACGTGTTGTCAAAATACTCTATAAGTTCATCCAAACCAAGTGCATATATTTTCCTCATTTCTCATATTATTTACAATAAATTTTCAATATATATACATATATAATAGTATATATTATATATATATATTATATTATATAATATACCTTTAGGTTACGAAGACATGAAGTTTAAATTGCTTGGTAAACTGTCACTTGGTTAGAAAGTCTGACATTAGTTAGTGAAGTGCGTTCACTTAACTCTTTGGTATATTATAATATATATATATATATATATATAAGTATATATATATATATATATATATATAATATATATATATATATATATATATATATATATAATCGTCCGCAGTAGATTATCATCATTGGTAAGGCTAAAATAGTTTGTTTTTTTATTCTCCAGTGAAGAGAAAATTAATGTAGTATCAATGATTATCGCAATGGAATCCTTAAGATATTTTAATAAAATCAAAAAAAAGAACACTAACGAACAAAAATACAACAATATCAACAAGAATAAATTAAAGACAAAAATTAAAAAAAACATAATAAACCAGTGGGTAATCTATGCAGAATTCCTTTGATAATCTTAGATCATTCTGTTTGGTTATATGAGGAACGACAGAAAAAGCATCAGACAACATTCATGTAGGATAATTCGCTAGAGTTTTGGAGCTCGGGCAATCGATCAGTTGCTTTAATTGATTATGTTCAAAGGTATCATACAAGTGTTTTTATAGAGAGGGAAGTGGACGGAGGGGTGTGGATGGGAAGAAGAGGGTCAAGTGGGTGGTTAGTGTTTTGTGAGGAAAGATTTGTATTGGGTCCGAGCAGGAATCATTGGAAAGAAAGGAAGGGGATCAAAAGAAAGAGAAAGATAATCAGAGTGATAGTGGAAAAATACATTGTGAAAGAGACAAGTTTGTAGCGAAAGTGGGTTTAGCCTTTCTTGGAGAGAAATTTGATCTTCCTTACTTTCTCTTTTTCCCTTCATCTAACAATTCCCAACCCCCTACACTAACTAAACTTCCTTCCTGACCCTTTCCCTCACACTTAGTGACAACTCCCCCTCTCCCCACCCCTATCTAACCTCTCCCTTTTATTCTCCCTTTACTGCTTCTTTGGATCAAATGTGTGTGTGCATATCTATTTTAATATATATTGTTTTGGGATTTAGTATGAAGCATTAGGAATGAAATATAAGAAACTCAGTTTTTGAATATATATATGTAAATATCCACAGACACCATATTTTGATATATTTCATGTCTCGTCAGTGTGGCTAGACACAGCAACTACTATGAGCAAATTGTGTGTGTGTGTGTGTGTGTGTGTGTATATTATATATATATATATTTATATATATAATTCTTTTTTCATCTGTTTTTATGATGTTTCTAAGCTCTGAAACTTAGCCTAAGGAATTTGAAATAATAAAAGAACCTTGCATCCTATTCCACCTCACCCTCAGATTTCAGGAGTCGTCTTTCATGGACAACACCTTAACCAATTAAGCTACCCTAGCTGTCAGGATTCAGCAGTATTCTCATCTGTTTTTTCTCTTCTTGTTCTATTTCCACTGTATACATGTTCACTACAAATATTATTGCCATAATCTATCTTCTCAAAAGTTATTTTACTTTCCTCACTTTAAATGTCTTCCACAATGGATAGTCTAAATGTTTCTAAAAAACTAAAATAGAAAAAGATGGAATAAAAGTCAAAAATTTTATTAAAGTGGAAGATCCACCAAAACAAAGAGTTATTATTACTATCACTGCTACTGTTGGCTGGGGCATTAGAATGCAACGACTGCACCTCTGCAAACTCCATCAATGGGTCACCTGTTGGCCTTGGGTGGCAATCTGTGATGCTTAAGGATAGAACTTCAGTGTGGTTGAGCGGTCCAATGATTTTGAATACTCACTTAGACCCTTACTTAGGCTAAATAGGCAGTCGGAGAGGCCCCCTCCGATCAATTGGCTGGTCACGTCAGCCAAGCACCTATATGATTTTCCCACCTATTGCCTTATGGCAACCCCAACTGTTTTATCATGTATTGTGATAGGCGTAGGCTGAGGGTCATGTGTCCTGGTAATGACATTAAATTTTACCTGATGGTGAGGTTTCGGTTCTGGAGGTTTGGGGAATGTGGAGCACCCCTTCATTCACTAATTGCTCCCTGGTCCACTGACCGGAGTCATTGTACCTGTTAGGGTCCCATCTATTGGTTAAATAGAAAAATGTTTATAAAAAAGAAATTTGTATATCCATTAAGATTGATTCAAAACTTAATCGCATTAAATGACCCATCTGAGGTTGATATGCCGTAAAATAAAACAAACAACCATCATTGACATAATACTCTTCTTGAAAATTTTTTGACTTTCCTCACTTTAATGTCTCCAGAAGTCTAAAAAGTTCTTCAAAAACTAAAATAGAAAGCAGATGGAATAAAGTCAAATATTTAAAGTGGAAATAATTATCTTGGAATCCCCAAAACAACTTAAAAGTATTATTATTACTTACCTACTGCTACTCCACAATGCCGTAATAGCCGTAATTGTAAAGACTCTTCCAATCACAACAGAAGTATCTATCCATCTGTAAGTATATACTATGTTGTTCAAAAATATTGTGACTGAAGCTGTATTACAAAAAGAGAAAATCAACATGAATAAGTATGAATTTTTCTGCAAATAAAACCCTTACCATTCAAAAGATTGAATCCACATACATTATTGTGCATGAATTATTTGTATTTAACTGGAACACTTGAAATCATATAAAGTTTGGAAATTATTTATTTTAAGGATAGTTACTGAAACCATATAATTACTTTGCAAATTATGTGATGTTACAGTGATGCTGATAGCTTTTTTAATTTAGTGCATCCTGGGACACATATATTTGATTTGAAGGAGTCCCCGCAAAAGCCGATGGGTCCAATAAAGTTTCTCTACAAATTATAGTTTTATTTGAACAACTAAAGCTGTCTAACCTCTACCTTGTATCCAAACAGTAATTAATTTTCTAAGAAAGCTATTTAAATGTATTTACAGTTAGCTTGAATGATGAGGGAGAAAGAAAACAACCAGGACACATGGTACAATTTGATGCGTCCTTTTAGATTTTTGTGTGTCAGGGATTGCAGTATGCGGACCTATCAGCAATCTCGGTGTTACATAGAATACTTGCAACCCTATAATTGTGTTTAGATAAATAATTATTATTTGATAGAATAGTTACTTATAACATATTATTGTTAACTTAGAGTAAGAATATTTGAAACATGAACTAAATAATTTTATTAAGAATAGTTACTTGAAGCTGTAATTGCTTACTGAGGATTATTGGTTATTTGAAACAATAAATTTTTGTTTTAAAATTTTTAGTATTAGATTGGAATAAATTAAACAATATAACTGCAAGTTGATTATTAGATAGAATACTCAAAACCATGTAATTTTTAAAGATGTTTATATTAGAATAGTTACTTACATTTGTTATTGGCTTATAATGTGATTATATTATTAGTTATATACAACTATTATTGTTTAGTAGTGATTATTAATTATTATGTTACTGTAAGAATAATTCATACTAGTTCCAATTACCATTGAATTGGTAGAGAAAGGCAGCCACAAGTCATAACTCAAGAACGAATCTGTCTTGTGCAAATACTGCTGCCAAATGGCAGCTTATTTATGAAGCCTCATAACATCATAGAAACCAAGCAGTCATCAAGGACTCAGGAATGGACTCACCAATGCACGAGTGGACTATTCTGGGATTCTCCATAAGTACCGAGTTGCCTTGATTTGTTTGCTCAAACCAACAGTACGCTAACTTACTTCAACAGTTACAGCTCTTATTGTTTAGTAATGGATTATTTTTAGTTTAGCTCTTATTGTTTTAGTAATGATTATTATTATTAGTTATAGCTCTTATTGTTTAGTAATGATTATTATTATTAGTTACGAGCTCTTATTGTTTAGTAATGATTATATTATTAGTTACAGCTCTATTGTTTGTAATGAGTATTATTATTGTATTATGCTGCTTATTGTAGTAATGATTATTATTATTAGTTCTACTTCTTGATTGTTTAGTATTGATTTATATTACTAGTTACGTTATCAGCTATTTTTGTTTAGTAATGAATTTATTATTATAGTTTATATGTCTCTCTTATTGTTTAGTAATTGATGTGTATTATTTATTTAGTTTATTGTTAGTAATGAATTAATATTATTATAGGTTTATTTAGTCTATGTTTGTAATGATTATTTTATTAGTTATAGCTCTTTATTGTTTAGTAATAATTATATTATTAGTTTATAGCTCTTATTGTTTAGATATTGATTATTATTATAGTTATCAGCTCTTATTGTTCAGGTACCATGATTATTTTAATTAGTTAAGCTGCTTATTGGTTTATATTTGATTAATTATTAATGTACTTACAGCTATTTTGTTAGTAATGATTATTATTATCTAGTTAGCAAGCTCTTATTGTTTATAATGATTATTATTATGTAGTTCAGCTCTTATTGTTTCGTAATGATATTTTATTAGTTAAGGCTCTTATTGTTTAGTAATGATTATTATTTATTTAGTTACAGCCTTTATTGTTTAGTAAATGATTTATTATAGTTACTTATATTTTTGTTTACTACATGCTCTTTTTCTTGGTTTAGTAATGATTATTTTATTATTACAGCTTTATGTTTAGAATGATATTATTATTAGTTATAGCTCTTATTGGTTTAGTCATGATTATTATTATTAGTTATAGTCTTTATTGTTTAGTAATGATTATTATCTATTAGTTAAGCTCTTATTGTTTAGTAATGATTATATTACTTAGTTACTGTACAGCTATTTTTGTTTAGTAATGATTATTATTATTAGTTACAGCTCTTATTGTTTTAGTATGATTATTATTTATTAGTTATAGCTCTTATTGTTTAGTAAGATTATATTAGTTATTTGCACCATATAATTGTGTTAAATTATTTATATTAGATAAAAAATACTTGAAACTATTCCTGTGTACAAATAAAAAGGGCAGTTACAAAAAATTGATTGCAGTGGAAGTGTAAAATATAAACAGTTATCATTATTATCAAATGTTTAAATGAATCAAATTTTAGCATTAAATACCCATAGGAACTTGATATGCAGTAAACAATTAAACGAAACCAACTATACACAAACTTTCACCTCTATAAAACAAATTTTTGTATAAGCAGTCTAGTGTTCACATCTTTAACAGAACTGACCTCATATGTTGTGAACAACTGGATGTTTACTGCTAAGTCTGAGTGATAGTACATGTTAGGATGCAATCTATGCTCAAAATCTAGTTTGTTTTGAATATCATTTATACTAGATAGGAATACATGAAATCGTATAACTGTGTACAAATATTAGTATAAGATTGTTACACTACAGCTATGTAGGGCCTGGTTTAGCTCAGTCGGTAAGTGTTCAGCTAGAATCACAAGGTTCCTGTTCGATACCGCCTTGCCACTCAGCATATGGAGTAACAGAGGGATCTGTGCAGTAAAGGTGAGGTGTGGTGCTCCACCTCAGACGCTAAAAAATTTGCCTTGTGTCTATGCGCTAAGAGAAAGGGGATAGATTCCCTTTGCTGTATGGCTCATACCAACATTAGGCGCCTTGACTGACTTTTTAGCATACAGCTATAATTGTCAGCATATGATCATTATTAGTTATAGAAAATCATATTGTTGCTTTGAAAAAAAAAACGCAAAACAACTTGAGTTAGCATTTAAATAATTTTTTCATAAATGCTTAATAAACCAACCAACCACCAACCACCACTGTGTGATGCATATGAAATCTGAAGATAGGTAAATCCATTACAAATTTAATGGATGGACTAGCTGAACTCTATGTGAAATCCCAAAGTGATGCACACCTTACATTCCTAGGTAGTGTCCTGGATATAACACTAAACTGTTTAGTTCTGGAATTCTTTTTGGCCTTTTCCAGATCCACTCTGACTGGAGTGGTAGTACTGTTAGGGACCCATCTAAGAGTCAAATAGATGTTTGAAAATTATCTGTACTAGATAGGAATACTTGATACATATTATACTGTAATTATTTATATGTAAGTAAAGTCGTCGGGGTGGCAACAGGAAGGAGTCTATCCCCTTTTCAATAGTGCTAGATCGAAGTAGCTGTTTTTTAGTGTCTTGAGGCGGAGCGCCACATCTACCATCAGTTCCTCACTTTATACAACAGATTCCCTGTGCTACCCATGCCTGAGTTGGTGTGGGCCGTCATTGATCCAGGAACCTTGTGGTTCCCAACCGACATCCGCTCTACTGACTGAGCTAAACTGGCCCTATTCCTGAAAGGAAAATATTGAATCAATACCTTTCCCAAGGGTATTAGTGTTATGGTGAAAATGCTAACAGCCTCATGCCGAAGCTGAATGTAGTTTGCCATATCCATTTCCTATGACTATAACATTGCAACCAACACTATCTATGGTTAAACAAAAGATAGAACTTATTTTATATTAAGAGTAGATACTTATTTACAAAGGATTTTGTTATTAATTACTTGAAAGCATATAATTGCTCGAAATATTCAAAACCATATATTTGTATGCAACTTAGTGATATCAGATAGGTATACTTGAAATCTATACAATTGGTTGTAAACCATACTAGATAGGATACTTGAAACTTTATAAAAAGAATTGTTTAGTTATCATTAAATAGGAATAGTTACTTGAAATATCATATAATTGTTTGAAAAAAGGGGGCTATTCGTAGATTGTGTCCTGGCCCTCCTGCCTTAAAAACGTTAGGGGCGGTGATAGCTGAAAAACACCCTCCCTACGATGAAGTCTAGCTGAAGCAGTGCCTGCTGAAAAAGCAACCAGCCTTAAGTCATTCTCCAGAAAAGTTAATGCGATATTTTATACCCTCCTCCAGTCTTTTTTCGACAAGTAAATGTAAATATTTTAACCCTACACTCTTAAAATATTTTTAAGTGGGGGGATAAAATATTTACATTTATGTTTGTCAATAAAAATATGGCTTACTTTTAACGTCTCAAAAACTAAAAGAAATAATTTGTCGATAAAAATGCCTCCATCAGCTAAAAATAAATTTTTTTGTTTGTTATTTTCATTTTATTCTGATTTTTTTTTTTTTTTGATGATCAATTACAAATAAAAAATCCATTACATTTTTCTGGTATTTTTTTATTTTATTTTGGATATATTTAGGTCGAACAAATCAATTGTAATATTCATATTCATTCGTAGGGAGGGTTGTTTTTTCAGCTATCGACTGCCTTGCGTTTTTTAAGGCAGGGGGCTGGGACACAAATTCTGCGAATAGGACTGAAAAAAGATTGGAAACCTTCAGCACTAAAACCCCTCAAGTGGTTGACGGCTTTTAAAACGAACAACCAACATTCCCTTGGCAAAAGGGTAGGAACATAATGACATAGTAGAGAGTGGGGGGTAGTGTGGGAATATCAGAAGGTAAGATGTGCTTTTTACTCTCTATTTCGCATGTTTTCTTTATGTTTAGTTGCTGAACCGAGTTTGCCTACTTACCATTGTAGTAAACGCATCCGTTTGTCCGGTAGAGACTGTTCTTGTTTCATCTACTTAGTCTATCCTTTTCTCCCAACCACATGTATTATATATATAGATAACTGAAAATAGGGCCATACATTCATATAAAGTGTTATGTTACATATGTTTAGAAATATACGTAACAAATTCTATTATTTATTATTACTAATTCTAATTAGCTTCATGTGTGTGTATATATATATATGTATAGTAGTTATCAATAATAATCTAGTAGTTTGAGAGCCTATATAATATAACTATAAAAAGATTAAATTAGAATAGGATATTTATAGATATAATTGCTCATCTGAGGATCAAGGGAAATTGAGAGTTTTTATAATGTTTTTTAATATTTATGTTTGCTCTACTTAATTGATATTTAACTACTATTAGTCTAGTAACTTCATCTGTTTTTTTTTTTTTATACAAGTGAGTGTTGTGTATGCATATATAATATATATATATACAGTCATGCTGATAGCTTTTGCTTTACGTGCATCCTGATGTACCATATTTGCTTTGCAGAGTCCTGGGAAATTTATGGGTTCCCAACTAAAGTTTCTATCTACCTTGTAATCTATCCTTGTATAATTCATTTCTAAGAATTATGAAATGTATTTATTAGCTGAGAATGGTGAAGGAAGAAAAAAGGAAAACATTGGAATATGATTTTACTGCATCCTTTAAGGTTTTTGGTGCGTCAGTGACGCGAGGGGCGTGGTACCTATCAGCATCTCTGGTATGTATCGTATTATGTATGTATAGTCTTATTATATAATAAAAGAAGTTTTTGTATGTATGTGTTGATCTCTCTCAGAAAAGAGCGAGTCACTCAGATTTGAAATCCTGCATATAGGATTAAGATCCTCTAACTAAGAAACATCATACAAATTTGGTGTTATTTGATTTTTACTAATTAAGAGATATAGATTAATTAATCAAACAAAAATCCAACAGGTTTTCGGAAACTATCACATAGTGCTTGTTGCTGCGATTGCGCAGATGTGTTTTTCCGGTCATAGTACCGGGTACTTTTACTAGTATATATTTATATATGTATAATCGCCCAGGGTTCTACCATTATCTCCCTTTAAGTCACTGGGTATGGGCTTATTTTTTCAACTCATTAATTTTTTTTTTATTTATATCCAGAAAAAAGGCAGATTTCAAATAAAAATAACTTCTTTTTATTCAAATCTAATTGAATTATTTCTAAAACCCACAAATTCTGTGTTAATATTTGAGACTTTAAAATTTCAGAGAATTCTACAGGAACTTCTATTTTGGTTAAAATGCCAGTTGACAAAGTATTAGCTCAAATAAAATATTGAAGACGTTGGAATTTCAGCATAATCTTCATCTTGAGATATATCAACTTTCAACGTTGCTGACAACAAAAGAATACACCTTTATCTTCTGATATACCCAAGTATCTTTAGACCCGTCTGTATATCTAACCTATTAACTTTATTTTGTATAACTTTATTTTTTTCCTAAGCTTGATTATTTTTCTGTATAAAAGAAAAAAACACTGCTTTCTGAATCCGAGTATTCCTGATCTGTACTGATTTTCTTGGTCATAAAAGACTTTAAATCCTTGTTAAATTCTTTTCTCTTTTTAACATCAATAGTTTCGTGACTTATGTGCTGAATGTCGCAGTCAGAACACACAAAAAACAAAACTGTTCTTCTTGTTCATAGCCATCTTTTCTTTTCTTGGTTAGAGCGAGGCCTGGAAATCTGCTTATGTCACAAGTTTGTCTGACTGGTTTACTTCAAACATAAGACAGTTTCTCTGAAATTTGAGATGAGGCCTGATATTTTGTATCATTTGACTATTGTCCTCATCTTTATGTTATCTACATTATTTCTTCTCTGAATGTTTGAGATGAGGCTTGATGGATTTTTCATTTGGGATTATTCGGACTATTGTACTCTGCTATGGTGCCAATTGTATAAATAATTAATAAGATGAGTACATAGTCCGAATAATGTTGTGTGTGTGTGTGGTATATATATACATATATATATATATACTCACACACTGTGTTTGTCTGTATAAGATATGTGTGTTGTATAGTATATATATATATATATATACACACACACGGTTTGTATCATATTGTGTGTTTTTGTTATCACATATATATGCGTATTTGTATATGTGGTGTGTGTTGTTTGAACCTGTAATATTATATTGTGTTGTTGTGTGATGTGTATTAGAGAGCTTAATGGTGTAAATGCTTTCCACAGCCAGGAAGAAAAAAAACCTGATAAGAACTGAGATGTTTATTTCCCAAATGAGTGATTTTGTCCGAATGTATAACTCTATTGGCAAGACACGGAAATCTTGTGTAAATTTGATAGCTCAACAGATTGTTTAATTCTGTTAAGATTCACTGATTTTTTTCCGTAGCATTTTGGTGTGTGCAGTGAGGCGATTCGACAGGTTTAGCTTTTCACCTTCTAGTGCAGAACCTTTACTTTTCTGGTGTCAGTGTAAAAGTATTAATGCAGTTGTATTTGTTGAGTGAAAACAGAAGAAGCATGGTGAGTGTAAGTTGGTGGGTGTCACATTGAAGCTTGTCATTGGGGAAAGCTGGTGTGTAAGAGATATTTTCATATCTTGGTGTGATGTAAAGCATCATTCATCTGTGATGCAGATGAGCTTTCTGATTTTAGTTGTGTCTGGATGCGCATATTTGCTTTGGAATGAGTCCCCGGGAAAATTTTATGGGTCCAACACATTTCCTACCTTGATGGAGCCACACCTCCATCAACCACCCAGAGCTTTACTGCACAAATCATATTCCCAGTTTGCAGAGACTGGTAATTGAACCTTGATACTTTTGATTCTAGGGAATTTTCTACAGCTGAGCTAAACGGGCCCGCAATTGTAGTTGTGTTGTCAATTGAGTATCAGAGTAAACAGAGAATTAATTGGAAGAAACACAAGTTATTATGGATAAGGAAAAGGTTTACTAAGCAAAGGTACAAGGGAACAGAATAATTAGCAATTGCTAGGTTGAATTAACAAGTCCGTGAGATTCTGTTTTTGTCTGACATTATTTATAGAAAAACAGATGATTCCATTCTCATTATTTAGGTACTATGTGACAACTTGTAGGCAATAAAAAAAAACTCTGGGCCATAATTTTTCTAGATGGAAGTGAGAAATCTACACATCCCTCTCATCACGGTTGCTATTTCAATGGAACCAACCAGTTTTTTAGTGAGTGTTTTAAATTATTCTGCCAGACAAGATTTTCTAGCGCCAAAAATTGTGTAAAAGGAAAGGATGTAGTGGTGTAAACGATCGAGAAATTTGGCTTACGTTGCTGGACATATAAATTTGTACATCTATCAGATTGTCGGCCTGTATAGAAGAATCTGACACTCTCTGGCTGGGGGGTGGGTTGAATGTTTTCGGAACTAAGGGTGAAGTTGTAAGAAAGATGAGGGAAGAAGCTATGTGAACATCTTAATGAAAACAGGTGTCTCTCTACTTTTGCACATTTTCCTTCTCACTCAACTCTACTTTACACTTTCATACTTTAAAAAACAAAAATACAAAAAAAAGAAAGAGAAAAAAAGAATTATTTCTCTTCACCCCAACATCCTTCAAATTTTATTTATTTCTTTCCGTTGCTTTCATCTTTTAACATACAAATTTTACATGATGTTTTATATCCAACTTTTGCCACTTTCTGGACTGACTGCTTTTAGAGAGGTGCCTCTTTGGACTCTTTAACTATGTCGGGGATAAAAATTGTATTTAAAATTTACTAAACTTACAACCTCAGTATGTTAACCTTACCTCAGATCTTTTTATTATTTATTTAATATATTATTATTATTATAATAGCCTCAGTCGGTAGAGTGTTCGCTCTAGAACTACAAGGTTCCTAGTTCGATACTGGCCCGCGCCAACTCAGTGTATGAGTAGCATAGGGCGATCTGTGCGGTAAAGAAAGGAGCTGATGGTAGGTGTATCTCTTGTGTCTATGCGCTAGTGAAAAGGGGATAGACTCCGTTGCTGATTGGCTGATACCGACTTTAGGCCACCAATTGACTTTACTTATACTTTATATTTACCTTAATATTATTTATTTAATAAGTATATGTATGGCTTTGTTGATGTGTTTGTAATATACTGACTGCAGTCTCTGCAGAGTGTTTAAGGGGTATCCTTGATATTGACAGCTAAACTGTCTCTCGGTGTATCTATAGTGAAGATTTAGTTTTCTAGAACTCTGGAGGTGTTGAATCACGTCTTCTTTGCCATCCTTCTCCCAGGTACCCTCTGACTGAGATGGTAGTGCCTGTCAGAGTTTGATCTAGGGTATAGATCTGTTGAAATGATTATTGTTCATAGGAATACTTGAAACGCATTTAACTGTTGCAAAATCTATTTGTATGAAGAACCAGTTATGATGCTATAATTTGTTTACTAAGGAATTATTATAGTATTTGAAAACTATATAAACTGTTGCAAATAATCAGTTACCCTGTTTTGCGTGGGGCTTAGAATATGCAAACTAGAATTGTCTGCAGATGGGTAAACCCACCTACCTTCAGTTTTCTTGTTATGATGTAAACCTTTTAGATTTTCTATAGCTTATTTTCATTACTCCGCAGGTACCTCTGACTCAAATTAGTATATTAGCATTCAGACAGGAATACTGTAATAGCATATAACTGAGTGGCAAATTATTGGTATTAAGAAATAGTTTGATTGAAGGCTATAATTGGTTTACTAAGGAATTATTATTATTAAGTTTACGTAAAGATAGTAAAATGCTTGTAAATTATTGTGTTATTTGGATACTTGAAGATATATATACTGTGTGCAAACAATTAAAATCGGAATAGTTACTTGAAACCCCTAGTTATTTAGCTCAGTTGGAGAGCCAATCTGCTTGGAAAATCAGTGTTCTGAGTTCGAGTGTTGGTCCTTGCCATCTCTGCGCTAAGTAGCACAACTTGGATCTGTGTGGTTAAGTAGGAGGCTGGTAGTAGGTGTAGTGCTCCACCTCAAGTGAAAATCAATCTCTGGTCTAGTGCTAGTTGAAGAAGGGTGTAG
Source organism: Doryteuthis pealeii (assembly GCA_023376005.1). Classification (NCBI taxonomy): domain Eukaryota; kingdom Metazoa; phylum Mollusca; class Cephalopoda; order Myopsida; family Loliginidae; genus Doryteuthis; species Doryteuthis pealeii. The sequence continues at coordinate 14,262,084 of CM042177.1, forward strand.
ACTTCTTCACTGTCGTGGCTAATACAACAATAGTTCCACTTTTAAATATCAAAAAGTACCCATAACTCGGCCTACACATGTTCGACATTGATCAAATCGCAATTTAAATCTGGAGATACCTTATAAAAAGTTTGTGCTAAATGTTCCATTTTCTTAAATAATTCAGTACAGAACAGACAAACACAAATATTTATATATCTAATCAACTAAATATTAAATCCTCCCATATTTTCTCCAATTTCAAAGTTTTGATGAATGTCTTCCTTAGTAGCAGTAAAATGAAATACGGAAGTAATTAACTTTAACGTTTAAATATTTATAGTTTTGTTACACATAAATGATAAAATGTGTATTTCCTCTTTTCATTTGGCGCAATAGGCTAATTCTAAACATTCTGAAGAATCTAGCTCTACAAGCAGTTTCTAATAATTGATGGCTTATTCTAATACATGGATGGAATATGTACAGTAAACATTGGTAATAAATTGATGTGTTAATCCAAAACTGGTTTTCCAGTCATATATCAGCATCATCAGAAGGTGTATCTTTTTAAATTAAAAATTTTTTTTCAAAAGAATATTAGCATGGAGAAAGGAAATAGCAATTTTTAAGTGAAGCTTAGAAACTGTTGGACCAATGAACCTTTAGGACCCCTTTTGCGATCTCGATTCATAAGGACGTTTTTTCATTTACACATTCAAATTCCGGTTGTTTGTTAGGAAATTAGGGTTAGGGGTTTAGGTTTTATATTAAAAAGAAAAAAATCTAAACATCTGTAACAAACAACCGATATTTACAGAGTAAATGAAAACATTCCTTATGATGAGGTTGAAGGGATGCCCAAGGTATTATGGTCCGGAACTTTTAACATTTCATTCAATAATGAGAAGTTTGGTAAGAATCAGTTCAAAGTTGAAAATAATTTAAACTTTTTTTTTTGTTATGTCAGGAAAATCATATTTATAAGAGTTAATCAATAAAAATAATATTATTAAACCTGAATATTTTTCCATATCATTATGTTTTGTACTGATTAATTTTTGTGTCACTAATTTACAGGCATTGATTAATTTGTTGAAATTTACTTGTTCATCCCTAGTTAATGTACATAGATCAGGGACATTCAAACTTTTTAGATGGTAGGCTGGATAATAAAATAAAATAATCGCGCGCTGGCCACATATTATTGATTGATATTACAATTATGTAGATTGTTTGCACTACTTGTATGAGAAAGGAAAAGCATTTTTTAAAGTGAGAAGGAAATTTGTTATGTTTTTTATTCATAATGAGAAATTTGGTTTCAGAACAAGTCAGTTGAAAATATTTTAACTTTTTTTTTTTAATGCAGAAAAACCAGTTTATAATAAAGAAATAATAATAATGATAAATATTATAACATGATATTTTAATCATCAATTAAGTTGTATACCCACATTGTTTAATAATATTTATCATTTATTTTTATTATTTTTATTATAAACTGGTTTTTTGCTAAAAAAAAAGTTAAATTATTTTGCAACTTTGAACTGTCTGAAACCAAATTTTACTCATTATTGAATAAAACATACAATTTCCTTCTCATAAAAAATGCTTTTCTTCTTATACCATAAGTAAGTGCAAACAATCTACATATTGTAATATATCAATAATAATGTGGCCCGCGCTCATTATTTTTTTTAATTAATCCAGCCTACATCTAAAAGGTTTTGATGAATCCCTGATCTATGTACATAACTAGTGGATGATAAGCTCACTTCACAAATAATTCAATGGCCTGTAAATTAGTGACAAAAATTTATCCAGAAAACATTTTTATGATAGTGAAATATTTCAGTGTTTAATAATAGTTTATTATTATTTATTAACTGCTGATAAACTGATTTCCTCATAACAAAAAAAAAGTTTAAATTATTTTCACTTGACTTATTCTTAAAACCAATTCTCATTATTGGACTGAAATGTTAAAAGTTCGAACAGTCTGACTTTAGGCATCCCTTTGAATCTGATCATAAGGACATTGTTTTTCATTTACTCTGTCAAAATTCGGTTGTTTGTTAACAGATTGATTTTTAGAGTTTTTTTCTTTTAATTATAAACTAACCTACCTAATTCCTACAAACCACGGATTTTGATGTGTAAATGAAAAACGTCCTTATGAATCGAGATCGCAAAAGGGGTGCTAAAGGTATAGGTCCAAGTTTCTATGTTCACTTAAAAAAATGCTATCCTTTCAGTTGCTAATATTATTGAAAAAAAATTTTTTAATTTAAAAAAAAACATCTTCTGATGCTGATATATGAACTGAAGCCAGTTTTGGGATTACACATCAATTTTATTTACCAACTGTTTTATCTGTACATTTCCTCCATGCTATATTATGAATAAGCATCATTATTTAGACTGCTTGTAGAGTGAGATTCTTCAGAATGTGAATTGCCTTGGCCATGAAAAGAGAAATAGACTTTTATCTTTATGTGTTACAATAAGCTATAACATATTTAAACAGTAAAGTAATTACTTCCTTATTTCATTTTACTGTCACCTAAGGAATGACATTCATTCAAACTTGAATTGGGGAAATATGGGGAGATTGTAATATTTAGTTGATCTAGATATTTAAATATTTGTGTTTTGTCTGTCGTGTAACTGAATTATTTAGAACATGGAACATTTTAGCACAAACTTTTCTATACGGTATCTCCAGATTTAATTGTTTTTGGAGTCAATTCGATCTGTGTAGGCGAGTTATGGTTTTTGGATATTAAAAGTGGCACTATTGTTGGTATAGCCAGACAGTGAGACGTCTACACCCTTTTCATAGCACTAGACAGGGAGCTTTGTTTTCACTTGAGTGGAGCAACTACACCTACTCCAGCTCCTACCTTACCACAGCGATCCAAGCTTGTGCTATCATGCGCAGCACGAATGGCAACGACCAGAGCATCGAACTCAGAACGCTTGTGTTTCCAAGGCAGATGTCTACAACTGAGCTAAAATAAGTAGGGTTTTCAAGTAACTATTCCGATTTAATTGTTTGCACACAGTTATATAGTTTCAAGGTTTCAATATAGAACCAATAATTTACAAGCATTTATATCATTTCACGTAACTAATAATAATATTCCTTAGTAACAATTATGAGCTATATTAACTATTTTTAATGACGAAATAATTTGCACTCAGTTATAATGCTATTAAGTATGACTGTCTAATGCTAATTAATACTGAATTTTGAGTCAGAGTGTACCTGGGAGTATGAAAATAAGTACTAGAACCAATCTAAAAATGTTTACAGTCATATACAAGAAAACCTGGGTAGGGTGGGGTTTACCCCATCTGCAGACCAATCTAGTTGGGCATTCTAAGCCCAGCTAACAGGGTAACTGATCATTTGCACAGTTATATAGTTTCAAATAACTATAATAATGCCTTAGTAAACAAATATAGCATCAGTAACTGTTCTTCATACAAATAATTTGCATACAGTTAAACTGGTTTCAAGTATTCCTATGTACAAAATCATTTTCAACAGATCTATTTGACCCATAGATCAAACTCTGACAGGCACTACCATCTCAGTCAGAGTGTACCTGGGTAATGGCAAAGAAGAGGTGATTCAACACTCCCCAGAGTTCTAGAACTAAATCTTCACTATTAGATACACTAGATACAGGTTAGTGTCAATATCGGATACCCTTTAACACTCTGCAGAGACTGCAGTCAGTATATTACAAACCACATCAACAAAGCCATACATTACTTATTAAATAATAATATTAAGTAAATAATAAAAGTATAAGTAAAGTCATTGGGGTGGCCTAAAGTCGGTATCAGCCAATCAGCAAGGGAGTCTACCCCTTTTCACTAGCGCTAGACCAAGGAGTACACCTACCATCAGCTCCTTTCTTTACCGCACAGATCCTATGCTACTCATACACTGAGTTGGCGCGGGCCAGTATCGAACTAGGAACCTGTAGTTTCTAGCCGAACATCTACCGACTGAGGCTGATTATAATATAATAATATATAAATAAAATATAAAGATCTGAAGGTAGGTAACATACTGAGGTTGTAAGTTTAGTAAATTTTAAATACAATTGTTTATCCCTGACATAGTTAAAGAGTCCAAAGGCACCTCTCTAAAGCAGTCAGTCCAGAAGTGGCAAAGTTGGGATATAAACATCATGTTAAATATTTGTATGTTAAAAGATAAAGACAAGGGAAAGGAAAATAAATAAAATTGTGAAGGATGTTGGTGAGAGAAATAATTCTTTTTTCTCTTTCTTTTTTTTGTATTTTGTTTTTAAAGTATGAAAGTGTAAAGTGAGTTGAGTGAGAAGGAAATGTGAAAAGTAGAGACACCTGTTTTCAGTTAAGATGTTCACATAGCTTCTTCCCTCATCTTCTTAAACTTCACCCTTAGTTCCGAAACATTCAACTCCACCCCCGCCAGAGAGTGTCAGTTCTTCTATACAGGCCGACAATGATAGATGTACAAAATTTATAGTCAGCAACGTAGCCAAATTTCTCGTCGTTTACCCAACTACATCCTTTCCTTTTACACAATTTTTGGCGTAGAAAATCTTGTCTGGCAGATAATTTTAAAACATCACTAAAACTGGTTGGGTTCCATTGAAATAGCAACCGTGATGATAGTGATGTTAGATTTCTTCACTTCCATCTAGAAAAATTTATGGCCAGAGTTTTTTTTTATTGCCTACAAGTTGTCACATAGTACCTAAATAATGAGAATGGAATCATCTGTTTTTCCTATAAATAATGTCAGACAAAACAAGATCTCACAGGACTTGTTAATTCACCTAGCAATTGCTAATTATTCTGTTCACCTTGTACCTTTGCTTAGTAAACCTTTTCCCTATCCATAATACTTGTGTTTCTTCCAATTAATTCTCTGTTTACTCTGATACTCCAATTGACAACACAACTACAATGGGGCCCGTTTAGCTCAGCTGGTAAAAATTCGCCTAGGAATCAAAAGGTTCAAGTTCAATACCAGTCTCTGCCACTTGGGAATATGATTTGTGCAGTAAAAGCCTCTGGGTGGTGATGGTAGGTGTGGTGCCCATCAAGGTAGGAATGTGTTGGGACCCATAAATTTTCCGGGGACTCATTCAAAGCAAATATGCGCATCCCAGGAACACTAATCAGAAAGCTATCTGCATCACAGAGGAATGATGCTTTACATCAACAGATATGAAATTAATTCTTAACAACCCAGCTTTCCCAATGACAACTTCAATGTGACACCCACCACTACACTTCACCATGCTCTTCTGTTTTCACTCAAATACAACTGCATTAATACTTTTACACTGACAAGAACGTAAAGGTTCTGCACTAGAAGGTTGAGTAAACTGTCGATCGCCTCACTGCACACACAAAATGCTACGGAAAAAATCAGTGAATCTTAACAGATTAAACAAATCTGTTGAGCTATCAAATTACAAAGCATTTCCCGTGTCTTGCCAATAGAGTTTATACATCTCGGACAAAATCACTCATTGGGAAATAAACAATCTCATTTCTATCAGGGTTTTTTTCTTTCTCTGCTGTGGAAGCCATTTCACCCATAAGCTCTCTAATAGCACCTCACACACACACAATATATAGTATAAGTGTCCAAACACACACACACAGTATACAAACGCATTATATGTGTATACAAACACACAATGTATACAAACCGTGTGTGTGTATTAGATAATTAATATATACATACACACATATGTATACAGACCACGTGTGTGTGTATATTATATATATGTATATATATACACACACCACACACACATTATTCGGACTATGTACTCATCTTTCATATTATTTATACAATGGGCACATAGCAGAGTACAATAGTCCGAATAATCCAAATGATACAAATCATCAAGCCATCTCAAAAATTCAGAGAAATAATGTAATAACAATAAAGATGAGGACAATAGTCAAATTGATACAAAATATCAAGCCTCAATCTCAAAATTCGAAAACTGGTCTTATGTTTGAAAGTAATCCAGTAAGACAACTTGTGACATAAGCAGTTTCAGTTCCTCCTGCTAATCCAGAAAAAAAAAATGGATGAACAAGGGAAGAACAGTTTTGTTTTTGTGTGTTCTGACTGCGACTTCAGCACATAAGTACGAACTGATTGTGTTAAAAGAGAAAAGAATGTTCAAAGGATTTTTAAGTCTTTTATGACCCAAGAAATCAGTACAGATAGGGAATTACTCGGATTCAGAAGCAAGTGTTTTTTTTTTGATACAGAAAATATCAACTTAGGAAAAAATGTAGTAACAAAAATAAAGTTTATAGGTTTAGATATCAGACGGGTCTAAAGTTGGGTATATCAGAAGATAAAGGTTGTATTCTTTTGTTGTCAGAAGTTGAAAGTTAGATTATATCTCAAGATGAAGATTATGCTGAAATTTTCCAAGTCTCAATATTTGTATTTTTAAGTCTAATACTTTGTCACTGGCATTTAAACAAAATAGAAGTTCTGTAGAATTCTCTGAAATTTTTAATGTCTCAAAATATTAACACAGCATTTGTGGGTTTTAGAATATAATTCAATTAGAGTTTGAATTTAAAAAGAAGTATTTTTATTTGAAATCGTGCTTTTTCTGGGATAAATAAAAAAAAAATTTAATGAGTTTGGAAAAAATATCCCATACCAGTGACTTAAAGGGAGATAATGTAGAACCCTTGCAGATATATACATATATATATATATACTAGTAAAAGTACCCGGTCTATGACCGGAAAAACACATCTGCCATATCAGCAACAGCATCTATGTGATAGTTTCCGAAAAACCGTTTGATTTTTGTTTGATTAATTAATTATATCTCTTATTAGTAAAATCAATAACAAATTTGGTGTGTTTCTTAGTTAGAAGGATATTAATCTATATGCAAGATTTCAATCTGAGTGACTCCTCTTTCTGAGTTATAGATCAAACACATACATACCAAAACTTTCTTTTATATATATAGATATACATACATACATACTACATACAGAGATGCTGATAGGTACACGCCCTGCGTCACTGACGCACAAAACCTTAAAGGATGCAGTAAAATCATATCCAATGTTTTTCTTTTCTTCCTTCACCATTTCAAGCTAATTGTAAATACATTTCAATAGTTTCTTAGAAATGAATTATACAGATAGATTACAAGGTAGGAGTTAGAAGACTTTAGTTGGGACCATAAATTTTCCCAGGGACTCATTCAAAGCAAATATGTACATCCAGGATGCACTAAAGCAAAAGCTATCAGCATGACTGTATATATATATATATATATGCATACACACACACTCACTTGTTAAAAAAAAAACAGATTAAGTACTAAGACTAACATAGTAGTTAAATATTCATTAAGTAGAGCAAACATAATATTAATAAACATTATAAAATACTCTCAATTTCCCTTTTGATCCTCAGATGAGCAATTATATCTATAAAATCATCCTTTCTCATATTTTTAATCTTTTTAGGTAGTTTATATTATATAGGCTCTCAATACTAGATTTATTATTGATATATAATATATATATATACACACATGAAGCTAATTAGAATTATAATAATAAATAGATAGATATTTGTTACGTAGATATTTCTAACATATGTAACTAACTATTTATTATTAATGTATGTCCTATTTTCAGTTATCTATATATTAATACTGTTGTTGGGAGAAAGGATAGACTAAGCTAAGTGAAACATAACCAGTCTCTACCGACAAACGGATGCGTTTACTACATGGTTAAGTAGGCAAACTCGGTTAGGAATAAACATAAAGAAAACATGGAAATAGAGAGTAAAAAGCACATCTACCTTCTGATCTTCCCCACCTGACCGCCCACTCTCTATATGTCATTATGTCCTACCTTTTGCCAAGGAATGGTTGGTTGGTTGGTTTTAAGCCTGTCAACCATTGAGGGGGTTTTAGTGCTGAAGTCAATCTTTTTTCAGTCCTATTCGCAGAATTGTGTCCCAGCCCCCTGCCTTAAAAAACGCAAGGCAGTGATAGCTGAAAAAACAACCCTCCCTACGAATGAATATGAATATACAATTGATTGTTCGACCTAAATATATCAAAATAAAATAAAAATACCAGAAAAAATGTATGGATTTTTTATTTGTAATTGATCATCAAAAAAAAAAAATCAGAATAAAATGAAAATAACAAAAAAAAAAAATTTTTTTTTTAGCTGATTGGAGGCATTTTTATCGACAAATTATTTCTTTTAGTTGTTTGAAGACGTTAAAAGTAAGCCATATTTTTATTGACAAATAAATGTAAATATTTATCCCCCCACCTTAAAATATTTTAAAGAGGTGTAGGGTTAAAATATTTACATTTACTTGTCGAAAAAAGACTGGAGGAGGGTAAAATATCGCATTAACTTTTCGGAGTAATGCCTTAAGCGCTGGTTGCTTTTTTCAGCAGGCACTGCTTCAGCTAGACTTCATTCGTAGGGAGGGTTGTTTTTTCAGCTATCACCGCCTAACGTTTTTTAAGGCAGGAGGCCAGGACACAATTCTACGAATAGCCCCTTTTTTCAAACAATTATATTATTTTCAAGTAACTATTCCTATTTAATGATAATAAACAATTCTTTGTTATATAGTTTCAAGTATTCCTATCTAGTATGGTTTACAACCAATTGTATGATTTCAAGTATTCCTATCTGATATCACTAAGTTGCATACAAATATATGGTTTTGAATATTTCGAGCAATTATATGCTTTCAAGTAATTAATAAAAATCCTTTGTAAATAAGTATCTACTCTTAATATAAATAAAGTTCTATCTTTTGTTTAACCATAGATAGTGTTTGTGGTGCAATGGTTATAGTCATAGGAAATGGATATGGCAAACTACATTCAGTTCCTGGATGAGGCTGTTAGCATTTCACATAACACTAATACCCTTGGGAAAGGTATTGATTCAACTATTTTCCTTTCAGGAATAGGGCCAGTTTAGCTCAGTCAGTAGAGCGTTCGGCTGGGAACCACAAGGTTCCTGGCTCAATGACGGCCCACACCAACTCAGCGCATGAGTAGCACAGGGATCTGTGTGGTAAAGTGAGGAACTGATGGTAGATGTGGCGCTCCGCCTCAGACACTAAAAACAGTCTACTTCGTCTAGCACTATTGAAAAGGGGATAGACTCCTTCGCTGTCTGGCCACCCCGACGACTTTACTTACTTAATATAAATAATTTACAGTTATATGGTATCAAGTATTCCTATCTAGTACAGATAATTTTCAAAGATCTATTTGACTCTTAGATGGTCCCTAACAGGTACTACCACTCCAGGTCAGAGTGGATCTGGGAGTAAAGGCAATAAAGAATTCCAGAACTAATACAGTTTAGTGTTATATCCAGGACACTACCTAGGAATGTAAGGTGTGCATCACTTTGGGATTTACATGAGTTCAGCTAGTCCATCCATTAATACTGTTGTAATGATTTACCTATCTTCAGATTTCATATGCATCACACAGTGGTTGGTTGGTTGGTTGGTTGGTTTTAAGGCATTTTATGAAAAAATTATTTAATGCTAACTCAGTTGTTTGGTTTTGTTTTTCAAGCAACAATATGATTTCTATAACTAATAATGATCATATGCTGACAATTATAGCTGTATGTAAAAAGTCGTCAAGGCGGCCTAATGTTGGTATGAGCCATACAGCAAGGGAATCTATCCCCCTTTCTCTAGCGCTAGACCAAGGAAATTATTTTTAGGGTCTGAGGTGGAGCACCACACCTCACTTTACTGCACAGATCCCTCTGTTACTCATATGCTGAGTTGGCAAGGGCCGGTATCGAACCAGGAACCTTGTGATTCCTAGCTGAACACTCTACCGACTGAGCTAAACCAGGCCCTACATAGCTGTATGTAACAATCTTTACTACTAATATTTTGTACACAGTTATACGATTTCATGTATTCCTATCTAGTATAAATGATATTCAAACAGAACTAGATTTGAGCCATAGATTGCATCCTAACATGTACTATCACTCAGACTTAGCAGTAAACATCCAGTTGTTCACAACATATGAGTGTCCAAGTTCTGTTAAAGATGTGAACCACTAGACTGCTTATACCAAAGGATTTGTTTTATAGAGGTGAAAGTTTGTGTATGGTTTGGTTTCGTTAATTTGTTTACTGGCATATCAAGTTCCTATGGGTTATTTAATGCTAAAATTTGATTCATTTGTAAACATTTGATAATAATGATAACTGTTTATATTTTACACTTCCACTGCAATCAATTTTTTGTAACTGCCCTTTTTATTTGTACACAGGTAATAGTTTCAAGTATTTTTATCTAATATAAATAATTTAGACACAATTATATGGTTGCAAATAACTAATAATAATCATTACTAAACAATAATAGCTGTAAGTAACTATAATAATAATCATTACTAAACAATAAAGCTGTAAGTAACTAATAATAATAATCATTATAACATAAAGCTGTAACTAAATAATAATCATTACTAAACAATAAGCTGTAGCTAATAATATATAATAATCATTACTAAACAATAATAACTAATAATAATAATCATTAAAACAATAAGAGCTGTAACTATAATAATAATCATTACTAAACAAAAGAGCTGTAACTAATTAATAATAATCATTACTAAACAATAAGAGCTGTAACTAATTAATAATAATCATTACTAAACAATAATAGCTGTAACTAATAATAATAATCATCATTACTAAACAATAAGAGCTGTAACTATAATAATAATCATTACTAAACAATAATAGCTGTAACTAATAATAATAATCATTACTAAACAATAATAGCTGTAACTAATAATAATAATCATTACTAAACAATAAGAGCTGTAACTATAATAATAATACTAAACAATAATAACTAATAATAATCATTACTAACAATAAGAGCTGTAACTAATAATAATAATCATATTACTAAACAATAATAGCTGTAACTAATAATAATAATCATTACTAAACAATAAGAGCTGTAACTATAATAATAATCATTACTAAACAATATTAGCTGTAACTAGTAATAATAATCATTACTAACAATAAGAGCTAACTATAATAATAATCATTACTAAACAATAAGAGCTGTAACTATAATAATAATCATCATTACTAAACAATAATCTATAATAATATCATTACTAAACAATAATAGCTGTAACTAATAATAATAATCATATGTAATAATAATAATCAACTAAACAATAATAGCTGTAACTAATAATAATAATCATATCATTACTAAACAATAAGAGCTGTAACTGATAATAATAATAATTAAACTAAACTAATAAGTAATAATAATCATCATTACTAACAATAAGAGCTGTAACTGTTGAAGTAAGTTAGCGTACTGTTGGTTTGAGCAACAAGCTAAGGCAACTGGTACTTATGGGAATCCAGAATAGTCCACTGGTGCATTTGGGTGAGTCCATTCCTTGAGTCCTGATTGGCTGCTTGGTTTATATGATGTTATGAGGCTTCATAAATAAGCTGGCATTTTGCAGCAGTATTTGCAGCAAGACAGATTTGTATTGAGTTACAACTATTTGCTGCCTTGTCTTACCAATTCGATGGTAATTGGAACTAGTATGATTATTCTACAGTAACTAATAATAATAATCACTACTAAACAATAATAGTTGTATATAACTAATAATAATAATCATTAATAAACAATAATAGTTGTAAGTAACTAATAATAATAATCATTACTAAGCAATAACAACTGTAAGTAACTATTCTTAATATAAACAATTTAAATTACATGGTTTTGAGTATTCCTATCTAATAATTATTACTTGCAGTTATATTGTTTAATTTATTCCAATCTAATCTAATACTAAAAATTTAACAAAATTTTATTGTTTCAAATAACCAATAATCCTCAGTAAGCAATTACAGCTTCAAGTAACTATTCTTTAATAAAATTATTTAGTCATAGTTTCAAATATTCTTATCTAATGTTAACAATAATATGGTTTAAGTAACTATTCTTATCAAATAATAATTATTTATCTAAACACAATTATAGGGTTGCAAGTATTCCTATGTAACACCGAGATGCTGATAGGTCCGCATACTGCATCCCTGACACACAAAAATCTAAAAGGACGCATTAAAATTGTATCCATGTGTCCTGGTGTTTTTCTTTTTTCTTCCCTCATCATTTCAAGCTAACTGTAAATACATTTAAATAGTTTCTTAGAAATTAATTACTGTTTGGAGTACAAGGTAGAGGTTAGACAGCTTTAGTTGTTCATAAATAAAAACTATAATTTGTAGAGAAACTTTAGTTGGGACCCATCAGATTTTGCGGGACTCCTTCAAATCAAATATATGTGTCCCAGGATGCACTAAATTAAAAAGCTATCAGCATCACTGGTAACATCAATAATTTGCAAGTAATTATATGGTTTTCAGTAACTATCCTTAAAATAAATAATTTCCAAACTTTTATATGATTTTCAAGTGTTCCAGTTAAATACAAATAATTCATGCACAATAATGTATGTGGATTCAATCTTTGAATGGTAAGGGTTTTATTTTGCAGAAAATTCATACTTTATTCATTGTTGATTTCTTTTTTTGTAAATACAGCTTCAGTCACAATATTTTTGAACAAACATAGTATATACTTACAGATGGATAGATACGTTCTGTTTGTGATTTGGAAGAGTCTTTACAATTACGGCTATTACGGCATTGTGGAGTAGCAGTGGTAGTAATAATAATACTTTTAAGTTGTTTTGGGGATTCCAAGATAATTATTTCCACTTTAATATTTTGACTTTTATTCCATCTGTTTTCTATTTTAGTTTTTTGAAGAACTTTTTTTAGACTTCTGGAGACATTAAAGTGAGGAAAGTCAAAATAACTTTTCAAGAAGAGTATTATGTCAATGATGGTTTGTTTGTTTTATTTTACGGCATATCAACCTCAGTGGGTCATTTAATGCCGATTAAGTTTTGAAATCAATTCTTAATGGATATACAATTTCTTTTTTATAAATACATTTTTCTATTTAACCAATAGATGGGACCCTAACAGGTACTATGACTCCGGGTCAGTGGACCAGGGAGCAATTGTGATGAAGGGGTGCTCCACATTCCCCAAACCTCCAGAACCGAAACCTCACCATCAGGTAAAATTTAATGTCATTACCAGGACACTATGACCCTCAGCCACCGCCTATCACATACATGATAAAAAGTTGGGGTTGCCATAAGGGCAATAGGGTTGGGAAAATCATATAGGTGCTTGGGCTTGACGTGACCAGCCAATTGATCGGAGGGGGCCTCTCCGACTGCCTATTTAGCCTAAGTAAGGGTCTAAGTGGAGTATTGCAAATCATGGACCGCTCAACCACCTGAGTTCTATCCTTAAGCATCACAGATTGCCACCCAAGGCCAACAGGTGACCCCATTGATGGAGTTTGCAGAGGTGCAGTCGTTGCATTCTAATGCCCCAGCCAACAGTAGCAGTGATAGTAATAATAACTCTTTTGTTTTGGTGGATTTCCACTTTAATAAATATTTTGACTTTTATTCCATCTGTTTTCTATTTTAGTTTTTAGAAGAACATTTAGACTATCCATTGTGGAGACATTAAAGTGAGGAAAGTCAAAATAACTTTTGAAGAAGAGTATTATGGCAATAATCATTTGGTAGTGAACAATATACAGTGGAAATAGAACAAGAAGAGAAAATAACAGATGAGAATACTGCTGAATCCTGACAGCTAGGGTAGCTTAATTGGTTAAGGTGTTGTCCATGAAAGACGAGCTCCTGAGATCTGAGGGGTGAGGTGGAATAGGATGCAAGGTTCTTTTATTATTTCAAATTCCTTAGGCTAAGTTTCAGAGCTTAGAGAACATCATAAAAACAGATGAAAAAAGAATTATATATATAAATATATTATATATATATATACACACACACACACACACACACAAATTTGCTCATAGTAGTTGCTGTGTCTAGCCACACTGACGAGACATGAAATATCAAAATATGGTGTCTGTGGATGATTTACATATATATATTCAAAAACTGAGTTTCTTATATTTCATTCCTAATGCTTCATACTAAATCCCAAACAATATATATTATAAATAGATATGCACACACACATTTGATCCAAAGAAGCAGTAAAGGGAGTAATAAAAGGGGAGAGGTTAGATAGGGGTGGGGAGAGGTGGAGTTGGTCACTAAGTGTGAGGGAAAGGGGGTCAGGAGAGGAAGTTTAGTTAGTGTAGGGGGTTGGGGAATTGGTTAGATGAAGGGGAAAAAGAGAAAGTAAGGAAGATCAAATTTCTCTCCAAGAAGGCTAACCCAC
>CM042177.1:14281499-14331499 GCA_023376005.1 Doryteuthis pealeii
TTAAATTGCTCTGCAGGTCACTTTAACACTTTTGAATCAAAAGCTTTTTAAATGATAGTTTATTCTCAACTGTTTACTGTACACACACACACACACACACATATATATATATATATATATATATATATATATATATATATATATATATATATATATATGTAGGCAGGTTTTATTTAAAATGAAGGCAAGGATTTGGTATTTAGCTTTGTTATTCAGCTTTTCTTTTTGGCAAACGACATGTCACAACTGTGGCCATAGGCATTTTAAAAACTCTCTTGAGGTTCTGACCAAAAATGGTTGAAAGTATCTGAACTTAGACTACACTACCAGGGAGTTTGGACAGTTTTTAAAGTGCCTACAACCACAGTTGCTATATCTTGTTTACAAAAAAAAAAGAAAAAAAAAACCGGAATAAAAAGCTAAACACTACGTCCATGTCTGTCATTTTATGAATATATATATATATATATTATATATATATATATATAATGTACAATAGATTTAAGGTGGATTGTTACCATTGGTTTCAAAGCAGCATGTTAGCCACTTATGGTCAAGACAATATGCCTGTTAAGAAATCTTTTCTTAACGGCACATTGGATTGACAATAAGTGGCTAACATACTGCTTTGAAACCAATGGGAACAATGGCATCTTATGTGTATTGTACACTATAATGAATAAATAAATAAATACAGTTCTTACACCTGTAATTGAGCACTTTATTTTCAATTCTTCCATACTAGAAAAAAAAACTACTTTATATATTTAGCTAGAGATATATAATATATATTTTTGGCATGAATCTATACACACACATAAATAACATATACACAAAATACTATTTGTGGAAAATTTGTGAATATATTTGAATTGCTATCAGATATTTTTTTAAGAAAAGAAATTAACATTATATAAAAAAATATAATTATTAATTTGCTTGGAGAATAGTCTTTTATTGACAACAAATAGATTTTTATCACTTTGTTTTATTTTCATAGGATTTTACATTCATATAATTCTTTAAATTCAACATTTTTGTACAGTCTTCAGAAAATTAACTTTGTCTACATCATGAAGAAGAAGCAGAAAAATCTAATAGAAAAGAAAGTCTACATAACAATAATTATCACAGACAAAATAAAGTTTATGATACCAAGAAGATTGCATTAGTGTGTGTTTGTGAAAATACTGTAATAATGGTTTGGTTTGTTTTGTTTTGTTTTACAGCATATCAACCTCAGTGGGTCAATTAATGCCAATAAAGTTTTGAAATAAAGTCATTCTTAATGGATACTCATTTTTTTATTAATACATTTTTCTATTTAACCCATAGATGGGACCCTAACAGGTACTACCATTCTGGGTCAGAGTTGACCAGGGAGCAATGGTGATGAAGGGGTGCTCCACATTCCCCAGATCTCCAGAACTGGAACCTCACCATCAGATAGAGTTTAACGTTATTCCCAGGACATCTAGACCCTCAGCCACCGCCTTCTAGCACCCATATTATAAAAAGGGTTGGAGCAATCATATAGGTGCTAGGGCTTGACATAACCAGCTGATTGATCGGAGGTGGCCTCTCCGACCGCCTGTCTAGCCCAAGAAAGGGCCAAAGTGGAGTATTGCAAGTCCTGGACTGCTCACAACCACCTGGGTTCTATCCTTAAGCATCACAGGCCAACAGGGGGCCCCATTGGGGGAGTCTTACTCCTCTTCAGAAGTGTAGTCGGTGCAGGGCAGCAGTAATAATGGTAAAATTATTGGGTGGATTCAATAGAAATGTGCATGGGTAGATTTTGTTTGTAAAGCTGGACATATTATAATATAATAATATATTGTTACTTAATAGAAAATAATGTCATCAAATGTTCATCCGTGCAACTAAGGGTCTTGGCATTTTGGGCTCAATTTCAAAAATTCTTAGAATTATTCTTGAAAGGTATTTAAATTATCTGATCAGATCCAGCTCACTGGATTTAGGTTATTTTTCTTTTTATGAAAAAAAAAAAAGAAAAAGAAAGAAAAGCAAAACAAAAGGGTAAATAAACAAATAGATAAAACTTGTTTTATTTTACTTTATTTAGTTTTCAGTTATGAAATTTCAAAGCTGGTTTACAAAAAAATTATTTCCAATAAACTAAATGTGTTTCGTTGAAGAAAAAACAACTTCTCGGTTATAATTCAAGGTGTTTTTTAATTGAGTGTATAATTTCAAGAATATTGATCCAAAGATTTGCCACTTTGAATTTGTAAACTAAAATAACCCATAAAATTTAGTCTAAAAAAATTCATTTTTCACATTTTTGGCTGTTCAAAGCAAAATACTGTTTTAACTCACGGTAAAAAAAATAGGACCATATGACCTTAAGGCACCCCTTTTGCGATTTTGATTCGTGGGGACATTTTTTCCATTTACAGTCAAAACTCGGTTAATTGTTTACAGACAATTTTTAGACTTTTTTTTTTAAATTATAAAACTAACCCCTAACCCTAACCCCTACCAAACTACCGGATTTTTACGGTGTAAATGAGAAAAGTGTCCTCATGAGTCAAAATCGCAGAAGGGGTGCCTTAAGGTCATATGGTCCAAAAAATAATTCAATGGATAAAAGCATATACGAATTAGATATTCAGAAAGATTATTTCAATTTTATTTTCAATCATATAAATACTTGGATTGACCAATCTGCACATTGAATGGATTAAGATATGAATTTGTTAATGGCTTCTGAAATCAGCTAACTGACTGGGAATGCTAATATCAACCTTCATTGGTCATTTAATGCCAAAGCCATCCTTGTAAAAAAACAGTAGTGAAACTATTTCTCTGAATGTTTGAGATGAGGCTCGAAGATTAGTATTATCTGCGTTATTCGGACTATTGTCCCCATCTTCATTGTTATTTGTACAACGTTTTGGCCAATATTTAATTAACACAACTCCTACCCCAGCTATGGTTAGCAGAATGAGGACAGGATACCCCCGTGGAATAAATAAAGGATTAGGTTCAAAGTTCCGTGATGGTTCCCGAATACACAAGAAAGTTCCAGAGTTCGAAAAGAAGGTTCCCGAGTCCGAGAAGGTTCCTGAGCCCGACAAGAAATACCTGAAGAAGGCCGGAGGGTATATCAGCTGAAACGTTGTACAAATAACAATGAAGATGGGGACAATAGTCCGAATAACGCAGATAATAGTAGTGAAACTATTTAACTGCTAACTAAGGGGATAAGAAGGTTTATACCTTTCTCAAGGGTATTAGTCATTAGTCTGCAAGTGAACTTATTACCATGACTGTAGTTTGAAATAGCTTACTATGATATTGCAGTCAGGCACATTATCAACTTTCTTTGAGAAGCCAACTCTACAACAGTAACCAAATGTTATGGCCATTCTCTAGAACAATGTGTTAAGTCACAATAGAAGGGCCAAAAATATTTAGCAGAACTACAGAATACACAGTAATCTACTTTAAAGTAAAGAAAATATTTTTTTCCTTCTTGTATCCTCCCTTTTTTTTTTTTTTTTTGCATTAGCCATACTGTCAATCCATTAAGTGAATAAAGTGTACTTGTAGCTATGGAAAAGAGTAGGTAGGTAAATTGATAGGTAGAAAGAAGGAGAAAGAAAAAAAGCATCTGGGTCAAATAGGGTAGTGTCAATGAGATAGGCAGATTATTATCAAAATCTCAGAGAGGAAGCAGGTTTTAAGTTTACTCGTAAAACATGATATGAAAGTAAAACATGGAAATAAATGTCTTAACATCTACACCCACTACATACATACACAAAAGCACATATGTATGTGTATACATGCATCCACATATATGCACACACACACATTTGTATATATACAATAACAGACAAATAAGTGCATGAAAATATATATATATATATATATATATATATAATAAACAGACAAATATACATGTATGTATGTATGTATGTATATATATTTACATACACAGTAGGGCTGAAAAATTCATATTATGTCATATCTGTTGTTGATGACGTTTTGGACCAATGGGACCCAAGCACTGCAACACTAATGAAAGAAGTGTGTGGACTATGTTGAAAAATAAACCTCATTTTGGTCATATTCCATGAGAATATCTTGGTCAGACTATGAATTTTTCAGCTGGCCATCATGTGTATATGTGTGTGTGTGTGTATATATATATATATATATAGAGAGAGAGAGAGAGAGACACACACACAGAGATGTGGCACACATACACATATATACATTTAGAAATGAATTTATCCATCCCCAGCCAAAACCAGGATGTAATACAATGTCAATTTTTAAGCAAAGTACAGCTGGTTTGAATTCAATTTTCCTTTTAAACTTATTGTTGTACTAAAAGGAGAGAGACGTCTACTCTATTATTTACTCATAGGTAGGGAAAGAAGAGATGGATTTACATGTATATACACACACACATGCATGTACATATATTAAATGTACTCACATTCATGTATATACGCACATGCATATCATATATATATATATATACATATAGTGACTGGCACTTTTTTTTTCACACAAGAACCTGCAAAAAGTACCCATGAGACTCCTTGGGCACACTTCCCCCTTGCAAGCCCTGCAGCATATGTGACAAAAACTGTTTTTGGCATTGCCATTGCCCATGTGCACTTTCATATGATTTCTCAGACCTGCTGCAGAGCCACACATTTTGTCAAGGAATTGACATGAATTACTTGTAGGCTGTTGAGGAAGAACTTGTGTAAAATCAATCTGAAATTGTTTGCTGTCATGAGATCTCATGACTAGCAAGTTTTTTTTTCTTGGCAAACTGCAGATTTACAAACATGTTTTGAATGAAAACTATTTCAGATTGAGGTCAAATCCTGTTTTTGAAATGCTCAGTTCAAGATAAAGTGTTTGATTCTTCTTACTTCAAATAATTTACAACCATCGTAGGTGGAGTTTAACAAGTTTGAATTCAGAGTTTTCCTTCTCCTAAACTAGTTACCTAACCAAGGTCAAAGAGCCCAGTCTGACCTATTTACTATAGCTGGAAGGAGAGCAGGTGGATGCATACCTTTCCCAAGGGTATTAGCGCTATGTGAAATGTAGATAGCTTCATCTAGGATTTGAACTCTGGTTGACAAGGCCATTTCCTACAACTCTAGCCATCTGATTGTATAGGAGAAAAAACTCAATACTGGATTTATTTGCTGAAGAACATTGGTGTCTGGTTTTAGAGATTGCCATTTGATGTTAGGATTCTCTTAAGATTTTGATGATGATATGTAGTCCAAGTCTAGAAGTGTATAAAAAGCAAAAACGAAACAATTGATGGACACTAAGCTTGATTTTGATGCTGATGCCTCTGAGACTACATACTTTTTTTAAAAGGTTTTGTTGGCTTTTTCAATCCTTAGATTTATTTCAGAATCAAGTAATCCATCCCTAGAGAGTGTGCTAGCAAGAGATACCAAAGAATCAACTACATCCAATCTTGTACCCTGGATGAAGATGTTAAGTTCAACACATATGTATATATATCATTGGCATTTCAGTCTCAGAAGACTATAATATAGTTTCTGAGCCCCGGAAGTTACAGCACCTCCTGTGACTGTAAAGTCCAATGTTCAAAAAACATTCTCAACTTCAGGATTTTTCCATCAGCCATCGGATACAAAGTTTCCTTAGTAGAGAACACAAGCTGGGAAGTTGAGCTCTCTCTAGAACTGCTGTATTAGTGATCCTGTCCGTCCAGTTTATGCCCAATATACGTCTAAGGCAGCAAAGGTAGAAGCTATTTAACCGTCACTCTTGGAGGGAGTACAGGGTCCATGTTTCACTTCCATACATGAGGGTGCTGATAACACAACCCCTATACATTTGAACCTTTGTACAGATAGTGAGCTTGCTGTTGTCCCACACTCTTGCTGTGAGCTTCCCAAAAGTTGAGGCAGCTTTTCCGATCCTGCAACAGAGTTCAGTATCAAGTGATATACATATTTATACATTGGTTTTAATAGAGTATTCAACTGATCGTTCATCCATACTCAGCAGTAAAGGACAAATTGCTACAGTAGATAGCATTAATATAGTATGTCACTAAATATGTGGAAGCAAATACAGTAAGGCTATTGAAGCAAATGCTTCTGGCTTTCTATATTTTAACATTACTAGGATTTTAATATGTAATCATATATTCTGAGATCATAAGGGAACTAGTGTATCTAGGTGCAAACCATGTAACGTCTACCTGAAAGGACAACAAAAACATAACCATACTAAGTGATTTTTGGAGAAGTGTTTTGGGGGAAAAGTTTGTATTGTATGGCGGGAAATGCGGTGTGTGTGTGTATAAATATATATATAAATAGATATACAAACACAGATACACATACACACAGTTATTTACTAAATGTAGTTTAGATGCAGAACAAGGCCAAAAGTATAGGGCACCCAGTGAGAATCGAATTCACTAACAATGGCTTGCTAATCATTACACCACACACACACACATATATACACACACACACACACACACAGATAGACACATTTATATATTAGACTCAATTTTTTTTAATATACAGACATACATTTTATATATAGAGAGAGAGAGTGACAGAGATACACAGATACATATATCTATATGAACATATATATACTCATACCTACTTAGAAACATACATATATACATACACAAAAAATGAGCATATATGTCCACATGTATACCAAACCAAGCTTATATACACCATCTTGTATTTGCATATCAATCTGTACATTGTCATAGTGTTTGTGTATGTATATATATATATATACATATATATACATGTATGCGTGTGTGTGCGTATATATATATACCCAGACAGAGACAAAACAAGATAAAGAGTGCCATGTATATACATAAATGCAAGCTTATACACACAAACCATTCTAAGCCATAAATTTTCATATATCTTTCCAAAATATTAAAAAGAAACAAATCAACAATCATAACCAATAAACTTTTCCATTTACCAAGTTCCAAACCAAAATAGGATTACGGAGATTTTCGTTTAATTTTATGGGATCAAGCCGTGAAAGATAGGGGTCGCCACTGGTCTTTATATTAAACAGATCAATATTCAAGCATTAAAATGATATACAATATACATCTGGCTGACAAAGGTTTCTCTCTCTTTGAGAAACTGATTTATAATAAGGCAGACACACACACACCAAAAAATCATGTACAGCAAATCAGTGGAACTGTCCAAACATAGGTAATGTATTTGGCAGTATGTAAAATGAACTTTTGATTAAAAATAATAATACACACACACACACACACATATATATATATATATAACACATACAAACATGCATACATACATATGCACAAACATACGTATATATATATATATATATATACACAAATATATGTATATATACATATACACATACATATGCACAAATATATGTATACATACATATGCACAAATATATATACATATACACAAATATACATATACACAAATATATGTATATATACATATACACATACATATGCACAAATATATATACATATACACATACATATGCACAAATATATATATACATATGCACAAACACATAAACATATGCACAAACATATATATATATATATATATATATATTTGTGCATATGTTTGTGCGTGCATATATATATATATATATGCACACATACACAGAAACACACATACACAAAATAATGTGAATATACAAGAACGAAAATAAATCTAAACAATACTGCATTAAATCTATTGAAGTCTTGAAATACATATTTAAAGACAAATTGCATGTAGCAATCATTCCAGAAAACAAAAGAACATTTAAAAACTAAAACAAATGCATTTATATATAAAAATCAAAGTCCTATTGTTCAGTCTTTGCTTATGCAATATGAAATGTTAAGTCCTAAAAATCCCTACATAATAAGAAATGCTATATGTATTTACCCAACACCTCTACACAAGCAAGATGTGACACAAGGTCAATTTTTTAGGTCTGAATTTTTTTATTCTAGACTTGTTAGTATAGCAAGGCTAAAGAGCCTGTCTGTCCTAATATTTATTCATAGATGGAGAGAGAATAGTTGGATACTTATACCAAATATTGCTAATGTAATTTTATCTACCAAGATAGAAATGAACAATGAACAAAACACTAATTTTCTTCAAAATAGTCCCTTAGGTATTCAACAAATTCCAGCGAGTTTTACACTGGTCAAAGCACCTCTAAAACTCTTCTTTTGATATGTGTAAGGCTGCACTGTCATATTTCTTTCAATTTCTTCTACATGTTCAAATCTTAATTTTATTTTACAAAATATGAAAAAGAATTGCAAGAAGCTAAGTCTGGTCAGTATGGAAGTACAGTATTTTAACATTCTTCTGTTGAGCCAAAAGTCAATGTTGGTTAGTTAGTTCGTCTTAGACTATGTCAACCATTGTTGGGTTATCTAATTTCTAAGTATTGAGGTCAGTCAGTCAGTATATTGTTGGTTTGGACAACAGCAACTGGCTAAGCACCACTGAACTAGACCCAAGACAGCTGGTACTTAGTCCATTCATGTATTTATGTGATTCCATTCCTTGAGTCCTGATTGGCTGCTTGGTTTCTATGATGTTATGAGGCTTCATAAATATTCTGGCATTCTGCAGTAGGATTGCAACAAAATTAGATCTGTATTCAGTTACGGCTACTTGTTGCCTTGTCTTACCAATTCGATGGTAATTGGAACTGAGTATGATTATTCTACAACAATTATATGGTTTCAAGTATTCCTGTTTTATATTATTCATTTACAAGCAGTTCACATAAACCATCCAAGTAAGATGAAGAAAGCACACTGGATGATTCAGGAAAAGTAAGGACAAACTCAAAAGTAAATTTCTCCTGTAGACACCTTACACATAGGCAAACCAAAGTGAGCTGACCAGCAAAGACTTTGATCACCTCTGCGCAGATACTAGATTTAGTGAGGAAGATTTGCCATGAGCGATGAGTGGCAAGAGAAAGTCATGGAAATCCATGCTGGTTTCAAGGAACTATTCCTATTTAATAATCATAATCACTTGTTTCAAGTATTCCTCTCTAATACTAATAATTTTCAGATCTATTTGAGTCATAGATGGGATCCTAAATGGGACTACAACACCCAAAAAGGCTGCTCTTGGAGAAATATCAAGAATTGGCACTGACACGCCTAGATGCCAAGACATCATAAAATGGTACACTCAGCACACATTTTGATTTTGGTTTAAAAAAAAAAAAAAAGGAAGCTTTTCCATCACACCTTGTAAAATACCATATATCTTGTTTAGCTCAATCAGTAGAGCATTTGAGTAGGAATCACAAGGTTCCTGGTTTGATACTGGCCCTTGCTACTGAGTAGCACAGGGATCTGTATAGTAAAGTTAGGAGTTGAGGGTAGGTGTGGCACTCCACCTCAGACACTGAAATAATCTCCTTGGTCTAGTACAAGTGAAAAGGGGATAGATTCCCTCGCTTTATGGCTCATATAGACATTAGGCCGCCCCAACAACTTTTTATATTAAATGTCCAGCAGAATGATCTCTTGGGGTTGGAATGTAAAAAAAAAAATTAAAAATTTACTTGTGGTTTTGTTTTCCTATTGTCATCAGATTGTTTTAAAGGTTACATCATTCAAATCCTTGCCCCCCCCCCCACAAGCTATACACTCCTTAATCCTTACCCTTGGAGTTCTGCAGCACGCACCGAGTCATTGCTCCTGTTATAGCTGCAATTTCATGACAAATAAAATCTTTCAGTTTCTCACTTGTCTGCAACGTACATTTAACCCTCACTGTTCTGATTAAATTCTAAATTTAGAAAAATGCCCCACAAGTTGATGATGCAATACATTAATCATATGCAAATCAGTTCTTACCACAAGGATAGATGGACTAAGGGAAGCCTAACCCCTAATAATAATAATGACTAAAACATGATTATTTTTTTTTATCCATGTTCACTATTGGTCATATTCAGATAAACCTTGGCTTACATACAATCAATCATTTTTTTTGTCATTACACAAATAGTCACTAACCTTATTAATGTTACTAGATTTCCAGGGTCAAACCCGTTAAATTTGCTGTCAAAATCAGAATTACCGAAGTACAAATAGAAAATTTTTTAATTTTATAGCATCTTGCTATCTTGATGAAATTGAAGTTTCCCTCTCATTCTAAAATCTAGAAATACACCCCACAAGTTAATTATATGCAAATTAGTTCTTGTAACTCTTTTTATTGGTAAATTATTATTAATTACAATTAATTGTATTTATTTTACTATTTAACCCATAGATGGGACCCTAACAGGTACTACCACTCCACTATTGGGTCCATTGCCGCTGTTGCTAGCAGATTCTCAAGGATCCCTGGTACAAGGCTAACTTGCTCCATGCGCTTGAAAGTCTACCTGAAAAATCCCTGCCCAAGACTCCAATCATAGGTGGCATATACGTAGAGGATGGCATGGGATTGCTACATCAACTTAATATAAATTATCTGGAGTGAGAACATTTCTCCACCTTTCTCTTGTAATTTTGAAGTGACTTATAAACTGGACAAAACAAAATACAGTTTTCTATTGTACTATATCATATAGAAAATGTGGAATATTCTGGAAAGTACCTCACTATCAAAAATCAGTTAACTCAGTTTCTGTGTCTCAAGTACACATTGACAGTAATGTTTGGTTTCTTTTGTTTAATGGCATATCAATCTTCATGGGTTATTTAATGACAAAGCCATACTTGTAGGTGAACAGTGGTGGTACTATTTAGCCAAGGATATTAGTCCAAAAGCGAATATAATAGCGCCTCTGGAGTTCGACTCACTTACTATATGACTGTTCACCATGTTAGCCACTACTCCACAAAGAGCCCTCCCCCATGCACAGTAAAGGTTAAATACTGGCCTCTTTCACTTTTGTAAGGCAACCAATCTCGGAGAAGGAAAACTCTGAATTCAAACAAGTTGATCTCCATTGAAAAAAAAAATTAAACAAAAAAAGGGGTTGGGTAAAATATTGTTTATTCAGAGATTCTTTAAAAATATTTATGGCATAAGATTTTGAAAGTAAGATGCATTTTAGGCATAAATAAAATATTTGAACACAAAACACTTTATGAACATTAGTGACCATCTTAAAACCCATAGGTAATATGGATAAATACTACTAGTAGTGATGATGATAACCAACATCATCCTAATCATCATCATCATCCATGACTTTCTCTTGACAACCATTCCTATCGATCATCACTCCTGGGAGGGGGCGTCTGCACAGCATCCAATCCCACACAGAGCTGATCAATTTGGTCAGCCCACATTGGTATGTACACGTGTGGGTGTCCACAAGAGAATGTCACTTATGAGTTCGTCCTTGCTTATACCTTTCTTGTTGGTCTTATTCAGTTGATTTGTGTGATCAGGAGCAAGTAATGATGATGATGCTAAACAATATCATCCTATAAAGGACTATGCTATTTCATCATCTTAAAAGCTTAAAAATTAAACTTTTTTATTTTTGCTTTGTTTTTTTTATTTATTTTTTTTTTTTGTGCGGAATCTCATTTCTTTTTGCCTGACACTGTAATTGTATAAAATCTTAAAAAATAAAGAAAAATATTTTATTTATTCTTTTTATTTTTTTATTTTTGTGTGTGTTTAGGATGAACACAGACCTTAGGAATTTTTTTTTCTCCATCTAACAAGAAGAACAAATACATCACAAGCAATGTTGTCTCTCTTGAGGTTCTTTCATAATATTTGTGATATTAGATTTTGAAAGTGACAATGCATGTTAGGTATAAAGAAAAAAGGTTTAAACACAGACTACTTTCTTAAAATCTATATATAATATGGGTAAGTATTGTTAGTTATTCTAATTTCTTATATATCTTCAGATTATGAAAACATATGGTGTAATGGTTACCATTGTAGGAAATAGACATGATGACATGAGTTCAAATCCTGGATCAAGCTGTTTGCATTTCACATAGCACTAATACTCTTGGAAAACATATGAATCCAACTATTCTCCTTCCAGCTATGGGTAAATAAATACAAGAGCAGACTAGGCTCTTTAACCATGGTAGAAATCTCAAACCTGTTAAACTCTGCTTGAAAAATTGACTTTGTGTCACACCCTGCTTGTGTGGAGGGGTTGGTAACTATATATATATATATATATAAAATAAAGAAAATGATTTACCGGGGAAGAGAATATCGAGTTAATCGCAACATCGACAGTTGATACACATATTAACTGAATTGACGGGTTATAAAAAATATAAAGTGCCCTATATGTTGTAGAAATATTTATTCACTTCCCCAATTGTCTTTATTTAATCAATTTCTTGATGAATTCAGTGTAATTAACCCTGATGATCCTTTTTTGGTGAAACTTAATTAGGTTATCTATAAATACCTTTCTTTTTACTATATATACAAATGGTGCGCATAAGTAATGCCCTTTGTTTAATTTAATTAATTAATTTAATTAAACAAAGGGTGTTACTTATGCCGCACCCTGTATATATATATAGATAGATACGAAAAAACACAGATGTTGTTTAACTAAATCTATTTCTACTACAAACTCAGTTAAACAACATCTGTGTTTTTTCATATCATTTTATCTATATATACCTTCAGATCCATTTACTTACTCTTAACTAATATATATATATATATTATATATATATATATATATATATACACACACACCACACACACCAATCCATCCACAAGAGCAGGATGTGACACAAGCAGAGTTGAACAGGTTTGAAATCAAACAAGTAGAAAATAACAACAGAATTGATTGATACAAGCAGGCATGAGTATCTCTCTAATAGGACTCGAGCCTTTTAGAAGTCATCTGATGAGGAGATATTTCATACCGAAATATTAAGAAAACAATAAATCACAGGTAAATGAACAACATCCTTGTTACATTTCTTTATACTCGCATTGTGATAACCTTCAAAACCAACCCTCATACCAAATATATACACAATGCTTCAAGTAAATTCTAAGACTCTCATTCATATATATATATATATATATATATATATATATATATATATATATAGGGCCGGGTTAGCTCAGTTGGTAGAGCGTTCGGCTAAAAACCACAACGTTCCTAGTTCAATACCGGCCCTCGCCAAACTCAGCATATGAGTAGCACACGGATCTGTGCATTAAAGTAAGGAGCTGATGGTAGGTGTGGCGCTCCACCTCAGACGCAAAAACAATTTCCTTGGTTTAATGCTAGTGGAAAGGGGAGAGACTCCATCGCTGATTGGCTGTACTGACTTTAGGCCACCCCGACGACTTATATATATATATATATATATATATATTATATATATATAGTAAAATAGGAAATAAATCCAACAATGTGTAGAAAATAGAAAAATGAAGTATTCCATTAAGATGAATTTATTCTTGATGTAGAAGTCAATATTATAATGTTTCAGTTTTTGCTACCTTCGTCAGGACTTGAATTATGGAGACTGTCTGGATCAAATTGAAACGTTGATCTCTGCATCAAGAATAAATCCATCTTTTTGGAATACTTTATTTTTCTAATATATATATATATATATATATATATATGTATGTGTGAGTTAAGAGTAAGGGAATGAATCCAACAGTATATGTATAGGGCATGAAAACACAATGTTGTTAAAATTAATATATTTTTATATCCTTTTCACAGCTAATATTGACAATATTTTGATTTATAAAAAATCATCATCAGAGCATAATGATAATTAGGTCTGGTTATATATGTATATATATATATATATATATATACAGATTAAGAGTCATAACCTCAATGAAGTAAACATTTTACTTTGACACTTAAACCTACACAAAGAAAATGAAGAAGTCTATTAATTCAGCTAGCAGTTATTAATATTGTTGGTTTACACGAGCTTTGTTAAACAGGAAGCATCTACCCAGGGAGTAAGTTTTTGCTAGTATAAATGCAAAGCTGGTTAGCCTGAAGGCAGCATCTTCTTCCTGTGTTGAATCTTGTGTGCCAGAATAGACTGCAAATAATTGCTCTCTTCACAACACAAGATTTTCTTTGTTGTTCTTCTTATTAACTCTAAGATTATATAATTCAGATGCATACACTGAAGATGAATGCAACAACAGAACGTAGAAGATATTCTATTGCATATGTCATTAAAAGCAGGATATAAATTGGACTTAATTAATATTTATGGTTAGGGACTTTTAAGGTCACTTCTATCTGCATGTGTATATGGCTAATGTCTCAACATATATAAACACACAGACACATTTATAGGAGGAATTTAAGGCGGAAGTGATATCATTATAAGAAATAGACATGTGGGTCTGAGTTCAAATCAAGGACAAGGCTATTTGTAATTCTGTTTGCACTGATACTCTTAGGAAAGCTAGGAATCCACCCCACCTCCGCTATCAGTTGGTAGAGCATTCACCAAGGAAGTACAGTTTGGATAATCTGATCTGTGCTGAAATGCATCTAGGAGTTGATGGTAGGTGTGGCATACCACCTGAGCAAAAACAATCTCCCTGGTCTAGCACTAGCAAAAAGGGAATAGATTACCTCGCTGTTCAGCTGATACTGACATGCTGGAGGGGTTTGGGTAAATGTAAACATATATAAACACAGAGACACATTTATAGGAGGAACGTAAGGTATAAGTGTTATCCTCATAAGAAATAGACATGTTGGTCTGAGTTCAAATCCAGGACAGGCTATATGTGATTCGATTTGCACTGATTCCCTAAAAAAGGCCAGGAATCCCCCCCAACTCCGCTATAGTTGGTGTAGAATAATCATACTAAGTTCCAATTACTGTTGAATTGGTAAGACAAGGCAACAAGGCACCATAACTCAATACAGATATAACCTTGTTAAAATTCTACTGCAGAATCCCAGAGTATTTATGAAGCCTCATAACATCAGAGAAAACAAGCAGCCAATCAGGACTCAAGGAATAGAATCACCGAAATACATGAATGGACTATTCTGAGTTCCATAAGTAACAGCTGTTTTGGGCACTAGTTCAGTTGTGCTTAGCCAGTTGCCGTTGTTCAATAGTTGGTAGAGCATTCACCTAGGAAGCACAGTTTGAGTTATCTGATCTGTACAATAAAGCATTTAGGAGCTGACGGTAGGTGTGGATTTCCACCTCAGCAAAAACAATCTCTATGCATGTTAGGCATATTGATGATGACCAACTATATTATCATCATCCATGAACCTCTCTGGCCAACCATTCCTATCGATCATTACCCCTGGGAGGTCATCTGCACAGCATCTGAATCCATACAGAGCTGATCAATTTGCTAGCAAAAAGAGGATAGATTCCCTCGCTGTTCAGCTGATACTGACAATAGGCCACTCCGCAACCGATCAAAGAGAAGGTAAACTCAGAATTCAAATCAACTCTATTTAAAAAATTGACCTTGTGTCACATCCCGTTCATGTTGGAGGGGTTGGGTAAATACATATCCACATTTATACAGTAGAAATTATGATGTGAAAATGATATAGACCATCAAATTTTAGTTTTCAAGTCATAATTTCTTCCTTTATACAAGACATTTTATCCAATATATTAATTCATACATTCATGTAGAGTCTTGTATATGTATGAATACACAAATCGTATTGAACTCAACTTGAGTCCCATATTTACATAGGTCTTACATTTGAGCAAGAAATATCAATGGAAAAGAGTACCTCTACTTTGATGTGAATATTATCTAGGTACCCCCTTTTTGGCTTAATTCAAAACAAGTTTATATTTGTCCAATGAATTTATTAAATATTAAATGGAGGGAGAGTGCTATAAGCCATAGAATATGGTAAGTTTAGAAGTTTAGGTTAGTCAGACACAAGGCTACAAGTGAGGGATGAACAGTGATGAAAGAATTCAATACACAATAGTAATGATCTGATAGAATACTTCACATCATTATCTCATGGCAGAGAGTCTAATGGCATGTGTATGCAAACACACACAGACATTATATATATATATATAGAGAGAGAGAGAGAAGGAGGGAGAAACAGACAGTCAGATACATGTGTATGCATATACACACATTCTTACACACGTGTGGGTGTGTGTAAGAATGTGTGTATATGCATACACATGTATATGTCTCTCTCTTTCTCTCTCTCTTTTATATATATATATATATATATATACATACATGTGTGTATTAATGCATACATACACGAACATCCATATATGATTACTTAATCATACATACACACACACACACACACATATATATATACCCACTCATATATGTAAATACCCACACAGATTTAATTATATGGATACACACACAAACATATATATATTACATTATTATACAAAGCCACATGCACACACATACATTATATACATATATATATATATATATATATATATATATATATATATATATACAAACAATTATTCTGCCTGATCAGATAGGTTTACATGCAAGGCTGCCTGAAGCACTCCCAACTGTCTGCTACTCACTATTCCCTCCTCCTCCTCCTCCTCCTACATTATCAACTCCCAAAGATCCCAAACCAATCTACTCTTCTCCATCTTGAGTCATCCTAAAATAAACACTTTACTTTTATTCAATAAGAAGAGGTCAGTTAACCTTATACATGTCGGCTCAGAAATTTCCACCAGAATCGCTTTTGGTAAAAAGACACAATTTCATTTAAACTGTATGTAAATCTTGTAGAGACAGAGGAATGCAAAATGCAAAAGAGACACACACAATTTAAAATGAGTGCAAAGAAGGATTTAAAATTCAAATGACTGGGAAAATATTTATGGACACTTCACATGGGATAATGGTTAACGACCTGGCCTAGCAAACCACTGTTAGGGACTTCAATTTATATGGAGCACCACATATTTTTGGCCTTGTGCCAAACTAAGTAAAGGCTGGGTAAATGACAAATAAATATTTATCTGGTGTTTCCTGCAGTATAAATTCAGTTCACCTATTGGACAGAGTTTCCTGTTTTTAGCATATACTATTTGTGAGATTTCATCATATGTTTCAAGGAAAATATAAACACAAAGAAATGAATATACACATGTACATACATACATTCAACCAAGCATATATATATATATATATATATATATATATGGAAATTATTTCTACCAATTTATTAATGCACATCAAGTTAGTGAAACACATATATAGCTTATACTAGTGGAGCTGTGTGGTGTAATGGCTAGAGTCGTAGGAAATGGACTCGTCAACCAGAGTTCAAATCCAACTACTCTGTTTCCAGCTATGGGTAAATAGTAAGTTGGACATTAACTTTGGCTACATAGCCAGTCTAGAAGGAAAACTCTGAATTTAAACCTGTTAAACTTTACTTAAGAAATTGACCTTGTGTCACATCCTGCTCATGTGGAGGGGTTGGCAAATGTATATATGTGGTGATTGCCACTTCTTACCAGAAGAAGGCCATTTCTAGAAGTAGTTCGGTTGTGAGCATGCAGAGGGCCCACTGGTCTGAATTTGTTTTTATGTTCCCTGTCACACAGGAAACCCCTTTCTTGACTTCTGCACATGACTGAGAAGCCCAGCCCTTGACAGGCAGGCCCTGCCACACAGGTCACATATATGGTCAGTCTTAAATGTAGGAAGTGTGTCCATGCCACCTGTCATGTGCCGCTTACGTAGAGGCCACTTCAGGATGGGGTGCTGCCTTACCATATATATATATATATATATATATATATATATATATATATATAGTATGTATTTACCCAAGCCAGATGCTACTCAAGGTCAATTTCTTTTATGTAGAGTACAGCAGATTTGAATTCAGATTTCCTTCTCCTAGACTTGTTGCTTTACTAAAGCTAAAGGACCCATTTTGTCCTAATATTTCCTAATAAGGAAGATAAGATGGATTAATGCCTTTCCTTAGAGTATTAGCACAAAGTGACTAGAAACAGCCTCATCCAGGCTTTGAATTTGGGTCAAAATGTCCATTTCTTACAATAATAACAGAGTCAGACATTATCTACCTAGGTTTCACCTAAATGGTTCTTCAGGATATATATCATTTGGGTGAAACCTAGGTAGATAGTGTCTGACTTATGTAGGTCTATATATATATACATACACACACAGCAAAATTAAAATTGTATATTGTAATGTCACATTTTCATGGTCATTATCTCTTTTGAGATATGCAACCTTAAATACAATAATGATAGGAATGTTTTCTCTGCGTATGGGTGAATATTGTGAGTGTATATATATTATAAACACAAACACTCAATTGGTTCATTGGTTTTACAGTATATCAACACTTATTTGGGTTATCTAATGCCAAAGTCAGACACTCAAGCAATACATAAATTAAATGCATCTCTTGTAAACTTCACATTTTCATGATCATTGGGCAATAAATTGGCAATAAATTAGGAGTATAGATTTTTCATGGGGTGGAGTTGGTTGACCCCAAGCTCTCTCATTTTAAATTCAGTTTTTCCTTCTCTTACACCAGTTGTCTCAGCAAAGCTAATGAGCCCAGTCTGCCCAACTATTTACTCATAGCTGAAAAGAGAGAAGAATCAAGGCTTTTCTAAAGGGCATTAACATGAACTGAAACAAACAGCCTCATTCAGGATTTGAACTCAGTTCACCAGGTCTATTTTCTAAAACAATAACTGTTATGCCACACATGCTTCCACATACATGTGTATCCATCACTGATGGGTATGCTGATGGCCTGGTGGTTAGGGACTCTAACTGATGAAAAGGCAGCCTGCTAAGTCTAGCTGTACTGAGAGGACATGATATGTCGAAACAGCACTGTCTGCAGATGACTAACTATATGCTCATCATCCCCTGGTAGGTTGAGCACTTTATAGGGTATTTATCTATATAAATTCCCTCTACCACTGTTGGGTGTACTGATGGCCTGGTGGTCACGGGAATGACTGATGAAAAATCAGTTTGGTTTCGATCTCAGTTGGAGCTAAGTCTA
Source organism: Doryteuthis pealeii (assembly GCA_023376005.1). Lineage (NCBI taxonomy): Eukaryota > Metazoa > Mollusca > Cephalopoda > Myopsida > Loliginidae > Doryteuthis > Doryteuthis pealeii. The sequence goes on from CM042177.1 coordinate 14,300,580, forward strand.
ACCGTACTGAGGAGAAGTGATACATCAAAACAGGATTGTCAGCGGATGACTAAATAAATATATATATATATATATATATATATACACACACACACACTGAGATGCTGATGGGTATGTGTCCTGCGTCCTTGACGCATAAAAATCTAAAAAGACACAGTAAAATCATCTCCCAGTGTTTTTCTTTTTTCTTCCCTCACCATGTCAAGTTAACTGTAAATACATTCCAATAGTTTCTTAGAAACAAATTACACAACATAGGTTACAAGTTAGATGGCTTTAGTTGGGACCCATAAATTTTCCCAGGGACTCATTCAAAGCAAGTATGTGCGATCCTGGACGCACTAAATCAAAAAACTATCAACATCACTGTGTGTGTGTGTGTGTGTGTGTGTATATATATATATATATATATATATATATATATATAATATATATATGTGTGTGTGTGTGTGTGTGTTTTGTTAAACTCTACTGACAATTCTTGTCAGACGAGTTTTTGTTCGATCCTTTCTAACTGTCTGGCTATCTTTTTAATATCTGGGTGGAATTGGTGTAGCAATCCACCAAAGGTTCTTTCATCAGGTGTGAAAGAACCTTTGGTGGATTGCTACACCAATTCCACCTAGATATTAAAAAGATGGCCAGACAGTTAGAATGGATCGGAAAAAAACTTGTTCGACAAGAATTGTCAGTAGAGTTTAACAAAACATGTTTAAAAGAAAAAATGCTGCCAAAATATCAACTTTATATATATATATATATATATATATATATATATATATATATAAACAATGTCTAATTTCAATCTTAGTAAAAAAAAAAATTTTTTAAAGATTTTTTTTCTTAAATTCTTCAAAATATTTCTCTAAGGAATCAGGCTCTACCATTTTATTTTTTATTTTTCATTTCCATTTTTTTTTTTGTGTCAGCAGTTCTGGTTAGTTGCACCAAAGGAGATTCTTAGCTGTAAGCGAATATTCTACAACCTGTAATAACCATCTTAGATTCAACCATCTTGTGGAAAATGTCAACACATGGGAATGAGATATTTTCTTCTTTTTTCAACTTCAATTAAGATGTTTCTATTTTTTTAAAGGTCTTTGTCACATCCAATTTTATAAAAATCCTCCAAAGAACAGAAGCAGCTTGGTTCTATGAAAGTATTTAGATTGAACAAATTGGACAGATTTTTTATTGGGTGGGTGTGAAAAAGTTTCCAGCATCTCCCTACTTCTCTTTTCCTTCTTCAAATTGCAGACTCAATACAAAGTAGACAACTGTTTTTATATTAATATATATAAGGAAAAAAATGGATATGAAATCCGACAGTGTAAAGAAGTATATAGTTTAGAAAAAACAACAAAATTAAGTCAAACATTGACTTACAGATAGCCAATGCTAAAGCGTTTCGGTTTTAATAAAACCATCAACAGGGCTTAACATTGTAATATTGATTCATATGAAAGGAATGGTGTAAAACAAGCAAAAGGTTTGTGACCCTTAATTTGTGATGTTAGAAGGCTCAACTCTGCAACCGAAATACATTTTTGATGGTTTTATTAAAACTATCTATAAGTCAATCTTTGACTTAATTTTGTTGTTTTTTCTAAACTATATATATATATGTATATATGTGTGTGTGTGTGTATATATATATATATATATATATGTATATTATATATATAAACAAATTTTTGTACATACCCTATAAATAATAAGCATGCTGTGAAGTATCAGTGTAGAAAATGGGATCAGTAATTCAAGTTTAAAACCTGAATAAGTCTGTTTGCATTTCACTTTGCACTAATGCCCTTGAGAAACACATGAATCTGTCATATAGTACCTAAATAATGAGAATGGAATCATGTTTTTTGTATAAATAATGTCTGACAAAACCTCAAGGAGAGAAACAACAAGACCTCACAGGACTTATTAATTCCACCTAACAATTGCTAATTACTCTATTCACCTTGTATCTTTACTTGGTAAACCTTTTTCCCTATCCTTAATACTCATCGTGTTCCTTCCTATTATTTCTCATAACTCTGATATTTGAGTTACACCACTATCACTTCTTTCTTCAGGTATGGATAAATAGTAGGGCAGAGTGGGTACTTTAGTTTTGATTAGGCAACAAGTCTAAAAGTAAAACACTGAATTCAAACTGCACTTGAAAATTGACCCTGTGTCCCATCCTGCCCATGGGAGGAAGAGGGAATACATATTAAATAAATTACATGAGCATAATTTTAAAACACTAAAGAACCTTAACCTTGTTGAAGTCAGTCAGTATACTGTTGGTTTGAACAACAGCAACTGGTTAAGCACAACTGAACCAGTTCCCAAGACAGCTGGTATTTATGGAACGCAAGAATAGTCCATTCATGTATTTGGGTGATTCCATTCCTTGAGTCCTGATTGGCTGCTTGGTTTCTCTGATGTTATGAAGTTTCATAAATACCCTGGCAGTCTACAGTAGTATTGCAGCAAGATAGATTCATATTCAGTTACAACTGCTTGTTGCCTTGTCTTACCAATTCAACAGTAATTGAAACTAATATGATTATTCTACAAACCTGTTAGACCTTCAAGTCATGTTAACTGAGATAAAAACGGTTTTATAGATTTTTTTTAGAATATACATATGCATCAATGAATATGATACACTTTCAATTACATATATAATCTTATTATAATTCTCAAGTGTCTGTTTTTCCATAGTGCTATACATATTTACATACGTATATGCATAGACACACACATATCTTATAATTCACCACATGTCCGTCTGTCCATAGTGCTAAATTGGCTCAATTTCAACCACACTTTCAAAAGTCACTTATTAAATTTTAGGATAATTATTCATCTATAAAGGATCTTCTATTCGTTTTTATTGTTTATTTACTCAGAGTTATTGCCTTCTTTACACCAACAGTGATGTACAGAAGATAATTGAAGTACAAAAGTAATTGAAAAATCAATGGTCCTCTGCAAAGGAATGAAAGTGAATATAAAAATGTACGGAAATGCTAGGTGAAAACAATAGGCTATCTGTTTCTATTCTAAGTATATAACAATATAACAGGGGAGGTCAAATTGGCTTAATGTAAGTTATATACATTAATAATGTGGAGGCGCATGGAGTAATGGTTATCGTCATAAGAAATGGACTTGTCAACAAGAGCTCAAATCCTGGATGACGCTGTTTGCATTTCACATAGCGTTAATACCCTTTGCGAAAGGTATGCACCCAACAACTCTCCCTCTAGCTATGAGTAAATAGTAAGGCTGACTGAGCTCTTTAACCATGTTTAGGCAACCAGTCCAGGAGAAGGAAAACCCTGAATTCAAACCTGTTTAACTCTGCTTAAGAAATTGACCTTATGTTACATCCTGCTCATGCATAGGGGTTGGTATATATATATATATATATATATATGAAAGTTGAAAATGGAAATGATTCCGACGATATGTCGAAAGGTAAAATAGATAAAGGAAAGAAAATGTTGAATGGATAAAATAGATTTAATATGAGTTACTAACGTGTTTCGGCCAGGAGTTTGTTCATGTACACATGTATTCTATTTATTATTATTTTAAATATAAAATAAAATTATAATAATAGAAAATTATAAAATCTTTAAGCATACAAAGAATAATGGCCTTCATCAGAGTAAAATGTTTGATATTTGTAGTTAAAACAGTCAAAATACAGAGAATTTTGAAGTGTTAGAAAAAAATAATAAAAAAAAAAATAATTTGAGAGATGCTCCACAGCAAGAGAAAATAGTTATGTTTGTGTGATGGTTACAGTTAGAGAATATTTTGGGTGGGGAGTGATATTTGAAAAAAGGGAATTTTTTATTTCATAAGTAATATTATTGACTCGTGCAAAAGTTAATGTTCTGTTAATATGATTTAAAATGTTTTTTAATTTAGTGAAATACGTGTGTTTATATTGGTGAATTTATATTTATACATTGATAATTTTAACCTAATTTTTTTTTTATGTATGTGTGTGTAAAGCCTCTTCTAGGTTTTTTGGTTTTGGTTTGGTTTTACGGCATATCAACCTCAGTGGGTCATTTAATACCGATGAAGTTTTGAAATAAATCAATTCTTAATGGATAATACAATTTTTTTATAAATACATTTTTCTATTTAACCCTTAGATGGTACCCTAACAGGTACTACCACTCTGGGTCAGAGTGGACCAGGGAGCAATGGTGATGAAGGGGTGCTCCACATTCCCCAAACCTCCAAAACTTCAACCTCACCATCAGATAGAGTTTAACATCATTCCCAGGACATGTAGATCCTCATTCACTGCCTTCTAGCACTCATGATAAAAAGGAGTTGGGGCTTGCCATAAGGGCAATAGGGTTGGGAAAATCATATAGGTGCTAGTGCTTGACGTGACCAGCCGATTGATCGGAGGGGGCCTCTCCGACCGCCCGTCTAGCCCAAGATAGGGCCAAAGTGGAGTATTGCAGGTCATGAACTACTCATCCACCTGGGTTCTATCTTTAAGCATCATGGGTTGTCACTCATGGTCAACAGGTGACCCCATTGGGGGAGTCTTATCCCTCTGCAGAGGTATAGTCTGTGTATTCTAACGCCCCACGGACAGGGCGGTCTTCTAGGTTTTAATGAAATGGATTTCATATTAATATCTCTATACCTGGCTGCAATGAAGATGGCCTCAGCCCATATAAGGAAAAGAAGAAAGCTTTTACCTTTCATAACGATTATGTTACTCACACTGATTAACCCTTTTAAATTGATGAGAACAAGAAAACATGGAGGGTAAGAGAAAGATTCCACCAAAAAAATATTCTGAATCAGATCTCCAAGTAATGTATCCACCAACCCCTCCACACAAGTAGAATATGACACAAAGAAGATAAAAAAAATCAAGTTTGTGCCATTATTTGAATATAATCAAGCAGCCCCATGTATCTCATCTGGATATTGCCTGGCCAGATAGGACAGGAGGGCAATCAAACTTGCCTAAAAAGTCGCTGGTCCCCCCCCCCCACAGCAGGGAATCTGATAAAAATTTATTGATAAAATGTGTTTGAGTTAGAGAGAAAGAGGAGAGAAAGATAATGTAAGAGAGAGATTCCACCAAAAAATTATTCTGAATCAAATCTCCAAGTATGTAGAATATGACACAAGTAGAATATGACATAAAGCAAATTTTAACAGGTTTGAATTCAGTTTTTCTGCATGTAGACCTGTTGCCATACCAAAGTTAAAGAATCCAGTCTGTTCTACTATTCACTCATAGCTGGAAAAAGAAGAGTCGGATGCATATCTTTCCCAAGGGTGTTAGCACTATGTGAAATATGACCAGCCTCGTCCAGGATTTTAACTTGTGTGTCCATTTCCACTGATAATAACCATTACACAACCAGTGCCCCTCTCCAGATCTCCAAGTAGAGTTTAAAACCATTGTCGGCCCCATTTCAAATTCAGAGTTTTTCTTTCTCATCAACCTGTATAGACACCTAGTGTACCCTAACATTTACCCATAGCAAGAAAGAGAAAAGATGGATTCATACCTTTCCCAAGGGTATTAATGTCAATTGAAACATCAGCCTCAGCTAAATTTTCTATGGTGATAACCAGTATGCCATCATGCCTCCTAGCTGATATGAATATATATCTGCAAAAATAAAACTCCAAATACTCAAAGCTCTATAGATTAAACAATACAAACCATCCTTAAATAAGATTAATTTTGAATATAGTAGTCACATATTAAAATGCCTATAACTCTTTTCCAGCCAATTCTCCTCTTTCCAGCCCCCACACCCCTTAATATAATTTCTACGAATTCCCCTCATACTTACTTTCACTACTACTAACTGGAAAAACTGGAACATAAACACATCGTACCTGAAGATGAAGTGCCAAAAGAACTTGGGATAAAACCTTTGGTGGACTAATCCACGGATCCCATCCAAATATAAAATAGTTGGCCAGAAAGCTTCATAAAATTGTTAAACAAGAGACATCTGTTTTGTTTAATTCTACATGTATAAATGAAAGAATGCTACCGAAATAAAAGAATAGACATTTTCTTTTGATATATCTTCAGGTAATGCTTTTTATCATTAATCTTTAGATAAGGCTTTAGATATTGTCTTAGCCTAAAGGTGATTTTGACATAGACAAAAAAGATATTTTATTTCTTCCATATTGCTATTATAAACAATATATTGAAAAGTGGATAGACTCCCTCGCTGATTGGCTGATACCAATAATATCAAAAGCGCTAGACCAAGGAGATTGTTTTTGCACCTGAGGTGGAGCACCACACCTACCATCAGCTCTTTACTTTACAGCACAGACCCCTGTGCTACTCATGCGCTGAGTTGGCGAGGGCAAGTATCGAACTAGGAACCTTGTGGTTTCTAGCCGAACATTCTACCGACTGAGCTAACCCTGCCCTTCAGATAATGCTTTTTATCATTAATCCTTAGATGAGGCTTTAGATATTGTTTTAGCCTAGAGGTGATTCTGACACAGACAATAAAGATATTTTATTTCTTCCAAATCAGCAGGCATGTCAGTATGAACTGATCAGCCATTACATATGTTTCCAGGGGGGGGGGGAATGTCGGATAATAAATTCTTTTTGGCTGAAATAAACAAAATCAGCAATCTCATCAATTAAGACAAAATATCTGAAAACAATGGGGCCTCCCCCCATTGTTTTCAGATATTTTGGTTGCTTATTTGTTGGCATATCAATTTTTTTGTTTAATGGCATATCAACCTGTGTAGGATATTTACTTCCAAATCTTGTTTTGTATTTTATTTATCCTTTATCATTTATAATACCAAACTAAACAAAAGTATTTGCTTATAGTAAACAGTTTGTAGGCAAATACTTTTGTTTAGTTTGGTATTATAAACAATATATATATGTATAAACTGGGTTAGCTCAGTTGGTAGAGTGTTCAGCTAGAAACCACAAGGTTCATTGTTCGATACCGACCCTCACCAACTCAGCGTATGAGTAGCACAGGGATATGTGCGGTAAATTAAGGAGCTGATGGTAGGTGAGGTGCTCGACCTCAGATGCAAAAACAATCTCCTTGGTCTAGCAATAGTGAAAAGGGGATAGATTCCCTCGCTGATTGGTTGATACAGACTTTAGGCCACCTCGACGACTTATATGTAGTATAAGCTATATATATATATATATATATATATATATATTATAATATATATTTATTACCAACCCCTCTGCACGAGCAGGATGTGACACAAGGTCAATTTCTTAAGCAAAGTTTAACAGGTTTAAATTCAGAGTTTTCCTTCTAGACTGGCTAGGTAGCCAAGGTTAAAGAACCCAGTCCACCCTACTATTTACCCATAGCTGGAGGGAGAGTAGTTGGATGCATACCTTTCCCAAGACTATTAACATTATGTGAAATGCAAACAGCCTTGACCAGGATTTGAACTCTGGTTGACAAGTCCATTTCCTGTGATGATAACCATTACACCATGCACCTCCACTAGTATAAGCTATAATGTGTTTCATTAACTTTATGTGCATTAATAAATTGGTAGAAATAATTTCCATTAACTTTATGTGTATCAAAAAATTGTAGGCAAATATTTTCATTAACTTTATATGCATTAATAAATTAGAAGAAATAAGTAAAAAATAAATAATAAAATTGATATTAATAAAATGTGTATTAATAAACTGGTGGTTGACTCTCGGCCACTGCGTTCTTGCAGCTTTATGAAGGGTGAGGTGTTTGCCATAAGAGCAATTTAAAAAATACCTTGCAAATTAATGCCAGCGAATATAAGATTGTATAGAAATAAGAGCTAAAAAGAATGGTATCTCCTTTTCTAAGTAAATATTATTTCCATAAATTAATGAATTTATTATCATAAATCAAAAGCCAACCTATACACAAGATCAACTTATATAAAAGTATGTTTGATGGCATGTCAACCCTTTATGGGTTATTTAATAATGATTTCAGTCTTTGTTGACAAGCAATTATATTGTTTCAAGGAACTAATGATAATCCATTCTAAGAAATTATTGGTCCATGTAACTATTCTTAATCCAAATAATTTGTAGTCCTTCCCATTATAAAATCATTACTCATGTAATGATTTATGTATGTATATGTGTGTGTGTATGTATATATATATATATATATATATATATATATATATGTAGTATATTAGGAAAAATGAAAGTGTTTTTTTCATTTTTCCTAATATACTACATACCGTCGGATTCACTTCCTTTCTTCACACACACACATATATATATATATATGAAGGTCTAAGTGCTGGAACTCTGTGGTGTTTAGAGTCACTGCTTCATTGCCATTACTCCCACATCCACTCTGACCCAGAATGATAGTACCTGTTAGGGCCCCTTCTAGGGATTAAATAGATCTGTTTGAAAACTATTAGAAATTAGGAATGCTTGAAACAGAACAAACCTATTGGCCAACTCAATAAGCAAGAGAAACTAATGATACAACTACATCTACCAACATCCTCTGTCAGTAGGGCTTCAAATATATTGGCTGTATTCAGAGCAGAGAGCTCAGACCCCCTTCTCCCAACTAAAAAGGGCCTCTTTGATATGATACTAAGCTGCATTCAGTGGTGAGACTCCTGTTCTGAAGATCTGAGGTGTATGGACTTACCTCTTCATTGCCATTACTCCCAGGTCCACTATGACTTGGAGCAGTAGTACCTATTTTGATTCTATTTATGAATCAAATAGATCTAAAGATTATTTATATTAAATAAGAAAGCTTGAAACTAGATGACTACATGCAAATTATCTGTATTAAGTATAACTACTTGTAGTTATCATTGTTGTAAAGGATTATCATTAGTTACCATAATTGCTTTAATAAAAGACTTACAGGTAATTCTATGTCAAATCATTCAGGCCATGTCACCCACCCTCTCAATTTTTCTGAAATTTTCTCCAAGTGTGGATTATGATAAAGTTAGACAATACCCAAAATTTGAGCTTCTAATTCCAAGAATTGGAAGATTTATGTCGATTAAATTTGAGGGGGGTGTCATGAAAAATGGTGACTCTTTGTAACCTATTTTTGTCTGTAAAATGAGTTCTAGGGCTTCCCTACTCCTAAAAATTTGTTTATAAAAGCATTTTAGCCGAAAGAATCCAAAAAGGCTATAAGTTTTAAAGTCAACTAATTTTAAGTTATTAATGATTTCTGATTTTTTCATAGCAAGATCAATATCCTGAGGTGGCACTGCATCTATGACAAAAAAATGTTCTATTATTATTTAACATTATTTGTAGCAAAAAGATAGTGTGATTCAAATTTTTGGGATTGTCTAACATTAACATCGTTCAGACCGGGAAAAAATTTCAGAAAAATTGAAGGGCATAGGTGATAATATTACTTTTTTCTGGATGATTTGACATGGAATTACCCATACCGCAGTATTAATTAACCCAAGAAGGTTTGACATGCCGTCCAACACAAAGTGGCCCTTTATTTATGATCATAATTTCATTACTTATTCAAATAATTCTTAAGTTAAAGGTTGCTCCTTGTCATTCCCCTTAATTTTTAAATTCAGCCTCACAGAATTCTTACTCATTGGTTGACCATAAATTTCTAGTCTAAAATCTTGGATCTTCAAAATTTGAGGATTCATATGTATTATTTGGATTAATCGAACTATTGTCCTCATCCTTATTTTTATGTGCACAAAGTTTCAGCTATTTCTCTGGATTGTCCAATTGGACACATAGCCTAGTGGATAAAGGAGTTAGGTTAAGACAGTTCTAAGTGACAGCTATCTCTAGACTGCAGGTTCAATCCTAGTCAGGGGCAGCAGTAACACAGAATAATAATTAACATAGCTTAACATCTGTACTTCAGTTATGATTAGCAGAATGAGAACAGGATACCCCCATGGACTGAATAAAGGGTTAGGTTCAAAGTTCTGTGATGGCTCTCGATTACGACCAAAATGTTCCCAATTACAAGAAGGTTCCCAAGTCTGACAAGAAATACCTGAAGAAGGCCGGAGGGCACATCGTCGGAAACATTGTACAGATAACAATGAAGATGAGGACAATAGTCTGAATAATACAAATAATACTAATGTTTCAGCTGATGTGCTCTCCAGCCTTCTTCAGGTATTTCTTGTCAGACTTGTCGTAATCATGAGCCTTCACAGAACTTTGAACCTAACCCTAAAAGTATTCAGATATTCCCATTCCTCAAATCTTATCAGATTTTGTACAATCGCAAATGCATTTCTTTTTTCTTGGCTTCAAATATTAGTTCCATAAATAACTGATTTCATGCCCATGAATCAAAACTCAACTTATGCATGAAAACAGTTGATATATTAACGTGCAATACTTATTTAGGTGATCACTTAAGCAATAGCAGGTAGTGTAAGAAACCTGAGTTTTGTTTATCAAAATGACTTAATTTGGCATTAAATGACCTTAAAGAGGGTTGATAAGATATAAAACAAAATTACCAACCAACCTATATATTAGCAACCCAGCATTTGTGTTTTTTTGTTTAGTCTTTGAGAGAGAAAGAAAGTATTCAGCGATAAGGGTTGTGTGTAGCTAATAAAAAGTTGGTTGTGATATTGAGAGTGAAAAAAGAGCAGTATCCTCCTTGGCCTACCAATTTTTAGGATCCATTAAGATATTTTTTTTTTTAGTTTCAATTTTAAAGAAACTGATTAAAAGTCAGTTTATTTGTTTGGTTTGTTTTACGGCACATCAATTTCGGTCGGTCATTTAATACGAACAAAGTTTTGAAATAAATTCATTTTTAATGGATACTCAATTTTTCTTTTTATAAACACATTTTTCTATTTAACCCATAGATGGGACCCTAACAGTGGACCAGGGAGCAATGGTGATGAAAGGGTGCTCCACATTCCCCAAACCTCCAAAACTGGAACCTCACCATCAGATTGAGTTTAGCGTCATTCTCAGGACATGTAGACCCTCAACCACATATATGATAAAAAGGGTTGGGGCTTGACATAAGGGCAATAGGGTTGGGATAATTATATAGGTGCTAAGGCTTGATGTGACCAGCTGATTGCTTGGAGGAGGATTCTCTGACTGCTTAAGTGAAGTGTTGCATGTCATGGACTGCTCATCCTACAGGATTCCATCCTTAAATATCCCGGGTCACCACCCACAGCCAACAGATGGCCCCATTGGGGGGGGGTCTTTGTTTAATGACATATCAACTTTCATGAGTTATTTAATGCCAAAACCATACTTTTAGAAGAACAGTAGTGGTACTTATCTAACCCATAGCTGCGAGATGAGGGGCTTCATACCTTACATAATGGTATTAGTACAAAAATAAATATAAGAGTATTTGAAGTTGCTTACCATGATATTGCAATCCAGCACATTAACCACTAGGCCATGTAAATCCCACCCCAGAATTTTGAGATAATCAAATTGTATCATACCTTTCCCAAGGGTATTAGTATGAAAATGAATATAAGAGTACAACCGGTATTTGAAGTCGCTTATTATGATATTGCAATTCAGCATATTAACCACTAAGCTGCGTAGATCCCACCCCAGAATTTTGAGATAATCAAATGGCATCACAATTATAAAAAATAAATAGAATTCTTTTGTTTTAGTGGCCATTTTTTTCTTTTTTTGCTGTTCTTTTAGAATAAATAACCATTTTTAAAAAATTGTTTCTTTATATTTAATTAGTTCTTGAGATTTCACTGTTGTATGCACAACATGCTCGTTCTTTTTTTTCTCGTCAAATCAACCACTAACAAGATTGTTACTAAAAATATTTTTTTTTATTAAAAAGACCCAATAAAGATTGGTGCCACTTATTCTGTACTAAAATTTCAAAATTGCCTTTATTGACAGTGTTTTTTTTTTGTTTCTTTTCTCTCTTTTTTTTATTTTTGTAAATTTTCTTATTTTTATTGAATCTTAATTGAGACTTAACAACATGGCTGTAGTTGTTATTTGACATTATCTCATGGACACAAGCTTCAAGGCACTTTTGGTAAGGCATGCACATCGTATATACAGTTTAGTTCACTACATAACAAGCAAACAAAACTTTTACAATGGTCAGCAATGAAAAGAAAAGAAAAAAGGACAAAGAAAAACGGATAAAAAGAAAAAGGTAAAAAAAAAGAAAAAAAAAGGTAAAAAGAAAAAAAGGTAAAAAGATAAAGGTAAAAAAAAAGAAAAAAAAGGTAAAAAGAAAAAAGAAAAAGTCAATGCAATGGAAATTAAAAGTTTGTTATTTTCTTTTATAATTGAGATGAGTTTTCCTATCATTTTTTTTGTCTTTTTTTTTCTTTTAGAATTTTTTCTAAAATTGACTAGATTTTTTTTTCTTTCTGAGTTCAATGACATGAAGAACTTCTTTAGGTATTGTAGAGCTTGTACAAAGCAATGTTCATCTGTACGAGAAAGACGACAAAGAAATCAATATTAGCAGATTCTTATATGTTACTACTGCAAAGCAAAAATGGTACATCATAACGGGATTTTTGTTAGTGCAATGCTCTATCAGAAAATAAAGCAATTTCCAGACTAGTTTGCAACATAATGATAGTGTTATCACTCTGATTATCCTGACTTCTTGAGGGAGATAACTATTAAATATAAGATTTTGAGTACTTCCCCTTATTTATTAGCAGTTAATCGGTAAGAAATTCCATTGTCAAAATAATCACTAGATCATGCCAACAGCATAGATTTCATTGACTCCTTCACCACATGTCCATATCAGCCATTGCTCCTTGAAGGTTTTCCACACAGCGTACAGTATCCATGTCAGAGCTTATCAATGTAATTTTTTGCTGGTTGAGCCACACTGGTGTGCCCATGTGTAAGTGCCCATAAGAGAATGTCACTTATGAGTTTGATTGATTAATTTTAACGGCATGTCTATTAATCTAGGGTTATTTTGTGCCTAGATTATCATGAAATATTGTCCATTTATATTTTTTGTGTAGTTGTTTCTTAAGCACCTTTTTTGCACACAGAATACAAATCATTTTTATACAGATGTTTAAACATGGTTATAAGTGCAGTCTTTATTCTATTTCTATGCAAAATTTGACCAGTTTCCCATTAAGGAGTTTTTGTAAATAAGCAAAATATACAAACTCTCTTTTGTGCATACGAAAAAAATGGGTGTTTGAAGATTTGTCTTTTTTCTCTCTCTCCTGTCTCATCGATAAAAAGTTATGAAAACAAGATACACAACTTTGATAAACTTGTACATAAATCATTTCCCTTTTTGTTTGATGCAGTTTGGCAATATTTTATGGGCTTATAGCAATTTTATAAGCATTTTTCAGATGGAGCCCACCAAAAATGTAAATGTCTACAAGATTTTAGGGTTCTGTGAGCATTGCAATTATAAAAAAGCTTAAGTGATGAGTTATGTCTTTTTTTTTAAGGTTTCCATTATATTCCCCAACAAATGTTTTAAAGTGCCATGACCATTGCTAATAAAAATCACTGACATTATCAAAAAGAAAAGATTGAAATGGTTTGGTCATATGAGACATGGCCAGTTGTGTCAACTGTTCATACAGGAATAACTTTATCAAGAGATAATAGATTCCTTCATACAAAATAGCAACAACACTGGAATAACAACATCCGCAATAAACTCTTCCTAATCAAACCCATTCTGGGAGACTGGAGACCAGCTTTAAGAAAGTCTAGAAAGGGACAAGTCATTGTGTCCCGATTACGCATTGGTCACACAAGACTAACGCACTCCTATATACTCAAACAAGAACAACAACCACAATGTGAAACATATCAAACACCTTTGACAGTTAAACACTTATTCATGGAATGCAGGTTTTTTGCTTACATCAGCAAATATGAAAGATCTATTTGAAAACGTCAACATGGAGGACATCCTTTTTGAGGGAAATAAAATTATACCATAGAATATAGACATGAACTTAATCAATACCTTACAACATGATCCCCAGTGGTGCTAACACATTGTTAAAAAATCAATTACTAAAAAAGCATAAATATAAATACTCAATATATATTACTTCCTAACCGTTAGGCATGACATAACCCCAAATGGGTTGATATGCCGTTAAAATCAATAAACCCACCAACCAACCATTTATCAAGAGAAAAGTTAGAGGATGGCCATCAAAGTAATAGAGTGACCTGCTAATATTAGAAAGTCCAACAAAAGACATGATAAAATGAAGGTCTTGTGTGGTCAAATATATGTGGGAACCCTCCCACGTTTATGCTGATCATAATACTAATAATAATAAATACCTTTTTTTCTAAAAACATGTTTTATCTTTTTTTAAAGCTAAGCGGAAACAAGAGCATACATCTCATTATCTTTTTAAAATATCTTTGTAAAGAAAAAGTTAATGTGTGCTTTATCATTTTATAAAGTGTATAAAGAGAAAAACGTCTGTTTTCTCATTAGGCTTTTGTTTTTAAAATGCACACACAGAAAAGTAAGAAAACAAGTTTTATCTTATTTCCTTCTCTAATCTTTCTCCTATCAAATTGGTTTATTTATTCTTACTTACTTTCAAGTATTCAATTCATTTTCATCTCCTTTTTTTTAATTCAAAAACTTGTAGATAATAAAATGAAATATATCTCATCTTTTTTTTTTGTTGTTAATAATCATTATCTACATCAGGGGTGTTATATTCTGGGTGTGCTGCTTGGTGAGTATCACACAACCACCAAAGATGGTAAAATCATTAAAGATATTGACACACACACACACACTCAATAATATAATAGTGGATTATAATGGAAGTTGAATTTTCTGTCTCTGTCATTAAAGATTTTCTAAGGTGTGTTACTATAGAAAAAAATTTGAAAGGATTTTACAATAAGAATGCAATGTAATAGATGATCAAATACATAAGCATTAAACTGAATATGCAACATCATTTTAAACAGGTAAACAGTTTGTACTTAATTGCAATATCAACGTTTTATGAGCCAATGTATTCATAAAGTTCACAATCACTTTATCTAAAATAGATTTATTTGATCTATAGATGGTACTCTAATAGTTACTACCACACCAGGTCAACTGACTTGGAAGTAATGTTAATGAAAATGTGATTCCACACTCACCAGAGCTGCAGTATTGTTTGGTTTTGTTTCTTTGTTTAATGGCATATCAACCTTTGTGGGTTATTTAATGCCAAAGCCATCTTTGTAGAAGAACAGTAGTAGATACTGGGGTAATACTATGTCAAATCATCCAGGCCATGTCACCCACCCTCTTGGATTTTCTGAAATTTTGTACAGGTGTGAACTATGTTAAAGTTAAACAATCCCCAAAATTTGAGCTTCCAATTTGAGCAAGGTTCGCGAGAAATTGCGACTTTCTGTAATCTATTTTTGTCTGTAAAATGAGTTCTAGAGCTTTCCTACTCCTAAAATTTGATTTATAAATGCATTTTTGTTCGAGGAATAACTCCGCTAATTTTTTGAATTGGAAGCTCAAATTTTGTGGAATGTCAAACTTTAACAAGAGAATTAGTCCAAAAATGAACATAACAGTGCAACTGTAGTTTGCAGCCCAGCACTAGGCACTAAACCATGCCCCCCTCCTTGCAGAACTGGAACCTCACCACCAGATACAGTTTAGTATGATACCCAAGACATCAGAATAGAAAAGGACTGTATGAAAAGTTCAGGACAATACTATTCTACAATCACCTAACCACTTCAGAAAGTAGCAGCAAAAAGGGTGCTCTTCCAATATGTGACCAACCGAATGGTTTCTAATCCAATATGTGATCTACTGAGTTGTTTACATTCCAATATGTGATCTACCCATTAACTACCAATTATTTTCCCATTAAACTAGGCAAACTACAGTTGTTAGACTACGTAGTTGTCTACATTCTAATATGTGAACTACTGACCCTAACCCTAATTGGTAGATCACATATTGGAATGTAAACAACTCGGTAGATCACATATTGGAAGAGCACCGCAAAAAGCTGTTACTTCTATATCTAACCTTGACAGAAGCTGATGAGATATATGTTGACAGAGATAAGATATAGATTTTGTTTCTGACAAAGAGTTTCTTCATTCAGACTGGAAAATGGAAAATTGTTTGTGATGAAATTTTATCTATGTTGATAGATTTTTTTTTTTTTAAATTTCATCAACGCAATTTTTTTTTATCATCCACCCCCACCCCGACTGCCAAAAAACAACAAAAAAAACCCAACTTTATATAGATTGTATTTGATGGTTAAACAGGTAATGGCCGTTGGCATGGCAACGATGCAGACCAATTGCATCAACAACTGACCAGGTTCACAAAATGAAATCAGTCTATGTATGAAATGAACTTAACAAGTGAAAAATAAACCAGAATGGAAAGATAATGAGATTCAAATTACTTGTGCGTACAACTAGAAACTCTAATAAACAAGTAGAAACTCATAGATAACTTTATAAGGAACACATTATATATATATATATATATATACACATAAATACATACACAGCTATAGATTATATATATTTATGTATCTATATTTTATATACACATATTCAAGCACTTCTCACTCTCTCTCTCTCTCTCTCTATATATATATATATATATCTCAATGTTTATGGTTGGTACTCTTATACTTGAAGAAGTGGTAGTAATCCAATGTACAGTGCTATTAGAAGAGTGCTCAATATCTGTGATAGAGTATTGATAAATAAATAAATAAATATTTTAGTTTATATTTATTTACATGGGAAGAAGTCTGCTACCATTGGTTTCTTGTTGTTTATGCTTTAATTTTATATATATATATATATATATACACACACACATACACCTCTATATATATGAAATAAAATGGAACTTAATCCGACAGTGTGAATTTGATATATTGAAAAAACAAAAGATGTTTACAAGTGCATGGGATCATCAGGAGAGAATGGTGATTATTCTACAAAGGTAGAATGACAATTTTAATCACCTGATGATTCAGTATTCATGAAACTCAGAATAGTGAAAAATATATGAACTGTTGGAACAGGAAGATGTTATTTGTCCAGAAAGCAACTAAAATTGGCATCTGCAGGACAGCGAGAAATCATCCTCTTCTTCACAGAAATTTTTAGAGAATAACTAAACCAAAAACGTCTAATTTGTACAAAAATTCATCAAAATTGTGCAGAAACTTAAAAAAGCCTAAAAGAGACCACCCCCATATACCCTAGGGACGCACCAATTATAGCAGTCTATAAAAAACAAATAGAATGATAGATTGATGAAATGTCTCAATTATAAATAATTAGCTTATAAAACACAACCATCATACTTGATAAAATGAAAGATAATATATTTTAATTTCCCTATTGGCCAAACACAGTTTAAAACTTATTCACAGATGATCCTAATTTTGAAACATTGAAATCAGGCCAAAACTTGGAGCTATGAACAGACAGACAGACATTTGGTCTTTTGTAATTAGATTTTTATTGAGAATCAGCATTAATCAAGACCAAGATATATTGCACAAAGAATTTTTAAGAATTTTTAAATTTATGACCTGACATACACCAATACTTCAACTAGTGTGTCTGCATGTATATATATATATATATATATATATATATATAAAAAGCATTGTGTTTATATTGGTTTGGTGGTTGGTTTTGAAGGCTATCAAAATGCAAGTGTAAATATTCTTAATATTTCGAGATAAAATCTCTTCAACAGAAGATTTCTGAAACTGAAGCTGTTGCTAGCAACCGTCCATTTTGTTTTGTGTCTATCTTCCAAATCCTGTGTGTGTGTGTGTGTGTGTGTGTGTATGTGTGTGTTCATGTGCATATGCGTTTGTGTCTGTTCAACAATGTCTGATTATCATTCCAGGTTTGGCTTACCCTTTTTGTTTTATTATTAAGCATTAGTCTGTTTCTTTATTTCTGGGCCCATCTGATTCTCTTTTGTGTGTGTGGGTGTGTGTGTTTATGTGTGTGTGTCTGTTCAATAATGTCTGATTATCATTATCAGGTTTGGCCTACTCTTTTTTTGCTTTATTATTATTAAGCATATATATATATTAGAAAAAGGGAAATAAATCCGACAGTATATATATACATGTATTTTTGAGAAAAATTTACTTATTTCAGAAGTGTATGGGATTGCCACTTTAAATTTGTGTGTGTGTGTGTGTGTGTGTGTGTGTGTGTAATTAAAACGTATAGAAATATGAATTAATAGTTATGCCTACTCTCAAAAGTTTTTTTTAATATTAAAAAGTATAAAGTATTAAATATATCAAACCATCATCAGGGCAATATTACAGTAATGTTATGAAATTATTTTATGAAATGCTATTTCAAAGTGAAAATTAAACAAAAAAAAGTGTGACAAATTTGGTTATCAACAATGTTCATTACAAACAATTCCTAAATATTTTCAAACTAAGGTAACAAACTGACAGTTACCAAGCAATGTTGACTTTAAGTCTTTGCTACCCTCATTTAGATATACATGTTCTATCAATGATATTGAACACTCTATACTTATTAATATAGCAAACTACATTATATATATGGTGATTGCCACTTCTACAAAGTTGGCCTTTATATATATATATATATATATATATATATATATATATATATATATTATTATACTAAAGCTGAGTTTATCAACATCTATTCTTTAAAGACTTTTTTACTGTTTAGTTTAATGACACAAAAATTATACTAAATTATTCCTTACTTTTAGGATTGAATTATGTCTGAAAAAATTCCATTTTAATTCATTCTAATTAGTCGTAAAGTAAAAAACTGACCAATCTCTTACTTTACTTTCTGCCTATCACTTTTTCCCCTCTATGTATCTCTTGATTACCTTCTCATTATATAATCTTAGTCTCTGTGGGAGAGGAGAGAGAGACACACACACACAGGAGAATTTGAAATGTATTTCTATGTTAAATTTCACAAACAGCAACCAGTAGCTTAAATTAGGTCAAACATTCCCTTTCTTAGAAAGCTTAACATACAAAATGAGTTTAATGTTTTGTCCGTCCGTATTTATTATCATTATTTTTTAAATTTTATTCGCTTTGCAAACTCACTTTTACTCAATTATCTTATTCAGAGCTGAATGGGTGACCCAACGGGTCACGTTTTGTCTATTCAACAATTTTTTAAAAATAGATTGACCGACAAAGCAAAACACACTCAGTCTTCTTATTCTCTGTGATAAATTTATTTTTCCTCAAATTAACAAAAGCCCTGATGAAGATCTATTGAAACAGATCGAAACACTGCAGCATTTATAAACTTGTGTTTTTTCAATTTTTCAATATAATATATATATATATATATATATATATATATATATATATGATGATGAACTCTGCAGTAGATTTTGAGATATGAGACCCCAACAGTTTTCACCAGTTTCAATTCATGTCATATAGTGCACACAGGACAGTTGAAAGATGAAGTAGCTGGCATTTCTGATTGAGGCTTCACCTTCTCCCTCAATATTCTGAGATGCAATGGGTTGAGTCAAACTTCATCATAGCTTTCTAACATTTTGCTCTCCTAGCAAATTGAACCAATGTAATTGAATGTATAATGTAAGGTTGTTTTTTAGTTTGTCCCTGCATCTGATCCAGGGTCTTCCAGTATTTCTGTTTTTGTCATGAAGCTTGGCAATCAATGAAAACCTTTGGAATTCTATTGTCTTTCATTCAGATGACATGTCCAATCTACTTCAATTGTGACTGCATATTATCACTTAGCAACAATATTGAAGTCAGTCAGTCAGTATACTGTTGGTTTGGACAGCAGCAACTGGCTAAGCACAACTGAACTAGTGCCCAAGATAGCTGGTACTTATGGGACTCAAGAATAGTCCATTCATGTATTTGGGTGATTCCATTCCTTGAGTCCTGATTGGCTGCTTGGTTTCTCTGCTGTTATGAAGTTAGGAGGCTTTATAAATACTCTGGCATTTTGCAGTAGGATTGCAGCAAGGTTAGATCTGTATTAAATTACAGCTACTTGTTGCATTGTTTTACCAATTCGACGGTAATTGGAACTTAGTATGATTATTCTACAAACAAGATCAGAGTTAGGAGATTCTTTCTTGCAGTGTGTATCTAAGCAATGACAATTCTTGTGAAAGGCATTTATACAAAAGACCAAACTTGATGTCCGACTCTGTCGTGGGTGTTAAGATCTGTCATTATCACCAGTTTATCCCTTTTGTTGGATACTGGAGATGACAGCATGTAATTGGTCATAAAATTTATCTTTTTCCTGTTTGGGTAGTTGGGGTGTAACAGCTTACAAGATGGACAGAGTAATGTTATTATCTAGGTCAAAGGTTAGTATCATAATACAATCTCTTAATTCCCCACCCCAAAGCACCTTCTCTTTGACTGTGTCTGCTCAGATTACTTTTCAAATCAGCAGCAGTCTTACAAATCTTGAGGTGAGGACTGTAAAAGTTACAAATTGATTTGGTAATTTAGTTGTTTGGATTTGGTATGTCAACCCTTAGGTTATTTTGTGCCAAACACATTTTTGTTTTATTCATTCTTTGTTAAGTACGGTTCTTATTAGAACTGTTGCAACCAGATCTATTTTAGGATACTAACAAGAACTACCATTCCGGGGGGTCAGAGAGGACCTGGGAGTAATGGACTCTCCAATAGATTTTGACATATAAGACACCAACAGCTTTCACCAGTTTTGATGCATGTGTGATACAGTGCATGTAGGAGCTCTAGAATTGTAACCTCACAGTTTAGCGTCATACCCAGGACATTGACCCTCCACCACCACCTTTTAGCACATATATGATAAAAAGGGCTGGGGGGGGGTCCATAAGAGCAATAGGGTTGAGACAATCATATAAGGACTTGACATGATTGATAGGAGGGGCAAGATAGTAAGGGCCAAAATGTAATGTTGCATGTCATGAACTGCTCAGCTATCAGCATTCTGTCCTTAAGCCTCATAGGTCACCAACCATGGCCAATAGATGGCCCCATTGAGGGGTGGGTCTTACCCCCTCTGCAGAGGTGCAGTTGGCATATTTTACAGCCCTAGCCAAAAGGGCAGAGAAAAAATTATTTGGTTCTTGGAGAGAGTGTATTGCCAAATAAATCCTTGCAAATTTTACTGCAGATAATGCAAGTGGTATCACCTAGCCTCACAGGAAATGTGTCTCTGTCAGCATGTGATTTTTGGAGAGAAAAAAATAATCACAAACATCACAACTCCAAGCAGACTCCTAAACCTGAGAGTCCAACATGTCTTTTACAACTCTCCTCAAAGGAGGCATATCCTATTTGAAATGACTCTCCCCACTCAGATCTTCTCGATACTAGCTCTTCCCAGCCCAAAATATCAATTTTCTCTGATTTGAGATTATTCTAGATATTGTCTTTGTAGCATTTCTTTATCAGGTATTGAGGACTTACCATAGAACAGATGTTTGGAGAGTCTTTGATGAGAACAATATGTCATGCTCAGTGCATTTGATTTTCCATGATCAGAGACTATTTTTGTACATTCAGACATGCTCAAAATTTCAGTAGTGTCTTATTTTGCCATTACATATATGTATATAATATATATATATATTTGTGCAGTATATTAAATGTCAAGTGGTGGCAGCCTGTTTCAAACAGGACCATCCTAAAGAGAACTGGAACCCGTAGCATGCACAAAATACTTATCCAGCGCAACCTGAGATGGGCTGACCACTTAAACAGACTTGGGTATGACAGACTACCAAAGCAGATTCTGTACTCTCAACTGAGAGAGGGATCATGTGGAATCGGTAGACCAAAGTTTAGGTACAAAGACAACATCAAGAGAAACCTAGAGGACTTTAACATCCCCAGAGGCAGTTGGCAAGATGCAACCAGAGACCGAACATATTGAAGGAAACAGATTCACGTGGTGTCATCATCGGATACTATGGACAGTAAGTAATAATCATACATATGTATGTATCCCAGATAGAATTACAAATTACTTTTTCCTGACTAAAGGAGACATGTAAGTTCATATGATAAACAAATTTTTGATTTCAAAGGAAAATAGTCTAGATTTAGAAACTAAAATTCATACAAACTAATTAAAAGCCAAAAAGAGGAATAAAAATAATTCCAAACCAGATAAATATATATAAAATGTAGGAACCTCTAATTTTTTAGTTCTCCTGAAGAAGGTGTACCTTGAATACCAAAACTGTGGTAGAGAGAACAAATGTTTTCAACCACTATATATATATATATATATGTGTGTGTGTGTGTGTGTGTGTGTGGTTGACACTATTATACTTGAAAAAGCGGTAGTAATCCAATGTATAGTGTTATTAGAAGAGTGCTCAATATCTGTGATAGGACTTTAATAGATAGATAAATAAATAAATAGATAAATGAATGTTTTAATTTATATTTATTTACATGGGAACAATTTTGCTACCATTGGTTTCTTGCTCTGATGACAAGAAACCAATGGTAGCAAAATTGTTCCAATGCAAATAAATATAAACTAAAACATTCATTTATATATATATATATATATATATACATATATTACATACACACATTCTACCGGTTAGCTTGAAGCCAACTATTAATATTAACCAGGAAGACCAATTGAATCTATTACTGACTTTGTAGATTTAAACAATCTTTACAAACTGAAAATAGAGATATGAATATATTCAAATTACTTGTATACACATCCATAAGACATAAGACATCCATATTGACTTATAACAAAGTTTAAACTCTTATCTCATAAAGTGTATTTGACTCTCATATATAATTACAGAAGAGAGAGAAAAAGAAAGAAATTAGGAAATATTTCCATCTTGTTTGGAAGAGTGCAATGTTTATCAAATATTATTATATGATGGCATTTTAAGAAATATATTTGCAATACACAACACAGCAACTTTAAACATGTTCAAGGTATGACACTAAACTTTACCAAGTGGTGAGGCTCCAGTTACAGGGCTCTGGGGCATGTAGAATCACCCATTTAATGCCATTACTCCCAGGTCCACTGACCTAAATTGATGATACCTGTTAGCATCCCAAGATAGAAATACTTGAAATGCTCATAAAAGTGAATATGTTGAAATGGTTATCATCATAGAAAAAGACTTGACAAAGTTCAAATCCTGTTTGTGTTTCACTTTGTGGTAATACCCTTGGGAATGGCATGAATCCATTTCTTCTCCTTACAGCTATAGGTAAATAGTAGGGCAGACTGGGTTCTTTAGCCTTGTTGGAGTTGTGCGTTGGAGGTGCACAAAATCCAGGGGTTAAGTCAGCAATATAACAAATACAAAGTGCTCAATACAAAGTAGAGCAAATTTATTAAAGAAATGGATACAATAGAAACCTACTCGAGTTTCACCATTAGGATCTTCAGGGTTAAATCCACTGCATTAATCGAGGTACCGATTAATTGCAGCCGATTACACGTGTGTTCATTGAATAAGATGTTACATTATCAGTGAGTCAACCAGAAGATCTAAAGAATGACTATCAAAATGATGGAGGTATAGGGAAAAGTGGCAAAGGACGGGATAAAATAGAGGCTGAATACATGGTGTAATAGAAATGCTAGCTATGTTAACCAGAAGATCCAAAGAATGACCATTAAAATGATGGTGGGATCTAATAAAAGACGGTACAAAACTCCCTCTTTTCAGACATAGGGAAGACTGGCAATGGACTGGATAAAATTGAGGTCTTATATGGGCAAATATGTGTTAGAAAGCATTTTGGAGTTTTTGAAGATAATAAAATAAATAATAAATAGATGATAAAATAAATAATAAATAGATGATAACAGTAGGAAGGGCAAGAAAATAGAGAGTAAGGAGATATAAGCTAGAACTTGACAAATTTAATCAAAGGCATTTTTTCAATGATTACTTCTTGAATTTTAAAAGAATACTAGACAAAACGTGACCCATTGCGTTACCCATTCAGCTCTGGGTAGATAATTGAGATTAGGGAAAAGGGAGTTAGCTAAGCAAATAAAAAGTTTTTAAAATAAATACAGCTGTAAGCTAAGAAAGTGAATGTTTCACCTCATTTAAGCTATGGGTTGCTGGTTGTGAAATTTAACATGGAAATACATTTCAAATTCTCCCCTCTCTCTCTCTCTCTCTCTCTCTCTCTCTCTCTCTCTCTCCAGAGAAACTAACATTGTATAACGGGGAGGTAGTCAAGAGATACATAGAGGAGAAGAAAGAGATAAACACAGACTGTGATTGGTTGGTTTTTGACTTAATTCTAAATTACGACTAATTCGAACCAATTAAAACAGAATTTTTTCAAACATAATTCAATCCTAAAAGTAAGGAATAATTTAGTATAATTTTCGTGTCATTAAACTATACAGTAAAAAAGCCTTTAGGGAGCAAAAGTTGATTAACTAAGTATAATAATAGATTACTGAACTGTACTGGATAAGTGTGAAAAGAAAATGACTATGATGAAAGATGAGAAAGTGAACTTAACAGGATTTTTTTGGTAGATTAAATAGTTGAAGAATCATCTATGAAAGATGAGGCAAGAAAAGGATGAAAATGTATACAGAATTATTTCTCTTAATTTTTTAGATGACACTTGATAATTAGTATTATCTGCATTATTCAGACTATTGTCCTCATCTTCATTGTTATCTGTACAACATTTCAGCCAATGTGCCCTCCGGCCTTCTTCAGGTATTTCTTGTCGGACTTGGGAACAATAGTCCGAATAATACAGATATATAGAATATTGTTCTTTTGTTTAAAATGAATGACCATTTATTGTAGGGGGGTGGGGGAAATCTTTTCAAGTTTGAATGCCACATAAAAATTTACAGTCTGTCTAATCAATAGATTTTTAGTAGGTTGATATTTACGCAACCTGCTCGTTACTGGCACAAGGTCACAAGTATGAGGTATCCAGTTAGGATCAAACTCACTACTTAGTAACAATAGATCTATGAGACTAGCTTGCTAAGTATTACACCATGATGTGAAGGCCTAAATTTTTAGTAGGTTTACAGCAAAATTAAGTTTAAACTTTTAATGGCCTTGTGTCAAACTTGACAATGGTGGGCACAGGGAGAAGGGTTACTTGCTTTGTTTATAGAAGCACGTGGTGTAATGGTTAGAGTCATGGGAAATGGACTTGTCACCCGGAGTTCAAATCCTGGACGTGGAAATTGCATTTTCACTTAGCACTAATACCCTTGGGAAAGGTATGAATCCTACTCTCCCTCCAGCTATGGGCTCTTTAACTTTGGTTAGGCAATTGGTCTAGAAGAAAAACTACAAATTCAAACTTGTTAAATTTTGTTTAAGAAATTGACTATGTGTCACATCCTGTTCTTGTGAAAGGGTTAGTAAATATATACTTTATTTGTTTCCTTTTTTGCTAATAATTTAAAATCTTTATCCTTCTTATTCTTTCTTGTTAAATAATTTTAAATATTTTCTGATTCATTTTTTTTTTGTTAATAACTTTAAATATTCTTTGTTTTGTAAATAATTTTAAATATTCTGTATTTTGTTAATAATTTTATCCTTCATTTTTTTAATTACTTTTTTAAATTTATGTTCAAATGAGGAAAAATATTTTTTGTTGTTTATAAAGTGCTTTCCAAACATAAAACATTTGCCAACATTTGCTTCTTATTTTTATATATTTTTCAAAAATAATTTTTAATATTTATCATTCCTTAATGTCGTCATATTGAAACTCGGCACCAAAAACGCTAAGCAAATATGGCAAGCAGATTTGAGTCAAAAGTATTTTATTTGCTTTTAAGAATTTTACAAGAGAATTTTCTAAAGGGCAACATGACCATCAACATTTTAGAAAAGAGGAACTCAAGTAAATTTCTCAAGGTTTTCAAGAGTATCAACCCATAGAGAAAAAAAGGAATAGAATTCCTATGATATCCAAGATTTGGGATTTTCTTCTCTTACTAATACTAAATGCAAAAAACATTGCACACGAAAGATGAGGATTGGATTTGAAACCCTTTCATAAAAATTTAATCTGATATTCATTTGAAATGATCTGAAGATGAATTGGCTTTCATATCCAGTAATGAAGAATTATTTATTCATACATTTTGAATTCCCATTAGAGAAGAGGATCCTTCTAAAAAAAATAAAAAAAATAATAAAGACTATTTTGATCTAATTTTCTACTTTATTTTATAAACATTATATACAGAAGAAAAAACATCTAAGAGGAAATAACAGTCTGTCTGACAAAAAGTCTGCATAATAGCAGCGATTTGCATGAAATTAGAGTCATATACATACATGCAAATCTCTAAGTACATTCATAACTTATCCTTTCTTTTTAGAAGTCTGTCGCAGATGACGATGACGTCACTTTATGTCTTCAACAGCTGTAGACCCTCTGGTGGCTCATTAGTCCAATTCTGGACTTGCAGATGTGGTCACACACATTGCAAGGGAAATTCCCATCTGCATTTGGTTGTTCATGACAACGAAGATGTCGCTGCTCTGCAGCCCTGTTAATCTTGATATTGAACCACTTAGCTCCAGTACAGCCCGCGTCTCTCCAACCCCGTCTGTTGGAAGTCAAATTTTCCAGACTTTAAGGTGTGATGGTGCATTTCTTCAGCATTGTCCTAATATCGTCTCTGAACCGCTTTTAGGGGTCTCATGCCATCTGCGACTTCATCATAAAGTATTTTACGGGGGAGTCTGTCTGCAAGCATACAGATGGTGTGACCCAACCATTGCAGTTGGCATTGCAATAGGATTGTCTCAATGTGTACTTTGCTTGGAATTTCTGGTGGAAAATGGTGAGATATCTATTCATGAACACTCTGTGAGATACCCTACCAAAAGATGCTGAAGCCAGACCAATCCGCCTGTTGAAGTCATTCAGTCAGTATACTGTTGGTTTGGACAAAAGTAACTGGGTAAGTTACTTTTGTCCAAACCAACAGTATACTGACTGAATGACTTCAACAGGCGGATTGGTCTGGCTTCAGCATCTTTTGGTAGGGTATCTCACAGAGTGCCCAAAACAGCTGGTATTTATGGAACTTAAAAATAGTCCATTCATGTATTTGGGTGATTCCATTCCTTGAGTTCTGATTGGCTGCTTGGTTTCTATGATGTTATGAGGCTTCATAACTACTCCGGCATTCTACAGTAGGATTACAACTAGGTTAGATCCGTCTTAAGTTACGGCTCCTTGTTGCCTTGTCTTACCAATTTGATGGTAATTGGAACTTAGTATGATTATTTCTACACCGCCGTTGCACTTCACATGTGAGATCCATTAATATTACAGACACACATGCACATGTCCCCAAAATAGTATATGCAAAATTAGCATAAAAGAACGGCCTCAAATTAGAAAAGAGAATTTGACAAATTTGGAACAAAGAAATTCAACTTTTATTTTTCATTTTAAATTATCTATTGATCAAAGAGATTTATGATTAATCCTGAAATGTTTTAATCCTATTGATATGTTGGGTTTCTATTAGAGAACAGTGCATTTCAGTTGGGTAAGTTTTGTTTTTTAAATTAAGTTTAAACTATTTTCATCTAATTTTTACTGTTTGCATTTATGGGAATTGGGATTTTCTTCTATTACCAACAGTAAATGAAAAAAAAAGGGTCTGCTTATCTTAGGTACATCCTTAACAGAAAAAAAATGTCACAAGGAGAGAGGGGGAGAGATAGAGAAAGAGGGAAAGAAAAGGAGAGAGAGAGAAGGCTGGGGAGAGAGATGGGGTAGATGGTGATAGAAAGAGGGAGACAGATTAGGAGAGTGAGAGAAAGAAATATTTATGTGCATTAAAGAGGAAATGAGTCTGCTTAACTTATGTACGCCCTAACAAAAAAAGTTACAAGAAAAGAAAAAGGGAGGGAGAGAGAAAGAGATAAAAGACAGAGAGGGAGGGAGAGAGATAAAAGACGGGGAGGGAGGGAGGGAGAGAAGATAGTGGGAAGGAGAGAGAAATAACAATAACTTCAAATAAAAAACATCAACTGGGAATGCTAGAGAGGGAGAGAGAGATGTGAAAGGAGGGAGAGAAGAGGAGGAGAGGGAGGGAGAGAAAGAAAGGGAGGGAAGAGAGAAAGAAAGAGAGAGGGAAAGAGAGAAAGAAAGGGAGGGAAAGGGAGAAAGAAAAGGGAGGGAAAGAGAGAAAGACAGGGAGGGAAAGAGAAAAGATGAGGGAAGAGAGAAAGAAGAGGGAGGGAAGAGAAAGGGAGGAAAGAGAAAGAAAAGGGAGGGAAAGAGAGAAAGAACAGGGAGGGAAAGAGAAAAAGAACAGGAGGGAAAGGAGAAAAGAACAGGGAGGGAAAGAGAGAAAGATGGAGGGAAAGAGAAAAAGATGGAGGGAAAGAGAAAAAGATGGAGGGAAAGAGAGAAAGAAAAGGGGGGGAAAGAGAAAGAAAGGGAGAGAAGGAGAAAAAGAAGAGGGAGAGAAAGAAGAGGGATAGAAAGAAGAGGGAGAGAGAAAGGAGAAAGAGGAGGAATTAAGAGGGAGGAAAAGAGAAGGACAAATAAGGAAGGAGAGAGTGAAAGAGAGGGGGGGGTGAATATATAGAGAGAGATACTTCTGTGCACTAAAGAGGAAATGGGTCTGCTTATCTTATGAACATCCTAACAGGAAAAAAAGCCACAAAAAAAAATCATGTTTCTCATCTATCCTTAATTTACAAAATAAAAATCTAATTACTAATAAAGTTTGGCAGTTGAGATTTTCTTCTTTTTTTTTTCTTTTCTTTTTTTTAGAGAACATACATATTTCTTTTTTATTTTAAATAGATTTTTGAATTTATATAGAAAGCCTAAATATTTTTATTGCTTATAAAGTAGGCCCCAAGCATAAAAAGGTTGACAACTACTGTCACATGCTTCTTTCTTCTTTCTTCAAATTTATTTCTTCATTTTTTTGTTAATTATTTTTAATATTTATCATTTCTTGATGTTGTCATATTGAAATATGGCACCTAAAATGCAAACAAATATGGCAGGCAGATTTGACTCAATAGACTTTCTTCTTTTTTTTTTTTTTAAGAATTCTTGGAAGAAATTTCCTAAAGGGCAACATGACCATCAGCATTTTTGAAAATGGGAAATCAAGTAAATTTCTCAAGTTCTTCAAGAGTATCGGTCTGAAAAGAAAAAAGGAATTGAGTTCCTATGATATCCGAGATGATATGTTTGCAAAGGCAATCACAACCAGGGGTAACAGATCAGAGGTAATGTAGAAGTAAACCCAGTTAGGCTCTCCTAATTCAAGAGGGAAACTATATAATCTCTAAATATTATCTATGCCCTTAAAATAGTCAAGATTTTATAAGAATACAGAGATGTTGTCCCTGACGTGCAAATATCTAAAAGGATGCAGTAAAATCATATCCATGCATCCCAGCATTTTTTGTTTTCTTCCCTCACCATTTCAAGCTAAGTGTAAATACATTTCAATAGTTTCTTAGAAATTAATTACATAGGACAGGTTACAAGGTAGGAGGAGTTAGACGGCTTTAGTTGTTTCCCCAGATCATGAATAAAAATCTCACAATCTATTAAGAAACTTTAGTTGGGACCCAAAAATTTTCCCGGGGACTCATTCAAAGGAAATATGTGCGTCCCAGGACACACTAAACAAAAAAGCTATCAGCATCACTGGAATATAAGTAGGCAATCAGTAATGGTGAAATGATTATGTGAGATTTTACCAATACATAGATTCAATAGATCTTTTCATTTCTTTATTTGTTTTTGTCTTTTTTAGATGAAGCATCATCATTTTTTTTTTATTGTAGTGAATATTTGGCATAAACAGATCCAATAAAATAAGATCCAAAAGATGAGAGATAGGTAATTTTATAAGAACTTAAGTCAGCACTCAACTATAATCAACTGATTAAGTGACACTTGACATTTATCTTTTTTAGATGAAGCATTGTCCCTGGTTATATATATATATATATATATATATATATATATATATATTGAAAAGAGAAAGAAAGTATAGAATGTATAAAATAGGATACTTTAATTATAAAAATATCCTATTTTAAATATATTTTAATTATAAAAATATCCTATTTTATCCTAGAATGGATAAAATTTCTTTCCTTTATTTCTCTTTTCAACATTCTGTTGGATTCACTTCCATTTTCATTTTACACATTATATATATATATATATATATATATATATATATATATATATATATATATATCAAACATGCTTGGTTATATAAATATATATAGTGATGCTGATAGATTTTTGATTTAGTGCATCCTGGGACACACATATTTGCTTTGAATGAGTCCCTGGGAAACATTTATAGGTCCGAACTAAAGCTGTCTATCTCCTACCTTGTAACCTATCCTGAGTAATTTATTTCTAAGAAACTATTGAAATGTATTTACACTTAGCTTGAAATGGTGAGGGAAGAAAAAGAAAAACACTGGGACACATTGATAAGATTTTACTGCGTCCTTTTAGATTTGTGTACGTCAGGGACGCAGGACGTGTACCTATCAGCATCTCTGTAGGTGTACCTCAAATTTTAGATCTCAACACAAAGCAAAAAATTGACCGAGCAACAGCTCATAGCTCAGAAAACTTATGAGATGGGGCACTTGTAAGTCAAGGTAACAACTGTATATTAATTGAGAAGAGTTTGTTAACTCAGTCCTGTAAAGACAAACAAATGGTCTGATATAGTGTTACAAATCTACTATATGTAATATAAATACAAAAAAGAAAATTGTGGAAAGAGGGGATGTCTCATTAACAACAAGTAATGGGAAGCTAAGCTGCGGCAAAAA